>QJPP01007297.1:600000-1053656 GCA_003996215.1 Jaltomata sinuosa | reverse complement strand
ATTAGCATCCTTGGCCACAACAACTAACAACTGGCCCCTACAAACTCCTTTAAGAAAACAACCATCTAAATCTATGCACCTTCTGCAATGTACTCATGCCTTCTTCAAAGCATCAAAGCAGATGTAAAAGCTCTGAAATACTAGTTTGCCAAGTGCATCAGGTTCACCAAGTTTAACAGCACAAGTGCTTCCTGGATTAGTCCTCAACAGTTCATCTTTGTAGTCCAGAATCCTTCCAAATTCCACAATATGATCACCCATGATTTCTTTCAACACCTTAGCTCTTGCTCTTCTAACAATAGTCTTGCCAACATGAACTTTAAACTTCTTTCTAATTAGCTCTTGTAACTTGAAAACTCTTATGTTTGGTTGCTCAGTTATCCTCTTTCTATAGGCATCAGTTAAGAATCTTGCATTGCACAAATAATTTCTAGTTATCTTGTTGCAAGTATGCTTTGGAATGTAAGTCTTTATCATGAAATCATTTGTTGTCTTGTCAAGACATGCAAACAAAAGCCATGGACAACCATCCTTGCATCTAGCTCTAACTTTTTTTGGCTCATTCTGACACTTCTCTACCTGAACTCTCTTTTGAATTGCATATTTAGTTACTGCTTTTCTAAATTCTTTCACATCTGTAAAGACCATACCCAACTGCCACACAACTTTCTTGGCAATGGGGTCATGGATGATTTTACTGTTTGTTGTCCTCTTTTTTCTTGACAACTTAAACCTTCTTGGTACATTTACCCTACCAGATTCAACATCTTCATCTTCATGTTCATCTTCACAACATTCATCTTCATCAATTACAAAACTATCTTCATCAGAACTGGGATAGTAAGCTTCATCACCTCCTAACCTTCCTTCAAGATTTACTTTATCTGTTTCATTTTCATCAAAATCTAGATCTGGTCCAGCTTCACCTACTGGTACCTCTTCACTGTCAACAGTTACCCTCTCCTTCCTTTTCCTTCTTTGGAAACTCCTCTTTTCAGCCCTTAACTCCCTAACCTCCTCATGCACATCACTACCATAATCCTCCTCATCATCTCCAACTAGTCCACCTTCAGATTCAATACTGTCCTCAGTTGAGTAATCAGAACCCTCTTCTTCTATGAAATCTGAACCAACTGGACCTAGATCTATATCATCACCATCATCTACAGTAGCACTATTTATACTAGTAGTAGGATCTACAGTGGTGACACCATGTGAAGTAGTTGGAGCTGTAATAGTGAAAGAAGTTGTAGTAGAAGAAGCTCTAGTAGCAAAAGTAGATTTGGTGGGAAGTGTTGTAGAAGGAGTAGCAGCAGATGTAGTTGGAACTGTTGGAGAAGGAGGTCTAATAGTAAAGAGGTCTTCACCATTAACATCACCATTTAAAGGGTCCTCACCTACCCCATTTTGTTCAGCACCTTTATTAAAAGCTTAACCAGATTCCTCCATATCCCCATAACTAACATTATCTAATAAAATGGGGCCCACAACTGATTCATTAATCAAGTGATGAACAAATACTTCCACCTCATCCCCATCTTCCAAAGAACAACACGTGTTTAAAATATCCATATCATCATAAATATCTTCTAAAATGCCACTGTTAGGTGGTTTAATACTAAATGTACAAGCTGTGGTATCTCCCAATTTTTTAATGTAGTTTCTCAACTCAAAATATGACATCTTATCTACATCAACATCCAAGAATTCAGTAATCGACCCACCATTATATATTGGTTCCCCACTACTTAAATCTAACACTCCACCATGGTACCATCTTAAAGTAACCAAAGTAAACTCATACATCTTCTACCTGAATACAATAAAAAATAAGGAGATAACTAAATTAACCTTTACTAGACATTGTGCATACATACTATGAATATGAACAAGAAAGTAAATAGTAACAGTGTTGTTTACACTTAGATGAACAAGAAAAGAAACACTAAACAATAACGCACTAACACTCTGTAATTTTATGACTAAGACGAACATAATATGGTATAAGTTGAACAATAAAATACCAAATTACTAAGACGCACAAAAATTTAGCATTACTCGACTTTAAACGAGATAGAAAAAACATAAATGCATAATAATATAAAGAGAAAATAATATAATGTGCACAATATAACACCATAATACTAAGACGGACTTACTGTTGAACACAATTTCATAAACCCTAATTTTTTGAACTAACAGTGATATTCATAAACCCTAAACAAACACAAACTCAAATTAAGGGTTAAAGAAGAGATCTCGGTTAAAGAACTTACCTTTTCTCTGAGAATTATGTGAATAAACCTTCCTCCCTCATTGAATCGTCTGAGTTAAAGTCGTCAAATCGTCTGAAGAAGAATGAATCGATTAAGTGTAAGTCAAGTGGTGGGGTCCACTGTTTTAGGAGAGAAATAAGAGTGGATGTGATGTGGCGTTATGTGATGTGGCATATGTGGCAGACGCGTGTATACAAACACGAATATAGATTTGATTTAAGTGGACACATCAACATTTAAGGGTGAGTTAATATAAGAAATAAAAAGTTCAGGGAGGTGTTAGGACCCCCGTGGAGTTGGAGTGTGTAGTTGGAAATTCGGGTAAACGTTGGGGGTGCATTTGGCCATTTTCTCAAAGTAAAAAGGTTCAGTCCTCAGTCCCCACTACTACTTTTATTTAGCGCTAGTTTGGTTTGCCGATTAAATTATCTCGAGGTTATAGTTTTAGGATTATAATTCCCGTAAGGTGAGATAAAAATAAATCAAATTGAATAAAATAAGGTGGGTGATTTTAGGATTAAGTTTGAGATTATTAATTTTGTTGTATTAAAAAAAAAAGAAAAATATATAAACGTGTTTTTTATTTGATCTCAGTTGATAATTATGTTCTTTAACTTTGAATATATATAAATAGACATTTAAATTTGTATAAAGTTGAATAAGTAGACACACCCATCTTATGTGGTAATTCTCATGAGACATCATGTAGGACGTCACGTGTGTGTCTACTTATGCACACCCAAAAATTGAAGGATATAGGTGTCAATTGAGGTCAAGTTAGAAGACGTGTTTATGTACTATGCCAAAAATAAAATATTGAAACTTAAACAAAGTAAATCAAAAATGAAAATGAAACAAAATTATATTTGCGTTCACCAAATTCACAATGTATCCTTAAAAAACTTAATTCTCTTTTAATGCTTGAGGTATAGAATTATTTTCTCTTGAGATAAAATGAATAAATTACATTACTATAGCGGTACTTCAAAACACAATATATAATAAGCTCAAAGAACAGTAATCACACTTAGAATTTACTTTTCAATTGCAAAAGAAAGAGAGAATCTCAGGACTTTTGAAAGTAAAAATATGAGGAAGCGAATAAGTATTTATAGCCAGTAGTGTGAACAGATGCTATTGTGCTTTATCGAAAAAATCACAACCTATTTAATGTGAAAATGTGTTATTCAAATTGGACTCTTTCTTCTAAAATTTTTTTTCGAAAAAATACCTATTCATTTTTTATTCACAACTCTTAAAAAATTCAACAAGCCTCCACATGAACGGGGAATAGTTATACGAAAAAAAAGTGATTTGCATGTAATTAATTGCATTTGGATAAGTAGAATTTTCTTTGAACTTTTCGTAGTGAACGTATATTGGATATATACTCGATCAATCGATTAATATTATACCTTTAAATTATCGGACTTTAGTGTATACCTAGACAACATGTGACATATAATTAACCTTTAATTGTCTTTGATTTTCATTGTTGTGTTCGTTTTAGCTATGAATACTGTATGATTTCATAAGTGTGTAGTGAGAATTCATTTTGCAGAATTCTCTCTGAAGCGATTTATACTTCACACTTAAATAGATAATTCTTAAATGTGTCATTCTGCAGATATAATATTTGATATACCTATATCAAACTTAGAAATCATTAAAAAGTCTTAATATCTTATTCTTGTTACTCAATATTGTCTCATCGCGAAAAATGGACTGCAAAGTTTATTTTGATGATTGAACCGTTATTAGTGACTTTGTTTGATCTCCTTGAACCTAAATCTTGGGATCTCCAATCTTCTAGATAGAGTTATTGCTACAATGACTTGTCCTCGATCATAGTCCGAATCTCTTCGATGATATTTCAACTATCTTTATAGTTAGGCTTTTTATAAGTAGATTTGACACATTATCATTTGACTATATGGTCAATTATGATAACTCTATTAGAGAAAAATTATCTAACGGTATTATATTTTTGTCATATATGACGAGAACTTCATATTATCGCTTGGCTATCACATAAGACAACAATATGAGCCAAAATTATTTTTCAAAAAATTTCGGAGCCATTCAACTTCTTCACTAACTTTATCTAAGGCTATGAACTCAAATTCCATTATAAAACGTTCAATACAAGTTTGTTTAGATGATTTTCAAGACAACGCTCTTGCATCAATTGTGAATGTATGTCCACTTGTAGATTTTGAATCAGTCGAACAGGTGATTCAATAATCGCAAAATACTTATTGTAATACAAAACATAGTTTTGAGTATGTTTTAAATATTTCAAAATTCGTCTCATTAATATCTAGTGATTTTGATTGGGATTACTAGTATATCGACTTAGTCTACTTATAAAACAAATTCTAATTGATCGCGCATAATTCATAATGTACATCAAATTTTTCAACACTTTAACATAATTTAATTGAGACTTATTTTCACTTTTATTTTTAGCAAAAATAAAATTTACATTAATTAACGTCTTCGCAATTTTAAAATTTCAAATACTTGAACTTTTCCAAGAATTTAATCACTTAGATATTCATTGTTTGTCATATTGATCATATGACAATTCTACCATGTTATGTCATATTAAAATTGACTTTTTATCATATTGATCAGATTCTCATTCAATTATTAAAATCACAAATCCTCAATTACATTCTATTTCCATCCCTCCATATGATTTTCTTGGGTGTTCCAGTATTTCAAATAATGTTCTATAGAGAAGTCCTACCAAAAATAATAATTGAATTGATGCACCCAAATTGATTTGGATATATTCCTTATGTTAAAAAGTTGAGATAACTAATCTTTTTCTTACTACTAATTTATTCCATAGCTAACTTGGAACTAAAATAAAAAATAAAATAAAAATCAACATCAGCATGGATTTTGAACATTTTAAAGAGGACCCATAATATCAACTTGTCCCAAACTCATCTTATTTTTATCATTTTATACATCTAAAACACCCCTCAACTTGTCCATAAACAATGAATATAATTACCAATGCAAATATAAACAAAAGATAGTTCAGATTGGACCTCTTTATTTTATTTTATTTTTTGAAAAAAAGAAGAAGATTGGAGTAATCCAGTATCCCTTTGGCGGTGCAGTTGTATATCCATATTGGAATATTATATTTCATCTACAAAAAATATCCTTTCATTTTGGTACTAATAACACCTCACAAAACAGATCTTTAAAATACTAGTCGAAGTGAGTTATCATTGTTAATTAACAAATAAATTACTTAGATTCAAAATAATGTCTACACACGAGAATAGTGATGGAGTCAGAATTTTCACTAAGAAATATCAAAATATAAAGAAGTAAATTCACGAAGAAGACAAGAGATGTCAATACATAATATATATATAAAAAAAATATTTTCACTTAGCTATAGTGTAATTTTTCGACGAAAGGGTGTCGGTCGACACCCCTCAATGATATATAGCTCCGCCATGCACAAGAAATTACATTATTTTCTTTTCTTAATTCGTGAATATAAATGTAACTCTTTATATTTTAAAATATATCATCTTCTATAATTAAAAATAATTTAACTTTAAAATTTCTCTTTTATCCTTAATGAAATAATTTATAATCACACAAATGTGTAAAATTTATTTTTAGATCACAAGTTTCATTTTTTTTCCCGTTAAATTTTGTGTCCAGCCAAACAATGCTCATACATTGGAACAGAAGGAGTACTTCGTAAAATTGTACTTCCCAAAAATACGATTTCCTTCGAATTACCACTTTACTTTCCACATTTTTTATCGACACGCCCCTTAAAAGCTATATGTATTTTGACTATTATACCTTTATTTATTATTTTAAATTATTTGAAATGTTAATCTCTTTTTAATAAATATTGCCTCTTTAATCTTTCTCCAATAAAATAAAAAGTGAATTAATCTAAGCAATCACAATATTGGTGTATGTATATATACTCTACTTAGATTTTCTACGCTAAATTGCTAAATAATCAATGTTAATTATTTTTTAAAATAATAATTATTAAAGACAAAATAGGAAGAATGAAATACTCAATTACTATAGTTTAATTTTCTAAAATGACAATTATTTTAAATTTATTTATTTTTAGTTAGGACGAGGAGTAAAATGGTCCTGGAGGGTGTAGTACTTTATGTTGCTAAAAGTAATTTCTTTAAAACAATATTAGCATTAAAATTGTAATTAGAAGGCTAATTAGACTTCAGGAAAATATTCAAAATCATTTTTATCATTTCTCTTTGTATATAATTAAAAATTATTAAAAGTCATTTTCCTCTCTGGATTTTGCAACTTGCAAAAATATCTCCTTTCTTTCTTCGTCCTTCTTTTTAGGTTCCTTGTCAATTTCCCTTTAGTTTAGTTTTCTTGTTTTTGGTCCTTTTTTAGCTTTAATAAAACATGCAACAAGATAATCGTTAAAGAGATTTTCAGATAACACGAAAGAGATATACACATTTATATATTACCCAAAATGTTGATTTTTTTCCCTTTTAGATTTACAATTCCTTCCAAAAATTTCTTATCTTTACCCATACATACAAGGAAAACCCAAAAGAGTTTAAAGCCCCTAAAGTCTTATAATCACAAGTCATTTTCTATGGAAGCTGATGTTTCTATTCTCTCAACATTCTGAGAGTATTCCTTTTTGTGAATTTTCTTGAAATTTGACAAAAGGGGTTGCAGTGTTTTGAGATTTGGGAGTTTGGGTAAGTTGGGA
Organism: Jaltomata sinuosa; assembly: GCA_003996215.1. Lineage (NCBI taxonomy): Eukaryota > Viridiplantae > Streptophyta > Magnoliopsida > Solanales > Solanaceae > Jaltomata > Jaltomata sinuosa. The sequence continues at coordinate 1,046,624 of QJPP01007297.1, read as the reverse complement.
ATAGTGAATTCTTGAGTGTTTTATAGTTCTTTTTTGTGAATTTTGTTGAAATTTGAAAAAAGGGGTTGTGGGGTTTTGTGATTTGGGAGTTTGGGTAGGTTGGAAATAGTGAATTCTTGAGTGTTATATAGTTTTTTTTTTTGGTTGAAATTTGACAAAAGGGGTTGTAAGGTTTTGAGATTTGGGAGTTTGGGTAGCATGGGAATAGTGAATTCTTGAGTGTTTTATAGTCTTTTTTTTGTTGAAATTTGACAAAAGGGGTTGTAGGTTTTTGAGATTTGGGAGTTTGGGTAGCTTGGGAATAGTGAATTCTTGAGTGTTTTTATAGTTCTTTGTTGTGAATTTTTAGTTTTCTTTTTTGTGATTTTGTTAAAAGGGTTGCTGGGTTTTTGATATTTGGGAAGTGGGATGGTGAATTTCTGGGTGTTTTTGTTGATCAGTTTTGTGTCTTTGACGGGTTCTGGAGCTATTGGCAGTGTAATTTTGATGGGCAAGAACAGTACTTTGTCTTTTGAAGACATTGAAGCTAATTTCGGTGAGTTGATCTTGCTTCCCCACTAGACTTCTCTTTTGTTCTGCGTTTTGAATTTTGTTCATTTTTTCTTTTGGATTATAATTGCTGGGAGTTGTGCATTATGATTGCTGGGAGTTGTGCAATGGAATGTGTGGTAGTGATTTTGATGAATATTGAGAACTGGGTTTTGTTTAATTTATGTTTCATAGGCTTCTTGAATTGATCTGTTTTTGGCTTTCACTCTCTATGCTTGTGTGTTTTGGGGGTGGGTGGGGTATTTGTTGTTAAGGGCTTCTTCCGGGGGAATAAGAGTTTTCGTCTAGGAAATTTGATCTTTGCAAGTTCTTATTTTTCATTTGGAATCTTTACTTGCATCATGAAAACATTTGTGAATGTTGTATTAATAACTTGCACTTACAGCTGAAAATGTGTCGTTATTTGTCATGGGTTTGGTTCATTGTAATTGACTTATGAGGTTTAGTGATGGCGGTGTTTCTGCTTTAGCTGAAAATGGCAAGTGTTGTGATGTAGCAAAGTTCTATACATTTTCTGTTGGCATGCCTTTTTCCGGGCTTCGTTTCTGCTAATGTACTAATTCGACCTTGTTTCTAATTTCAGCTCCCTCAGCAAAGAGTTCAGGCAAATGTGGGACGTTGTATGTTGCAGAGCCTTTGGACGCCTGCTCAACCTTGACTAACAAGATTGAACCAACTAATAACTTCACAAAAGAACCATTTGTGCTGATAATCAGGGGTGGATGTAGCTTTGAGGATAAAGTTAGAAAAGCACAAGCTGCAGGTTTTAAAGCAGCCATTATCTATGACAATGCATATGGTGATATAATTGCAAGTAATGAACTCTTCCATCGTACAGTTTCTTTATTTATTTGAATTATTCATTTAGTCCGTTCTAAGTTTTAACTTAATGTTGGTTAAGGATCAAGTCGTATAATGGTACCTGAAAACATATCTTGGGGATGCCCTAAAGCGCTCATGGTATCATTATGAATATACAAACCAAAACTGCGAAAGCCTAGAAAAGACATGCCCAACTAAGGACACTATCTAATAGATCGATGGTACCGAGTAGTTGGATCATAATCTCTTAGCATAGAAATGGCTGCATGGCCGGCATTCTTGAACTCTCTGATTTCAAGTTTTAGAATGCAGGTTAAGCTTGAATGCATTTCTCAATATTAATCATTTAAGTATCAATTGTCCTACTAATTGATTTTAGATCTGGAAAAATAAGAGACCTTAGTCCCCGAAATAATGTTGACATAAGCTTTTATTGGTATCTTACTGACAAAATGGCTTCAAGAACTATTGCAAGTGAAATTTCTTGCAGACAGTTTTCAGATTCTCTCAGCTAATATTAGTTTTGATCCATTGGGGTAGAAGTAAGATGATTCCTTGGAGAGGCAAATAGATTTACAGCTGAATTTGACATTGAACTCTTTACTCCTTGCACAAGCCAGCTGTCCAACATTATACAATTTTGACACAAACCTGCTGCTTTGCTTTAATCAATTAATGCTCCCTGTATGCCATATAAATTGCTGATGAAACTTCTAAACTGTTGATTGATCAACCCAACTATGCTTTCATTCGCTAACAAGTTATTCATGGAGACTCATAGGATGAAAAATAAAAGGGTTAGTTGGACATTCAATTTGATGAAGAGGGATTGGTCCATGTGAAAGAAGTTTCAGAAGATATTTCACCAACTCCAATTTGTAATAGAAAATTATTATCCAGCTTTTCTGATCTCTTTAGTCTTTTATCATGTGATGCATTTGAATTCCTAGATTTTTACTTCTTCTATTCCACTGGCATTATGGCCGCCAAGCTGTACTAAATACATGTTTATGGCTTTTAGATGATTATTAGGAAAACCAGTTGTGGCAAAACTTGTATGTAGCCAATTAAATATGCTCGGATTGAAAATTGAATAACCTAAAAGAAAAAGCTCAAAATCCTTGGGAAACTTTTCTCATGATCGTTATGACATGTTTTGTCATCTGTGATTTGTCTTGAGCCAGCATGTTCCGACAATGGTGCATCTGAAATGTTCATATCATAGAATTGACAAACTAGCAGATTATTTTTGCCTACCCCCCTCCCACTAGGAAAATAAATTAGAGAACTCATAAAACTTTTGTCAAAGACTTCAAAAACCAACTTTATCTCTTGCTTTTGAAAGATTTCAGCTTCTATAATTGTTGATTTGAGTTTTGACAACCAATGGTTTAACCAGACATGATACAGTGGCAGGAACCTCTACTGGTGTGAAGATACTCGCTGTGTTCGTTTCAAAAGCTTCTGGAGAAGCACTCACAAAGTATGCTGGTGACACTGATATGGAAGTATGGATAATACCAAGCTTGGAAAATTCAGCTTGGTCAATCATGGCTACATCGTTCATTTCATTACTTGCTATGTCAGCTGTGCTTGCAATGTGTTTCTTTGTTCGCCGACATCATATACGAAGAGAACGTCCCCGAGCTTCTCGTGTTCGTGAATTTCACGGGATTAGTAGCCGTTTGGTTAAAGCTATGCCAAGTTTGATATTTACATCAGTAGTGGAGGATAATTCTACATCAGTAACATGTGCTATATGCCTTGAAGATTATAGTGTGGGAGATAAGCTTAGAGTTCTTCCATGCCGACACAGTAAGTTATCCTCTCTTATAGAGGTTATGTACTTTCCAAGTCGTTCATATTTAGTTCTCGCCTTTATTAATTATGTTGAAGGTTATGAATGCACCATTTCGTTAAGGTTATTCCTCCATTAGGAGGCTACTCATCCTTTTTGAGTTCTGGTGCCATGGCAGACTAATCACTGTTCATGGTTGATAAGGACTATTGTATCCTCTTAAACATGAATCAACTTAAGTGTCATCAATAAGGAAACTTGACTCGTCTCCCACCAAAAGTTTATGGTAGTATGAATTTACTGAAAATGCGCCATCACTTCTTGCCACCCCACTTCCACGGGTTCTCACCAGTGAGAGTGGTATTCTGTTGGTAAAGCATTTCCATCAACCTTTGGGATTCATCTCTCTCCCAATCTTGTTAATTCCAGGCAGTGAACTCCCCCACTCTTGAACCACCCGAATCTGTTGTACCATTGTCTCTTTCTGTGACGAAACTCTTAATAAGTTGGGAAGGTTGTCCTCATACACTCTCTCTGCACCACTGTTGATCCCAAAAGTCGTCTCTACTTCCATTCCCTACCTGATAGGTAAACTAAGCCGTTGAAATCTTCCTAACGTTTCATAATACCCTCGTACATTTGTAAACCTCCATTGCCCCCTTCCACGACTCCATATTTTCCTGCTATCACCTCCCTCCACAATGCCTGCTCTTCAACCCCAAATCTCCATAACCACTTCCCAAATAGTGCCTTGTTCAAAACTCTAAAGTCTGTTATTCCAGGCCCTCCCATATTTTCAGGGATGCGACGAAGATTCCAACTACTAATTCTTGGTTTCCATTTGCCAAGTCCCACAAGCCTGTCATCATAGTTGTATAGCTCCAACTTGGTATCATGATGCAGAGATGATCATTCATCACTGTGCACATATTTTTCTACCATCTTGACTTTTACCCTTTCCATACTAGCGGAACAGTTATAAATACAGTTTATACCTGATTTTTGAAATGATTTCATTTTCTGAAGTCTCCTTGGTGGCGAATTATATGAAAACTAGAAGTTATGGTTCCAAGCATCATATTATTAGAATATTTCCCTTATCCCCAGCTGCTCTATCTTGTTATAAGTGCAGTATTTGTCGATATGTTTCATAGATATTTGTTCACATTCAGAATTTGTTTCTGCTGGAGCACTTTGCATTTTTCAGTTATTAACTTATGGAAAATTTGTAGAATTTCACGCTATGTGTGTTGATGCTTGGCTGACATCATGGAGAACCTTTTGCCCTGTCTGCAAACGGGATGCAAGGACTAGCACTGGTGATCCACCAGCATCAGAATCTACACCATTGCTTTCTTCCAGTCTGCGATCTGTATCTTCAATGTCATCTCTAAGGTCATCATTAGCATCATCATCAGTGATACATATAGGCACAGGAGCATCTCGATCGCCTTCAGTTTCTCGTCCTCAATCAATATCTAGCTCTCATAACCAGCAATCACTTTGGTCCTACCACCAGTCACCTCATCTTAGTATAAGCCGAAGTTCACTCGACCTTCAAAATGCATCTTCCCAAAGATCTCGTGCAGCTTACTTAGTTTCATCTAACTCATTGGGTTATCCTTGTCTATCACCACTTAGTTCAAGGTATGGGTCTGCTTACATTCCTAGTCCTAGCAATCCCTCATCGAGCTATATTGGATCAACAAGTCGGCAGCCTAACCCTCTGCATCACAGTGAATCAATTACAAGTTTTTCACCATTTGCTTCAGCTAACTCTCTTCCTGGATGTGAGTCGTGATTGATTATGGAAAACATTAGTCAAATTTGTGAAATCCCCTTACAGAAACCCTAGGTCGGGTTATTTGGACCTCAAATTTCACCTGAAGACGATAAAGCTGATTCATATTGGTTGCTGTGGCATCTGGACAGAGGAATACAACAGCTAGCTCTGGATTTATACATCATATCTCAACACTTCTGTAATATTGTTAGTAGTTGGATAGGTTTTGATATTTTTGAGGTTTTTACCGAGTGTACATGCTCAAAGATGGGTGCCTTTAGCTGTACACATTGCCCCTTCTTTTGTTTATTGCTTTTTTCTTTCTTCCCCTCGATTCTCTAGTGATAGTGATGTTTATAGCCATGTCCACCTGATAGATGATTGAGGCCTGTAGGCTGTAGTTGCATGTAAATATGAATGTCCTTGAGATGACTAAAACTGGTCTTTTACTTGTTTTTAGTTTTTGAAAATAAAGAATATTCACTGATTTCCAGATATTGCACATCTGTGGTTGAGGAAGTTGTTTCATCAGCAAAACCTTGTGATATTGCTTTATGTATGTTCTACATCCAATTCAAACAGTACAGGTTGGGAGCTTAAGTCTCCAATCATTGGTGCCAGCTAAGAGCACATGGACTATCATTAATCGCCAAACAAGCAGTGGTATTAGCTAAAAAAGATTGTGTACAGAATAAAAACTAGCAGCAGCATAGTTTCTATTTTTAAACTCATTTATACAGTGGGAAAACTAAATTTGCCTCCACATTTGTAAATATAAATTGTTAAATTCAATAACACAGATTGAAGCACAAACTCTTCCTTCCACACCCCTGGATACAGAAATCCTACAAGTATGCTGTTCAAGTAACTTCTTTAAGACAACAAGGGCTGTGATCATGGTGAGAATGAAACTTAACAGCACTCTGAGACCGACGTGTAGTTTGGTTTTCCTGTCGAGGATTTCTCAAGCTAACTATTTCAGGTCCGATTGGTGCAAAACTTAATCTTCCTTGTCTTGTTTCTCTCCAGAACGAAGTGGTTGTCTGGCTTCCGGCTGAGAGGTGGAGCTGCCCGGATAATCTCCCTCATCCCTTGTACCAACCGTTAGGGGTTCCTCTTTCAAAGACTGGATTATCATCACCACCGCAACCACAAACACTATGATGGTCACTGTTCCAATCCCGATCATTGAGTTTATGAAACCCATGAAAGAACCAGAGCTAATACGTTTCTGTATAATATTTCCGTCTTTGTATCCTTGAATAAATCTTGTAATTTGGGACCCCTGATCTTCATCTTCAATGCTGTCCGAGCCAACAACCTGTTGCATGAGTGAAATTATGTAATCAGTATGTAAAGTTTATAGTGATTTAGTCGAAAGGGACTTTTCCTAGAATTAGATTGTGTGTAAATAATTGTCTCTCTTTTAATTAACCACCGAAAATTATAAGTATCGACCCTGGTAGATATTATTCACAGAAAGCATCTTACAGACTTGGAGAAACAACATGATTAAATTTCATGCCGTGAAATGATAGCATCCAAAATGTATGGCTAAGTACAGTTTATCCCTGTTGCTTATTTTAGTCAGCAGATATAGCAAAAATGATAAGTTCATGGTTCACTTTAGTCCATAAGTTGAGGCAGTATATTTTAGCCGTGTTACACAAGCAAAAAGTCCAGACTCCAAACAATAAAGCATGTTAACCTAAAGTATATTTCCTACACTTGATAAGGGTTGACAAACATGCAATGCCTAGTGCGGGACTGGAAAGGAGAGAAAAAGAAGTAACTGAACTTACTGAAAAGTACTCCTCATCGCCATCCCAAACAACCATTTTTGGCAGTTTAGTTTTCTTAGAAACTTCAAATGATTCAGCAAACCCTTGCCATTGCTTGAACCCGACAAAAACAAACACGAAGTCACGGTTTGCAGATGCAGCAGCTTTCAGGAGTTTCACTAATCCCTTAGACCTCTCATCAGTCTCATCTTCCAAAATTGTTAGAATAACTTTTCTCTCATCATCTTTCAGCAATCTCAGAGTTTCTTCAGTAATGGGCAAAGTAAGCGGGAGCAAACTCTGCTTGATATAATCCTCAATGAATTTTTCTGTGATCCATAGCAGGAAGAAGGTTCAGATATTCACCATTATTTCATAAAAATCTTCAAGACACAACTTCAGCTACAGATTCTTAAATCAACTTGTTTTTTTAATGTAGTACAGAATAGGGCAAATGCTGGCAGGTGTTGAAGTTAAAGCAATTTAACTTTTTCCATAAATAAGCCTAATGCAATTTAATCAATTGAAAGTATAACATAAGTGATAGTCATGCAATTAAATCAATTATTCAAGCACATAATCAATACCAAAATAAATTACTTAACCAGCACCTAATCAAAACCATCTCAGAATTCAGGAAAAGAGTCATCTGATGCTTTGAATGCTTCCTTTTCTAAGGCACTACGACTAGCAGCAGGTTTTTGCACACTGAAATTTCAGATCTTACTGCCGTCTTCCAGCAATTAGTCAAGGCTAGTAGCAATATGATTGATCCACATTATTTAAGGACAATAACAGAACCTTGAGAGTGAATAGTACATTACTGCTGACTTCTGCTTTAAAGTGACAAAATAAGGATTAAGGGTCAACGCGTTGAATGAGGGCAAGTTTTTAAATACAGAGCAGGTGGTATTGTTATTATGTTAAATATCACAAGATTCTGTTTGCTCAGGATCTTCCTAGGGGATGAACAAGTATTAACTCTTATTTGTTTCTAGGAAGGGATGAATACCTTTTTGATAAGCAGGATGAGATTTTTAATTACTTCAAAAGCCTAATATGACGGTCGATGATAATCTAACCTTCAAAGGGGCCATAGAAGATGCTTTGCTCATCATAGTTTGGATGACGAGCTACCAAAGCAGGTACTTTGTCAAAATCATAGAATTCCATGGTTTTATCTGAGAAATCTTTTGCCACAGAAAACCATGCCCTCTTCTTATATTTTACTGCAAATTGTGATATAGCAGATTCATTCAAACCAAAGCCTATGAATATAGGAAAACTAGTGCCGGCTGCTTCAACAAATTCACTAATAGCTGAGTCAGAATTGAGCATGGCCACATCAGGAGCAACAAACTTCTTCAAGAATCGTACAATTAAATCGGCTTTTCTTGGTCCATAATACTCTGTTGGAACTCCATGCATAAATATCTTCAAAGTTGGATATCCACTGCATTGAGACCAAAAAATGAAATTCAACATCTTCTAACAAATAATAATAATCAGTGTCTTTTAATTTCATAAGAAAGGGAGAAGTAATTTAATTTTCGTAAAGCAATCCCCATCTAACTTGTCATCTCTTTTGTCGTCCATCAATTTCAACTCTCCTGATTACACCCTCTCCGTGTATGTCACCGGGCTACTTTGCCTCTCAAACAGACTTAGCAAAGGATACTTACTTCCTACTCCAGCGCATAGTATGAGGCCCCAAAAATAACCCTAGAAGTATCAGCACCATATAAGCACAAGAGAGATCCTAGACAGAGAGAGGGAAGGAACAATATAGATGAGGGAGAGACCCTAGATTGAGAGAGGGAAGGAACAAGGGAGATCAGATTATAATCAGAGGTAGAACTAATGGAGGTTCAAGGGAAAGGAAAGACAAAGGAGGACGTGGCAGATGTACTGACTCAGAAAGATCGACGTGGCATGACCCTCAACGACCTTTCAGCATTTAGTTTTTTGCTTTTCAACTTCCGTGTCTTGTAATTCCTTTACTTTCAAGCACATCATCTTCTTTTTACACATCTGCATACGTATCAAATTGCCTATTCCAATTAAAAGCAAACTGTTGTGATCACTATCACTTCAGGAAGGAGCAGTTAATGGGCTGGGAAATTCGGATCAGCCTCTTGGATCTGTGGCCAGCACCGCATTGCTGAGTTCGACGTCTTAATTGATCTTAAGAATACTAATAGATTTTTATCATTAAATGATAGTCGCTGAAGCATACAACAACAACATACCCAGTGTAATCCCACAAGTGGGGTCCGGGGATAGTCATTGAAGAATGATATGGAAAATGTCTTATCAACTAACAAACCTACCCTTCTTTTGAGTTCTTGCAAACCTGATTAAACAGATGCAGATCATACATTGTGAAACTAATATCTGAAAAACGATTTAGTAATAAGGCTAAAAGCATGCGTACTCGATTCCATATTTTGAACCAACACGTTTGTACTTGTCAGCATCTATTTTCCCAATACTTATTGGCTGCTTCAAATCAGCAAGAATGCGAGCAGCTTTGTCCAACTGCAATGAACTTAAACTTCATCAGATTGCTTGAGGTCAAATTCAGAAAATCACATGAAATCACGCATCACATAGAATTCAAGCCTCTTCTTGAGAAGAGAAATGTGCATATAAAATGCAATTATTTTTGGGGTTGGGGGGGGGGGGGACCTCATGTAGTTTAATATATGAACTGATATTGGATTATCAATGTATACAAGGAACAGTTGTAACCTCAAACCTCATCCCTCAAGCAGTTTCATATGGCCAACCAGCAAAACACTCTCCTCCCACACTAAAACAGAAGCCATCTAACCGAGAGATAAGATAAAACATAGATTCTTGCATAAAATATGTGAATCATAAGCTTAATACCATCAATCAAACAGTGCTTTACTTAACCGGAGATTATTTGTTCTTATGCGGCGCTGCATTGGTCATGCTGGTACTAACTTTTTATGTGTCTAACCAAACATTGGATTATTCTATGCGGACTTTATACGGAGATTATTTTGCTAATGCGGCCAACCAGCTACCCCTCAAAGGAAAGAGAAACTGATAACAGAGGTAGCACACAACATACTTAGGAAGCATTAATAGTAAAAATTACTTCCACAAAATGTATGGAAATCCAAATCTAGGTATACGTACCTACACGACATAATCATTCTAGAGTCTAAACTTTTCGTTGGAGAAGCATTCAACCTTTTTGAATATAATTGACTAGTCCTTTATCAACTAAGGTAGAATCGCAACCTTGTTAGTAGCTCTTTCTTTGTCCACCAAGGTTTGGACATACGAGAATAAATCACCTAGTGTTTTTTTTTTACTGACCCCTGGTATTCGAACATGAGACCTCATGGTTCTCAACCTAGTCCATCGACCACTAGATGGTTTATAGTCTAATTTGACACCCAAGTGCATGATCTATTGGTCGATGAATTAGGTGTAAACATTGAAAACCAGAGGTCAAAGCCCAATAGAGACAAAGAAAGATTCGATTTCTACCTTCGCCTAAGCGTTGGCAAAGTTACCCAGTATTTGTGTTGGTGGACGTAACATTACCCTGTGGAATAGCCGGTTATGCACAAGCTGGCCAGACACCACCATCAGTAAAAAAAAAAAAAGATTTCTTTTAGTTCTAATTTAGATCACATATCCCAGCCAACGTATCACAAAACTCGGCATATGCTTATTATAATTTTTCAGATCTTAATTCATTCAACTCATTTGACTATTCTTCTTAGTAATTTGGGTCAATTATCTTGCATACCTGATTTACTCGCTCTTGAAGTAAAGAAAACCAATCATATCCATTGCAGTTATTCACTTACAACCATAACTTAGTAAGTAAAAGTTCTTTGCACCTACAAATGACTACATTCGAATAAGAAACAACAGTAAGTTCAACTACATAGTAGTAGACAAGTAAATGAAATGGACCTGAGGAGCAAGACGTTTGCAGTGGCCACACCAAGGAGCATAGAAATCGACCAAAATATAATCCAAGTTGGAAATTGCAGCATCGAAGTTGGATTCATCAAGCTCCAATACTTTCCCGCCGTCAACGACGAACTGTTGCTTCTGCTGCTCCGTCTCCGCCGCCTTGATCGACGGCACTGACGCCGGAGCTAGGAGGAGGAGGATGGAGACAGAGAGAAAAATCATATTGTTATTCATCAAATTGTAGTAGTTGAATGAAAATGAATGATGGGATCTATATAAAGACTTTAGATTTGTACTCTTAAAATATGGATTTTCAAAAGTAAATTTTGCAACCTCTAATTTGGCTTTAGAAATTTGAAAATTATTAATTTAACAATTTGGTCAATATTTCAATTTAAGAAATATGTGAGTCCGGAACCTAAATGACACATGAAAACTCTATATTATTTTTGATGATCTAGCACCGCAGCTAATTCCACCGAATGAGAAGAATCACCTAGTAGACTTCATGGTTCTTAATCCACTTTATTAATCATTATATTTGGTAGAATAAGAGTAAAAGAGACAAATACGCAATAAGTAATTTATTATACCAATAATTTAACGTTCAAAAGAAGTATATTTTAATAAAACATCAATTACTTAATTTGCTTCTCTAAAAACGTGTGGCTAATTTGTGAATTATCAAATCATTTTGTAGACATGCAATCATGTGAGTATAATGTAATACCTTTCTTTTAAGAAAAACAAAAGACTACCTCTAATTTGATTTGATGTATACTTGTGTATAATCAAATCAAAAATTGCTTCTTGAATTATGGTTGTATTAAGTTATTATTACTCCAAGAGATATTTGAACATAACAAAAACAAAGAGAAAAGATATGAAAAATGTAGAGTTTAAGAAAAGACATTTTAAAAAAATTATACAATTAAATTACTATAAAAACAATCACAATAACTTTAATTAATTAGTATTATTGTAATTTAAAATAAATATTAATTAAACTGTTTATTTATTATTAGACCAAAATGTAAAGTCTTCGTCTGCTCCTCTACTTCCCAACTCCTCTGCAAAACAAAATCTCATAGATACATTTCTCCTCGAAATTCTCGAGAAAATACACGATTTTGGGTTTTCTGGTGAAATTAAGAAAATACCCAATTCAGATTTGTACACACAAATCGTTAATTTAGTAGAGAAAACTAATAAAGATTTGATCTTTTTTGCCATGAGTTCAAGGGGGTTGCTGCCATTGATGAATCTTGTAAGACTCAAGGGAGTCCCAATTCTGCAGCAATTGCATTTAGAGGAGCGGCTACTAAGGACCTCATCTCAAAATTGGTGTATAGTGAATGATGGAACCAATGAACCCACCATTGTCATGGGGATTTCAGGGTGAGCTATCAATTTTCACCCTTTGTTATGGTATGATGATGTTACTTCTTTCTTTTTTTCCCATAGTACTTTTGCTAGAAATGTTTCTTGATTGTTTTTATTGGGGGTTCATTATACAAAGACCAATTCTTTGTGGGTTGCCATCAAAGACGGGTTCTGGATCACTTTTTTTTTTGTTTACTGGGTTCGGAATAGATCATTAGTACATATTAATTACTCCCTCCGTTTCAAAAAGAATGACCTGCTTTCCCTTTTAGTCCATTTAAAAAAGGACCCTTTAAAAAAGCAACTCTTTTAATTTCAACTTTCCACATACTATGTTTAAGACCACAAGATTATAGGGCATTTTGATACATTTGACATATCTTTAATTTAGGACCACAAGATTCAAAAGTCTTCTTTATTTTCTTAAACTCCGTGCCAAGTCAAAACAGGTCATTGAGTAAATTTTAACATACAGGGATTGAACCAACCAAAGTTACTGTAACTACTACATTATTCGCCCCCTTTCTTTTATAGTAGTATATTATTTTGGGTAGGGGAAGGGGAATCTTAGTAGTTCAGTTGGTTGACTACCTGAACTTTCACCTAGTCGGTGATGGTTTGATTCTCCACCTTGTAATCCCCTCGCCTGGTTGCCATAGCTTTTGGATTTTCTATATTAACACATAGTTCTAAATGAAATCGGTGCTTTTTGGCATGTCTGGCTCATATATATATACTGAGTTAGTTCGTGTCTGATAGGAATAAAGTTTGGCAGTTTAAACATTATCTGTTTGCTTCATAATTGTAGTTTTAGTAGTCCTTGAATAGTAGGAAGTGAGTTTGGGTGGGGTGTGCAGTTTGAAAAGTTTCTCTACAATGAATTGTGAGGGTGATTTGGTTGGGATGCAATCTGATTTTCTAGGATGTTCACCTTTATTTTTTAAAGGAGATCAGGTTCCTCAGAGGAGGCAGAAAGAGATGGAGAATCGACTTCATCTCCAGACATATAAAAGAGGTTACTGGAAAAGGGTCTTCAAGTGGGTTAGGCACACACCACATATTCGAACCCTGTCACAAACAAAAACCTAGTATTTAAGTGGAGAAAGGTGGAAAGCTGTGCCCATTATGCATCGAGTTTCGAACCGTGTGCTATTGGCTCTCGGGGATTTCTTAGTTATCTCAAGAAGAAAAAGGGATCTTCAAGATGTTCCTAGGTACCACTAAAAGTTGCAAGAGCAAGAGGCAAAGACCACTTGTTTCTATATCTCACACTGGATGATGGATGCACTAGGATGAATGTGGTGTCACTTTTCATTTACATCTACTTAATAGTCATTTTTAGGAAAAAATGGATACCTCTAATAGCTCAATAACAAAACGGTCAATGAATGAGATTATTGCAGAATATCAGCATCTGCGTGGTTTCTGAGAAAAAGAAGCAGAGAAATTTTCTATGAATCAAATATGTTCCACATGTGTTATGATCTGGCTACTTGCTAAATGAAATCAAACTGAAATTAATCGACTCAAAGTTTTTGGGACATTTTCTCGGTTTATATTAAGCAATCAACAACTCTATTACAGGGAATCTAAAAACAGAAATGGAAATTGATAGAAACTACTGAGCCTCCATTGATGACTGAGACCTGTAGTATATAAGAAGAAAATAGATTCAGAATAGGAAGAAGAGAAGAAGAAGGGAGAGCAGAGGGAAGATGAGAGGTGGGAAAAATACCAATTCAATTCGTTGGTGTTTCTCTCTCCTCTGATGGGTACTTATAATCGCTATGCCAGGTGGAAGCATCACGACCCTTGCGCCTCATTTAAACTAGAGTGATCTCGACCCTTTATTCTCAATCTCGCGTGTTTCTGTTTCCCTACTATTCCCGACTTCGAATCCAAACAGCTACATTGGGTCGACTATTATTGAGATCATAACATACCCTCCTCCTTCAAATGGTCCTTGTCCTCAAGGATCCGAATCAAAACCTGGAAACTTAGCATGAAGGAACTGGTTCCTCCGATGTAGCATCCTTAGAAGGGAGGTTAGACTGCTGAACTAGGACTTTGGCAACAGAAGCATTGTTCTGTTTGATCATTTGTCTCTGCAAGATTGCCACAAGTCTGACCAAAAACTGTCCATCATCACCAGTGATAGGAAGATCAGATTGCGCCACCACACAATTACCCAAACTGGTGGGACATTCAATTTGGTATCTGTTGAACCTTGATTGGATGACAGGTTGAATTGAACATCCACAAAGTTGCCAATGCCAATTACAGTAATTCAAACAAATGAGCTCTTCAATTGGAGCATTTTCAAGTTGATGATCTGAGTAGGTTGGAAAAATCTGCTCTTCCTTGATCGAAATTGTAGCATTTCTGAAAATTAACACAATTATTATCCCGCCACAGTTTCAAGGCCAAGATCTAATAGGGTGACATCAACCACTAGCAATTCTTGAACCTTTTCATCTCCTTTACCAATCAGGATTGTATCGAGAACTGCTGCACCATAAGACGTATCCTCATCCAGATTTATACTCGTTTAGAGCTTCTTTTCATAGAAACAGTCCTTTAAGAGCTGCTGTAATTCTAGTTGATCTGCCAACAATAACCACTTCCTGTATTTGTATTTTATCTATCTTGGCATCACTCAAACACTTCCCCACAGGCTCCATACTCTTCAACAACATGCTCATGCACAACACCTCAAATCGAGCTCGAGTAATAGTAGCATAAAATTCAATTTCTTTAAACAAGGAATCCACTTCAGTAGTAGTTTGAGTAGTAGAAAATAAAGTTCTCTTAGCCCTCTCACAAGCAATTCTTGATTTCCCCAGAGCTCTAGCATTCCCCGTTAGATCCTTCTTGTGCTCCCTCCATAACTCCACGACGACTTTCGGGACAACACTGGTATTCACACCTAGAACTTTAGCTTTCTTGCCTCCATTGTCAGCTTTACCACCATAATAATCCTTCCCAGTAGTCATTAGTAGCTGTTGGAAGGCGTGAGTAACCTGCTTGAGTAGCTGAGCGAGAAAAATATGTTGACCCAATTCAGAGCATGTTAAGAAAATAATTCTAACACCACTAGAAGCACCTTTGACATTCTGTTTTAGCAACTTAACATGAACCACCAAAATGCATTTTCTGACTCCCTTGTAGATTGCAGCAATATTGGATCCAGTAAGTCTCTTTAACTGACACAACAAAAATTCCCTCGTCATGACACAACTTAGTGACTGGTTTTGAGCACCAACATATAATAACATAAATCTGAACTTAATAGGGTCCTTATAGCTGAAACTAGATGCATCAAAAGCAGTACCTCCGGGATCAAAACTCATGGTAGTGTGATAATTCTTCTTTGTAGAACCATTGGGGTTTGATAATAAGATATGTAGTCCAACCACCACAACTATAGATGTGGTAATCAAACTCCTTGCAAATTCAATCTTCCAAATTGTACCCAGACTGAATGTCCCTAATTTAACTTCAGTTTTGGTTGACCAATTCACTAGCAACTCCATTCGAGTAATCTGTAACCATGTAGCTTTGCCATCTTCAAGTCTACTACAGAATTTAAGAGCTCCAGAATGCTTTGCAACGGGGACAAAATCAAATAACCAAGGCTGACATCGTTTACAAACATGTAGTTCTTCCATGTAAACCTTTGCTCTAGTAGTAGACAAGCTTCTAGCCAAACTGAACCCCTTTTTTGAGAAGCTTTCCGGGTTGTACACCCGTCAACTGACCAATTGTGTACAGACAAATCAATTGTGGGCACCTTTTTAGAGTCATCATGCAAGGTTAATTGCAAAGTTGAGCCCCAAAGTAACCTAATCTCCTTCATGGATGATGTTGTTATGTGTAAGGAGAGGCCTCCTATACCACTGTAATCATGGTTATATGTTGGAATGGTAGAAATTGAACAGATAGAATTAATATGCAAAACAGGGCGATTCATAAACCACTGCCATCCAGTATCCCATACTCGATTATCAGAAGATTTATGCAAACAAAACATGCTAGTCATATCCCTTAAAATTTCTCGATCATTATTTGTGTGACCAACTAACTTCAGGGTCTTCAAACTTATCCCTGGATCCTATATAGGAACAACCAGTCTCTTTCCAACTAATACAAGAGAGAACTTGCTCTATTACCATGAATACATGTACTACTTGGACATGATCCCTTTCAGACATTTTATCAAACAGGTAGGAAGCAACTCTAGCTATTTTAATTTCCACACATTCAGGCAATGTCCGAAAGCACACACTGGACAAGTCAAGCTCTTGAGTACACCCTAGGACAAGAGAATCGAGTTCTGGACAAATTTAAGTATTGTGATTTATCATAGTTAAAGAGTATTCTTACACTCGTGAACTTACTACACCTCCCTTTTTATTGATCATCATAGAACAAACTCCAAGGCGGAAGTTCTGGTGCTAATGTTGGTCGATTTCTACACAGTTATCATAAAAAAATAACTCAATTTAAAATCGAGATTTTAAATAAGTTAAGATTTTTAAATCTATCTATTAGAGTCTGGAGCCTAAGGGCAACTTTTTTTATCAAAAATTTCAAAGAGGTAGCTAAAAAAGAGATATAGACCAAATGGGCAAAAGCGTGAGCACCTCCACGCCTTATAAAAAAAAGTTAACGTGCCGTTAAGGGGAGGCGTGAGTGGCAGAACGCCTTACAAGGCTTGGCCATTCTCACGCCTTCTCTCCTCTATTTACTCTATGTCAGCTTCAGTTTCTCTTCTTCTTTTAATAGTTTGGATACCTTAAAACTTTATGCATGCTGTCACCTTCCTTAAATAAGTTATAGCCTGCTGAAACTCCGAAGTGCAGGTAAATTCACCTACAACTAGGGGTGTTTACAGGTCGGTTTGAGTCTTTTATTGGTCAAAATCATAATCAAACAAATATAATTGGTATTAGTAAAATCAAACAAAACCAAATATAATATATATTTATCGGTTTGATTGTTATCGGTTTGGCTTCGATTTGGTTCGGTTATTAACCATACACGAAAATAAAAGAAACGACTCATTCAAAAGGAAAAAAAGACAACAATTCATTCAGAAAGAAAAAATAAATCATGAGATTACCACATAAAACATTAACATGACGTACATTTAATACAAGATATTTAAATTATGAATAAATTTTGATGAAAATATATATAAGATATTTAAAAATATTCATAAAAAAATATATTATGTGTATATAATTATAAAAAATATATATATAATTTATCGGTTCGGTTCGATTATTTCTTCGATTTTTTGCACAAAATCAAAACCAAATCAAATATTATCGGTTTTTAAAAATATAAAATCAAACCAAATCAAACCAAATAAAAATTGGTTTATTTAATCGATTTGGTTCGGTTTTTCAGTTTGGGTCGGTTGTTAATGGTTCGGTTTTATGTGGTAATCTCATGATTTATTTTTTCTTTTTGAGTGAATTATTGTCTTTTTTTCCTTTTGAATGAGTCGTTTCTTTTATTTTCGTGTATGGTTAATAACCGAACCAAATCGAACCCAAATCGATAACAATCAAATCGATAAATATATATTATATTTGGTTTGGTTTGATTTTACTAATACTGATTATATTTGTTTGATTTTGATTTTGACCAATAAACAATCCAAAAATCGACCCGTAAATACCCCTAGTTGTAGGTGAATTTACCTGCACTTCGGAGCTTCAGCTGGCTATACCTTATTTAAGGAAGGCATATGGTGACAGCATGCATAAAGTTTTGAGGTGTCCAAACTATTAAAAGAAGAAGAGAAACTGAAGCTGACATGGAGTAAATAGAGGAGAGAAGGCGTGAGAATGGCCACGCCTTGTAAGGCGTTCTGCCACTCACGCCTCCCCTTAACGGCACGTTAACTTTTTTTTACAAGGCGTGGAGGTGCCCACGCTTTTGCCCATTTGGTCTATATCTCTTTTTTAGCTACCTCTTTGGAATTTTTGATAAAAAAAGTTGCCCTTTAGGCTCCGGACTCCTATCTATTACGTCGTGACAAATTTAGAATTCAGACGATTCATCATGGTTAGATTATTTTTACACTGGTCGTCAACTTAACTACACCTTTTCCATTCGAGCTTGAGAGTTTGCTTTGCAATTGCAGTTAGGGAATAGAAAACAGTTGAACAAAATCACAAACAGTTTGTTCTTCAATTTTTTTGTGAACAAAATGACTCTATCCCCGAGACAAAGACTTGTCACCCCAAAAAAGGAACCAAAAACAGTGTATCTTTAAGATCTCCCAGAGCTTTCTTACTCGCTGCTCTTTCACTTGAATGTTTAAATATCTACAGAATCATGGAGGTACTTGCAACTATGCCCATAGTAGCATCTTCCTTGAGCATAAAACCGGCAAGGCTTCTTTTGTTCCTCGCACTGTCCTTGAAATGGACGCTTTGCAGCTCCAGCATTACACCAACCATTCCTTGCTTGCCAGTTCTCAGTTCTTTGTGAGTTCATATTTTGTGAATGACCATTGGTATACATATGACCATGTCCTCGCAATGGACTTCTACTAGTATTGCAGTTGTTGTAACTTCCATCGCTATAGCCCCTCCACGTTGGAATATTATGCACATTAGAGTTATGCATTCTTGATGGACTAATATCGTTGTTCATGTTACCTCCATAGCTAGAGCCCCTCCACATTGGCATATGCTTATTTGAGTTATGCACTCTTAATGGACTCTTTGAAGGATTAGAAGTGTAGCTTTCTCCAAAGCCTTGCTGCTCCGTGTAAGAACTTGGATCATTCAGGTTCACATTAGTCAAAGGCTGCCTCTGATTAGGCCTTTCTTCTGGCTTATTTTCTCTACGGAAGACATTTTCCTGTATGACATTTGTATAATTTCTGCATTCCTTTTGTTCATCTTTTTTACCGTTGGCCACCACTTCTACCTGAGGCTGATGTTTCTTGTTTACGGAGTTCATCGAGAGAGAATGCAACTGTTTCCCTTTACTGTGTGCTGTGTTCATTTGGTGTTGATGTGGCATCCTAGCTTTACTCTCAGCTACTGTTTCTTCTCGTTGTAATCTGTGCTTACCCTGGGATATGTAGACAAACAGTGAAGTTGGCTATTTATAAGGTTTATGCAAACCAATAATCACACCACAAAAGGATGTGATTACCTGTGGATCGTCAAGTACGTGAAAGTCGGAAGGTCGATTCATCTTTGTTTCATCGCAATTCAGACCTTCACTTCCTGTAGATGTATCATTTCCAATACAAATGTCACACTTGCAATCGTGCTTCGTGCACAACATCCTGCGCTTCCTGGACATGTAGTATCACTTCTGATACAATTGGCGCACTCGCAATCGATGCTGCGTACACAACTTCCAATTTTATCACAGTTCAGATCTGGTACTCGTATCAATCTCCTTTCTAAGGCATTCAATCGTTCTAGGATTAGTTCCAGTGTTCCCCTAAAGCTCGCCTGTGGTTCAATGAATTTTCTGCAGCTAGTGGTCAATCCCTCCAGATTTTCACCTCGTCTGGTAAGTTGATCGTCAATTGTTCTCAATCTAGTGCTATCCTCTTAGTCTTCACGCATAGGTCCCAGAACCAAGGCTCTGATACCAATTGTTATGATCTGGCTACTTGCTAAATGAAATTAAACTGAAATTAATCGACTCAAAGTTTTTGGGACATTTTCTCGGTTTATATTAAGCAATCAACAACTCTATTACAAGGAATCTAAAAACAGAAATGGAAATTGATAGAAACTACTGAGCCTCCATTGATGACTGAGACCTGTAGTATATAAGAAGAAGATAGATTCAGAATAGGAAGAAGAGAAGAAAAGAGAGCAGAGAGAAGATGAGAGGTGGGAAAAATACCAATTCAATTCATTGGTGTTTCTCTCTCCTCTGATGGGTACTTATAATCGCTATGCTAGGTGGAAGCATCACGACCCTTGCGCCTCATTTAAACTAGAGTGATCTCGGCCCTTTATTCTCAATCTCGCGTGTTTCTGTTTCCCTACTATTCCCGACTTCGAATCCAAACAGCTAAATTTGGTCGACTATTATTAAGATCATAACAACATGTCAACAATAATTTGTAAAGATTCTTATTGGTTGATTTAACTAGTGGGCTTGCAGAATATCTGCATCTGCGTGGTTTCTGGAAAAAAGAGTACGCAGAGATATTTTTATTTGAATCAAATATGTTCCACATGTCAAGAATAATTTGTAAAGATTCTTACTGGTTGATTTACTTAGTGAGCTAACTTCATCAACTTATGATTCCATTTGTGTGTCATAAAGACACCGTTAACAAGGCCAGTTTTTCCACTATCTGATATCGTGTAGACTGTATATTGGTTGGAGCTAAGCTGTCAGTATTACCTATACTGCTGGTGTGCAAATTCTGATCTATCAGTTTATAATTGATGCAAGAAGTTATGGGTAGTTGAATGCCATAGCAGTAATGATAGAACTTTACTGCTGTATGTTTTGGATTGAGTTACATTATATAACAACATTAACCATTGTCACAGAAAACCAGCTGAACTTCTTGAAATCGGTTCTGTTTTGCAAGACAAGATTCCAGTAGTTAAGAGGTTTACTGGAGGAGGCACTGTAATTGTCGATCACCGGACAGTTTTCATCACCTTCATATGCAACACAAATGCTCTCCCCAGTGTGCAACCATATCCTAGGCCCATCATGTCATGGAGCAGCCAACTGTATAACAAAGTGTTTCAAGGAGTTGGGGATTTCTCTCTTCGTGAAAATGGTACTTTTTTTGCTCCAGGATATCGTTCATCATTGACTGTCCAGCATTTTTGCAGGAAGTGTTGCAGTTTTCTTCTTCAAGAACCAAAAAAAGTGAGGGAGAGAATGAGAAAGAACATTTCACTTTTTACTTGTCCAAAAAAAATAAAAGACTTGCTTTTAAACTTTGTTATGGAGGAAACACTTACTTATGCTTGCTGTATGGTATTTTTTTGCACAATATATTTCTTATTTTTATCTTTGTGACACTGAGTTAATTTGATATTAGTAAAACTTATTTGACTAACAAAAGAAAAACTAGAAGTTTCATTTGGCCGACAATGTATTTGTGCATGTACTGGGGGCCAGAAACTAAGGTTGAGTGTCAGACTGATGATGCTATAGTAAGCACTTATTCTATGATGGTGATTGTCCTCAGATAAAACTTTTATGCTGCACTTGTCAAGGGAGCTTCCTTTTATGTAGATATAATTATTTCTGGTAGATAAGGTTAAAAAATTTCTTGCTAACTTCCTGACAAGAAATATCTGGATGACCACTTGGATGCTTCTTTTTCTGTATTCTTATTTCTTCTTGTTAGCAGTGTTATATTCTTTCCTCTCTGTGCTGTTGGTTCCCGCTTTTATGTACAATGTCTTACTCGGCCTTATAAGAATGGTGAATACTACCCCCTCTCGCTGTTGCTATCCATCTGACTGTTTGTATTTGTCTTTTTTTTTTTCCGCTCCCACGTTGATATGACTTGAGGAATTCTTGTTTCATGTTTTGCTCACCAACTTTCCAAGATAATCAACTTCATATTGTACTTTTACTTTATCAGACTACGTTTTTGGCAACCGCAAGTTTGGGGGAAATGCTCAATCTATCACAAAAGGGCGTTGGGTTCATCATACGTCCTTTCTGTGGGATTATGAGATGATGAACATGGCTTATCTCAAACTTCCAAAACGAGCTCCTGACTATCGACAGGTCTGCTAATACTTTTGCAAGTTACTTGTTCTACTTGTTAAATAATCTTGTGAGCATTTTATTTTTGAAGAACTTGATGCAGCTGATTTTTGACTGTGTTTCTGGAAACGCTGCGATTTTTGACAATTTGCTATTCTTCACTTCTTTTTGTTTGCACAAGTTACTTTCCAGTGCACATCAGAAATTTTCTTGCTCGTCTCTGATACAGGGTTCTCCTATTGGTTATTCAGGCAAGAGACCATTTGGACTTTATTTGCCGCATGAAGGATTATATATCTCGTCAAGAATTCATCAATAGAACCATATCTGCACTTGGCAGCCAGTTTTCTGTAACTTCTCTGGAGCTTGAATCATTTGACTGTCCTGATGACATGAAATTTGTGCGCTCCTCTAGACTGCTGGGAAAACAAGAACTGGAGGAATGTTTTGAGTCTGAATCTGGCAATGCCATACTTCAGTCATTGTAACTGCTACAGAACCTTTGCTTGAGGGTGCTACTGTATTGACATGCACCTTAATCAATTATAGGAAAAACTTTTCCCTTTTTTCCGTCAGAAGATTTTTGTGAGAGTGGGCTCCTAATCTGGTGTGGTTGCCTGCGTCCAACTCATTCATGTTACTACTTGCTGAGATAAAAATAGTGGTGGGAAGAAATTGAGTCATTGTTTGTAACTTGTAAGTGTGTACACTATTCATTCACTGGACAAAGCAGTGTCTGCTTGTAATCTGACTCTCTTTCATTTGGTTGTGGTTTTATTTATGGAAGCAAAATTTCAGCTGCCTGGACTTGGATTCCAAGAGTTACTTGTAGCTAGTAGAGGCCTTGGCGGGAAGTGAGAATTTCCAAATTTTACGCAGCACCTCTTGATTGGTGAGTTTTGTTCTCCTATAATCGTAATCCCTAATGTAACTGAACGAAGTGGAAAACCTGCAATACGAGAGCAAAAACTGTGTTGCTATTAGAGTATGTTAACAAGCACATGCTCTAGGCATGTCCAATGTAACAATAGCATCATGTACAATATGAGCTCTCTTACTTGAGCACCTGGGAAGCAAACCATAATCTCTTGATGATCTAGTGGAATAAGGGTGCAATAGTACCTCTATCTATTTTAAATGGCTCTATTATTGCTTGAAAACTAAAACTATATTTTCTTTGATTATAGTTTTTAGTCTTAATACATAGAAAATCCCTCAAAATTGCCAGTAAATTTCATTTAGATATTCGAACTATTGCTTGTTTCGGTTGAGCACCTAAACACATGATAAATTGTCCCTATTAGATACTTTCGACTCAAAACTTTTAACTTTTTTTTGTGGTTCTCAAATGCTCATGATGTAGATAAATTAACCATGATTAACTTATCTATATGTAATAGCATCTGAAGTCATGCTCAATTTTTTTTTTTCCAAAATTTGAACCGAAAAATATTTACTATAAAAACGTTTTATCATGTGCCCCTAGTTATAAAAAATAAATTTATGCAATCTTTTACTACTACATTTTTTACGTATATCCCCAAGTATATAATTTCTTTTCTTCAACAGATACTTAGGAATCAAATTTTTGAATTAACATAAAACTATTTCAATCCAATACCAAATGGGATACAATAAACCGTTGTCAACCAAAAATTAACATAAAACAATTTCAGTCCAATCCCATCCTAGTTGGGATACAATAATCCGCATGTTGTCAACCAAAAGTAAACTTTTCTAATACAACTATAATTTGGATTCACAACTAATATATGTATATATACACCATATTTACAATGCATGTTAGAGTATCAGTTAGCTAATTCTGTTTCATCATAATATTGGCAAAGCAATGGCCAATTTTGGTGGTGATGCAGAGTCGTATGCACGTTTCAAACAGTATGATTACCGAGCCAACGCAAGTCTTGTCGTCCTAACCACCGATTCTCGTCCTGGTGACACTCATGAACCTACCGGTGAACCCGAGTCTCTTTATGGAAAAATCGACCTCAAAACATTTGGTGATCGAGCTTACAAGGGCAGACCACATATGAAGAAGAAGAAGAAGAAGGAGCGAGAACCACTTGGCTCTGAGCTGCTCCATACCAAGAAGAGACGAAGACTTCTCTAGGAAGAAAGTGTTCTTACTTCTTTATCAGCTGAGGAAGCTGGAGTTTACCAGCCAAAAACCAAGGAAACAAGGGCTGCTTATGAGGCCATGCTCAGCCTGATTCAGCAGCAACTTGGTGGACAGCCCCTCAGCATTGTGAGTGGGGCAGCTGATGAGATATTGGCCGTGTTAAAAAGTGACAACCCTGATAATAAGAATAAGAAGAAGGAAATCAAAAAGCTTTTAAATTCCTTATCGAATCAGCTGTTTGATCAGTTGGTTTCTATTGGGAGACTCATCACTGATTATCAAGGCCATAGCAATGCAACAGTTTCTGATGGTGATGAAGCTCTTGCTGACGATGTCGGTGTAGCAGTTGAGTTTGAGGAGAATGAAGAAGAAGATGAAGAAAGTGACCGTGATATGGTGACCGATGATGAAGAGGACGATGATAAAATGTGCTGGAAGCCAATGGGTCTGGCGGCGCTATGCAGATGGGCAGTGCAGGCATTGATCATGATGAGATGCGGGAGGTGGATGAAGGAATGACCTTGAATGTTCAGGACATAGATGCTTATTGGCTTCAAAGAAAGATTTCTCAAGCTTACGAGCAGCAGATGGATCCTCAGCAGAGCCAAAAGCTTGCTGAAGAGGTTCTTAAAATTCTATCTGAAGGCGATGATCGTGAAGTAGAAACCAAACTACTGGTGCATCTCCGATTTGACAAGTTCAGTCTGATCAAATATCTTCTACAGAACCGGCTTAAGGTAGTATGGTGTACCCGTCTTGGCAGGGCTGAAGACCAAGAGAAAAGGAAGAAAATTGAGGAAGAGATGTTTGCGTTGGGGCCAGGTCATGCTGCTATATTAGATCAGTTGCATGCTACTAGGGCTACCGCAAAACAGAGGCAGAAGAATTTGGAAAAAAGCATTAGGGAAGAGGCTCGGCGTCTTACTGGCATTGATGGTAACGGGGAAAGTAAGGCACTTGTAGATAGAGATCTTGAAAATGGTTGGTTCATGGGGCAGCATCACTTGCTTGATCTTTACAGCCTTGCATTTCATCAAGGTGGTTTCTTGATGGCAAATGAGAAATGTGAGCTTCCAGTGGGGTCTTATAGGAATCATAAAAAGGGTTATGAGGAAGTTCACGTGCCAGCTTTGATGCCAAAGCGACTAGCCCCTGGCGAAGAGCTTGTGAAGATAACCTCCATGCCAGAGTGGGCGCAACCAGCGTTCAGTGGGATGACCCAATTGAACAGGGTGCAGAGTAAAGTATATGAGACCGCCCTCTTTTCTGCAGAGAACCTTTTACTCTGTGCTCCGACTGGTGCTGGGAAGACCAATGTAGCTATGCTCACTATACTTCAGCAAATTGCACTAAGCCGCAACAAAGATGGATCATTCAACCACAACAATTATAAGATTGTATATGTGGCACCCATGAAAGCCCTTGTTGCGGAAGTGGTTGGTAATCTCTCAAAGCGTTTGGACCATTATGGTGTCAAGGTGAAAGAATTGAGCGGTGATCAAACATTAACTCGGCAACAGATTGAAGAGACTCAAAATATTGTGACAACCCCAGATTGAAGAGACTCAAAATATTGTGACAACCACAGCTAAAACAGCTCGGGTAATACGGGATACTGCACTTGTTAATGACACCCTTGGTAAGTTTTTGAAGGAGGATAGTATTACTCGGGAAATTCTACAGTCTCAAATTGAGCTTGTTAAGAGCAATGATCTCAAAGATCTTCTACCATATGGTTTTGCGATTCACCATGCGGGGTTAGTTAGAACTGATCGGCAACTTGTGGAGGAACTCTTTGCTGATGGCCGTGTGCAAGTTTTGGTTTCAACCGCAACATTAGCTTGGGGTGTCAATTTACCTGCACCTACTGTCATTATAAAGGGCACCCAGATATACAATCCTGAAAAAGGAGCCTGGACTGAGCTCAGTCCCCTTGATGTCATGCAGATGCTTGGTCGTGCCGGAAGGCCTCAATATGACACTTATGCTGAAGGAATCATCATAACTGGACACACTGAACTAAAATACTATCTTTCCTTAATGAACCAGCAACTTCCTATTGAAAGTCAATTTATATCTAGGTTGGCTGATCAATTGAATGCAGAGATTGTCCTTGGGACGGTGCAGAATGCCAAAGAGGCATGCAAGTGGCTCCTCTATACTTACCTATATGTTCGCATGGTACGGAATCCCACCCTTTATGGTCTCGCTGCTGATGCTCCCAAAACTGACTATGCTTTGGAGGGAAGGCGTGCTGACTTGGTAAGTCTTGCGTATATTTCACTTGCTGATCTTTTCTTGGTAGCACCATATTTGTTTTGCTTAATGTCTGTTCAAATGGTTTGCTCATATTCTCCATTTTTATAATCTTGTATTCCCCTGAATATTGATGCTAATCATGGAAGAAGTAATGTCTATATGTGGAGATAAATTCATAGCATTTTCATTCTCCTCATGTATAACCTTTCCCATGAACATTGATCCAAATCATGGAAGAAGTAATGACTTAAATTCATATTAACATGGTTTTCCTTCGTGGTTTCCTAGTCGTGATTATGCACCCTAATCCATAATTTATTGGCATTGCTTTAGAGGAGAATTTTTCTCAGGGGTTGTCATTTCGTGTTACTAATTGTGTTTAGGTACTCCAGTAAGCTTTGCCTCAAAGGAGAATTTCTGTCAAATGCTTAGTTTAATAGTGATAGTTAAATCATAGGTAGCAGTCCTTCTAGGTGAGTTGACGCCATGCTTAAACCGAGCATATGAGATTATTAAATATTGATTATATGGAGAGCTTAATGTTTCAATTAGTTTAAGCAAACAGAGCAGAGACTAATCTTCACTAGCATTGTTCCTATGATAGTCACAGTAGTAACATCTAATCTGTGTGCTGTTTTTTTTCCATGTTTAAATCGTTGTTCTGTCTTACGTAATTGTATTTTTTTCATCTTAAACCTGAAGAGCGTCTATATTTCCTTCAGAGATTTGAGTTTTGAAATACTTTCTTGCAGGTTCATTCTGCTGCTACATTGCTGGACAAGAATAACTTGGTCAAGTATGACAGGAAAAGTGGATATTTCCAGGTGACTGGCTTGGGTCGCATTGCGAGCTATTACTATATAACTCATGGGACAATTTCGATGTACAATGAGCATTTGAAGCCCACGATGGGTGATATTGAACTTTGTAGGATATTCTCTCTTAGTGAGGAATTCAAATATGTAACAGTCAGACAAGATGAGAAAATGGAATTGGCAAAGCTTCTAGATCGTGTTCCTGTTCCGATAAAAGAGGGTCTTGAGGAGTCTAGTTCAAAGATCAATGCTCTATTGCAGGCATATATTTCAAGGCTGAAGCTTGAAGGGTTGTCTCTGTCATCCGACATGGTTTATATAACTCAGGTTTGTCCTGTTGTATATGTAACCTCTTAGTTGGTGGCTTATTTATTTCTTTTTTCATTCTTTTGTTTAGTATTATCTGATAGTGAGTTATCTAATTTAGTTGTTTACTTTTGCAGAGTGATGCACGTCTGATGCGAGCCCTTTTTGAGATTGTTTTGGCTCAGTTAGCTGAGAACGCGTTGAAATGGTGCAAAATGATAAGCAACAGGATGTGGAGTGTACAAACACCACTTCGCCAATTTCATGGCATACCAAATGAGATCTTGATGAAGTTGGAGAAGAAAGATTTGGCTTGGGAGCATTATTATGATCTTTCATCACAAGAATTGGGAGACCTTATCCGGTCCCCGAAGATGGGAAGGACGTTACACAAGTTTATTCATCAGTTCCCAAAGCTTAACCTCGCAGCACATGTTCAACCAATTATCCGGTCAGTTTTGAGGGTAGAATTGACCATTACACCAGATTTCCAGTGGGACAACAAGGTTCATGGTTTTGTAGAACCTTTCTGGGTGGTTGTTGAAGATGATGATGGAGAATATATTCTTCACCATGAATATTTCATGCTGAAGAAGCAGTATATTGATGAAGACCATACTTTGAACTTCACAGTCCCAATATACGAGCCAATGCCCCCTCAATATTTCATTCGTGTTGTCTCTGACAGATGGCTAGGGTCCCAAACTGTTTTGCCAGTCTCTTTCAGACACCTGATTTTGCCAGAGAAATATCCTCCTCCCACTGAGTTACTAGACTTACAACCTCTGCCGGTAACTGCATTGAGGAATCCAGCATATGAAGCGCTTTGTCAAGATTTTAAGCATTTCAATCCCGTTCAGACTCAGGTTTTCACAGTGTTGTACAATTCAGATGACAATGTCTTGGTTGCAGCTCCAACTGGTAGTGGGAAGACCATTTGCGCCGAATTTGCCATATTGAGGAATCATCAGAAAGGACCTGATAGTACCATTCGTGTTGTGTATATAGCTCCACTAGAGGCTCTTGCCAAGGAGCGGTTCAGTGATTGGAAGAAGAAATTTGGAGACTCTTTGGGAATGAGAGTTGTTGAATTAACTGGGGAGACAACCAGTGATCTGAAGCTGTTAGAGAAGGGTTAACTAATTATAAGCACGCCTGAAAAATGGGACGCTTTATCTCGTCGCTGGAAACTGCGTAAGCATGTTCAGCAAGTCAGTTTTTTCATCATCGATGAATTGCACCTGATTAGTGGTCAAGGTGGCCCAGTCCTGGAGGCGATCATCTCTCGGATGAGATATATCTCAAGCCAGGTTGAGAACAAGATCCGGATCGTCGCTTTGTCAACTTCCCTATCTAATGCCAAGGATGTGGGAGAATGGATTGGGGCTACATCTCATAGGCTCTTCAACTTTCCTCCTTCTGTCAGGCCTGTGCCACTGGAAATACACATTCAGGGGGTTGATATTGCTAACTTTGAAGCTAGGATGCAAGCCATGACAAAACCCACATATACTGCAGTAGTCCAACATGCAAGGGAAGGAAAACCTGCAATCGTGTATGTCCCCACGAGGAAGCATACACACTTGACTGCTCTAGATTTGATGACTTATTCAAGCATGGACAGCAAAGACACACCTATGTTTCTTCTACGATCTGCAGAAGAGCTGGAGCCTTTCGTTGACAGGATCAATGAACCTATGCTGAAAGAGACACTCAAATATGGTGTGGGCTACTTGCATGAGGGATTGAGCGGCACTGATCAGAATATAGTGAAGACAATGTTTGAAACTGGATGCATTCAAGTGTGTGTAATGAACAGTACAATGTGTTGGGGAGTACCACTATCTGCACATTTGGTGGTGATCATGGGAACGCAGTACTATGATGGTAGGGAAAATGCGCACACAGATTATACAGTCACTAATTTGTTGCAGATGATGGGTCATGCCAGTCGGCCTCTTGTAGATATCTCCGGGAAGTGTGTCATCCTATGACATGCACCACGCAAGGACTACTATAAGAAGTTCTTGTATGAAGCATTCCCAGTTGAAAGCCATCTGCAGTACTATCTCCACGACAATATGAATGCTGAGGTCGTTACTGGAGTTATTCAGAACAAGCAGGATGCTATGGATTACCTTACGTGGACCTTCATGTACAGAAAGCTGACCCAGAATCCAAATTACTACAATCTGCAGGGTGTTAGTCACAGGCATCTGTCTGACCACCTCTCACAGCTGGTGGATACTACTATCAGTGACTTGGAGGAGAGCAAATGTGTCACAGTTGAGGATGCCTTTGTGCTTTCACCTTTGAATCTTGGCATGATAGCATCATATTATAATATCAGTTGCACGACAATAGAGCGTTTTAGCTCTTCTGTGACCTCCAAAACGAAGTTGAAGGGCTTGCTGGAAATATTGGCTTCAGCGTTGGAGTATGAACAGTTGTCTATACGACCAGGTGAAGAGGAGTTGATAAGAAGGTTGATTAATCACCAGCGTTTCTCTTTTGAGAATCCGAAGTACACAGATCCTAACATCAAGGTTAATGCTCTTTTACAAGCCCATTTCTCTAGGCAAGTGGTGGGTGGAAATCTCGCTTCTGACCAGCAAGAGGTGCTTCTTTCTGCTACTAGGCTGCTTCAAGCAATGGTTGATGTTATTTCCAGCAAGGGATGGCTTAGTCTAGCAGTTCTAGCAATGGAGGTGAGCCAGATGTTGACACAAGGAATGTGGGAATGTGACTCTATGCTTCTCCAGCTTCCACACTTCACAAAGGAATTGGCTAAGAAGTGCCTAGAAAATCCAGGAAAGAGTATTGAGACAGTGTTTGATTTAGTGGAGATGGAAGATGACGAGAGGCGTGAGCTCTTGCAAATGGCAGACCTACAGCTGATGGATATTGCACAGTTCTGTAATTGCTTTCCAAACATTGATTTGACATGTGATGTTCTTGACAGTGATAATGTGAGGTCAGGAGACGATGTAAGTGTGCAGGTAACCCTTGAGCGAAATCTTACGGGTAGAACAGAGGTTGGACCTGTTTTTGCACCCAGATATCCCAAAGCCAAGGAAGAAGGATGGTGGCTTGTTGTAGGTGATACAAAGAGCAACCAATTACTTGCCATTAAGACAATTACCCTCCAAAGGAAGTCTAGGTTCAAGCTGGATTTTGCTGCGCCTGCAGAAGCTGGAACGAGGACCTACACACTCTATTTCATCTCTGATTCTTATTATCTGGGCTGTGATCAGGAATATAGTTTTACTCTTGATGTAAAAGAGGCAATGTCTGAAGATGACAGATGAAGATAGATTGATTTAGCTTTTACTTTTTGGTATCTTTCTGTAGTACTTATAGACAACCTGCTGATGCTAAGTGCTGTTTTATCCTATTTTAGATTGTTTCATGAACTATTTCTTTCGCGATATTATGCAGTTTACTTTTGGCTATAAGAATATAATCTGAAATGCTGCTGAGAAGGGGGTGGCAATTCCTCGTTTATTTGGGATTATTGGTGATCACTTGCCTCATATCCTATAGTTTTGTGCCTTTTCTAATACTCATTTGAAGGCATTATATTTTGCTAGTCATGTTAATACGCTTACATAGTTCCAATCTTTTCTTCTCTTCAGACAACATTGACTATTCCATCTGGAACACTTTCTTTCAGTTTAACCCTTTTTGCTCTGGATGTAATATATAGTTTTTGACAAGAAAGAATTATTGCATGGTCCATGCAGGTCTCGCTCTAGATGTTATAGTTTCAATTTCTTATGAACCTGGATTTGAGATGTAAACCTTTTGCAGGATCTATTAGTGGCTAAAATTAAACATCGATATATATATTCATTTATTTATTTTTGCTACATGCGATAACTGATAAAACATGGGTGATGGGTATACTTCCATTAAGACAACTGTTTGTTACCCAGAAAATTCTCAAGAATGGGTAACTAAGATGGTTTTCTAGGGGAAGGAATTGAACAGTGCCTAAACTTTTGCATACTCCCAACTCAGGTCCTTTTTTTTTTTTTTCCATGATAGCACTGGAATCCTTAGTGATTACAGTATAAGATGTACAGTGTTCAACTGGAGAAAGCATTCAACTTCTAGGTTTGGAGGATACGGGAAGGAACTTGTTATAAGTTGCCAATGTTTGATAATTATATGACTAAAATGTTGAAGTTTTGGTACTGTTGACGGTGGTACCTTTTTTCGATAACTTCTCTGGAGCTTGAATCATTTGACTGTCCTAATGACACGAAATTTGTGCCCTCCACTAGACTGCTGGGAAAACAAGAACTAGAGGAAAGTTTTGAGTCTGAATCTGGGAATGCCATACTTCAGTCACTGTAACTGCTACAGAACCTTTGCTTGAGGGTGCTACTGTATGTCAATGTACCTTAATTGACTATTCGTTCGAGGTTCACTTTCCATAAGAATACTTTTGTTAGAGTGGGCAGCTAATCTGAATGTGGTTGCCTACCTCCCAACTCATTCATGTTGCTACTTGCTCAGATAAAAATACTGGGAAGAAGTACTACCTTTTACCATTGTGCATAGTAGAGTCATTGTTTGTAAGCACGTCGATTGAGTGTTTACATTATTTATTCACTGGAAAAACAACCACCTTTCATTTTGTTCTGTGGTTTTACTTCTGGCAGCAAAGTTTTTTTCATTGTTTCTAGTGTAGATCTCAACGTTGAGCATGATTGCAGATTTTCGGTGGGTTGTAATCAGATAATATATAAAGATTTTTAATTTCTTTTTTGGCAAATCTAATTCTCTATATTTAATAGTTATAATTGAGTTTAAAACCAAGAATGTGAAATTCTGATTGAGGAAATAGGAAAGGACTAACAAAATTATAGAAAAAAGAAACAGAAGAAAACCCCAAACTTGCCCTCAAATCCAAATGTGGAAATACCAAATTCAAGAAATCAAGAATCATAATAATCATACCAAAATGATAACACTTAAATTGAAACCCTCTCAAAATAATCAAAATACATGAACTCAAAATAAAAAACCTCTAAAATTTAGAATTCAGCCTTTTGTGCTCTTCTTAGTCTGTGGTTTAAGATATATTGGCTCTTTCTCATGGGTCTTTGGTTTATAATTGATTGATCAAATAATTTAGGCAAATCTTATCCATTTAATTTCAGAAGAAAAAAGAACTTTTAAATATTTTTGACATTAAGTTGAGTTTTTGAAATAACAATTTGAAATTTATGTCGCATCAAACTTGATTTTCGAAACAACAATTTGAATTTATGGGAAACCTTAAGTTTGAATTTGTTTAACCAACTCTTGATTTCGATAAGCATTTTTCGTCTCTAGATTCGCACGATTACAATTATTAGTAGATGTATTTACCATATTTTCAATGTATTTCTTCAAAATATCAATTCTTATAATCAAAATCAAATGAAAATGTAATAAATGTAAATCTGTTTACAGACCACAATTATGATTTGTCAGATTGTATTTGTTCTTCTGTATGCCAAGTCATGTAAATCACTATTTCATAAATTAATATCATATTATTAAAATAAGGTGTTGATTAAATAATTATACTTAAAAAATAAAGTATAAATTTTGTGAATGATCATCATATAACTTCCTCCCGTGATTGAGTTATTCATATATTATATGTGAGATTGACTTGTTAAACTAATTGATTCCAATCCATGTTCGTACCAAAAAAGAGAAAACATCTTAGTACTTCAATAATAAAAAACATTCCTTGTTTTTACCATTTTGTGAGCAAAACATAGGACATAAATCTTCTTCTCTTTATTGTTTCCACGAGAATCGTACTCTATTCGTTAAATGAAGTGATGGATCTCCGACCAAAAAGAAAACAATTGGGCTGAAACTTATTGAAAGTCATGAAGCCTTTTACAACAGGGGATAGTTAGAAAATTCCATCGACTTCCATCATCTGTCTAACTTCAAAGAAACGTGCCAATGAAATATCTAGTTTTATGCCACAATAAGCGGCTAAATGTTGAAAGAGAGTTTTTTTATGCGCTCTTACAACAATGTGCTCTCATTTCGTAGAACATCGTCAACTGGCGTATTGTTCGTTGCATTTTTGAGTTCTTTTTGTTCCACTGTTTTTCTTTCCTGACTTACTCCTTTAAGAGTATATGGGCACCCTCATAACCCGGTGGCTCAGTTATCCCGTGGTAGCAAGTAGTTGTAAGTTCATCAAGTTCACAGAGCTAGACGAGTCGTAGGTTATCTGGATGGTTTGCAGTTCATAGAGTTAGAGAAATTGGGGTATCAAAATTGACTTTTACTTACAATTCATTGTTAGAGGCAGATGTCGCTGGCAACATTGAAAGTATAACAAATTACGTTATACAGATTGGCGTAACGTTAGAAGTAGAACAGGTGAATGGGAAGTGACTACAACTTACAATTCGTGTTTTGATGAAGGCAGTTGTCGCTTGCAGTTGTAAAATGAAGTCAACAAACTGATGAAATTCAGACCTTTTTGTTAAGATGGGGTGATACAACACATTATCACATAGCAAGACCACATAATGGAAGACCATATCTCTGGACATTAGTCTTTCATCATATAAGGATGATAGATAGATTTACAGTTAAAAAAAAAAGAAGTATGTATTAGTTTAAAGTGGCAGCTCAGTAACCCAACCACACATAACCATCCAATCGGCATACTATAACTGCTTATTTTAAAATACTATCAGAAGAAACATTATGTAACAATAAAAGTATAATATGCATATATGCATTCTATTTCAAATTGTCTCTTTCCATTGTATTGTTTAACTAATATGTTATCAAACAGTTGAAAGTAGCACAATCATCTAAAAGTGTCTTGGCGGTGTAATATTTTTCAAGATTTTGGATGGGGGGAAGAGGACGAATGTTTAGGCTCTCAGTACCACCAGGTCTTGTTTTCAGTGTCGGGAGGTTCATGTAATACCTCTAAATAAAGACAAATCTCGCAGGAGCATGAGGGATAGAACAAAGGGTATTTGATAAAAATCTGGAGAGGAACACAACTACTAATAAATAAGACCATCAAAGAACACGTGCGAGTATATAAGCATAAAGTGTACCAATGAAATATCTAGTTTTATGCAACAGTAAGCGGCTGACTGTGGAAAGAGGTTTTTTTATGCGCTCTTATTGGTTAAAGAAATTCAAGAACACGGCAAAATGTGAAAGTAGGAAGAATAAGTGATGGAGTGGTTCTAAGCTATTGTTTTATTCAGGTAGAAGTGTTTAATAACCCTGATGCTCAGTTATTCCGGGGCAGCAAGTAGTTGTAAGTTTATCAAATTCTCAGAGCCATTGGAGTGATAGGCTATATGGATGGGATGGAGTTCACAGATCAAGAGAAATCTGGGTGTAGGTGTATGGGGTATCGGAAATGACTCTACTTACAATTTTCTTTTGCCGAAGGTAAATGTCGTTGGCAGCTTTGTAAGAAGAACAAAGGGGCATAACATTAGAAGCAGGACAAATGAATGGGAAGTGGCTACAATATATAATTCAGTTTTTGCCGGAGGCAGTTGTCGCTTCCAACTTTTAAAGTGTAACAGATGCGCAGGACGTACAAACTATAACAGATGATTGTCAACGGAGGTGCATAACGTTAGAAGCAGAACAGTTAAATGTGAAGTGGCTATAACTTATAATGCTTTTATTGCCGGAGGTAGTTGTCTCTAGCAGCTTTTAAAGTATAACAGATGGACAGAAGTACAAAGTATAACAGATGCTCGTCAACCGGATAGCATCAAGAACTGATACAAAAAGCGAAGAAAAATAACTTAAGCATGGTGAATTAAGATTATTAGATAAAGGGGCAAGGGAATATAGAACAATAATGAAAGAGCATTTGTTGACACCTTCAATAGCAACGATGGAGCAAAAGAGCAACTACAATGCAAGAATACTAATGATTTTAAACAAAGTTCCAGAAGAGATGTATTAAGATGCTAGTTTTTAGTATTCCTCATCAAATTTACCTAGTTTTCTGATTTCTAGGATGAAAAACAGGGAAGAAATAAGCATGAGCAATATTTGATCAGCCTGTTCATCAAGCCAGAAAATGAAATCTTCGTAAACAAACATCTCAATCAATTAAAGATTCTATGAATTTGGATGGGTTATCTAGATGGGATGAAGTTCACAGGGCAAGAGAAATCGGGGTCTAGGTGTATGGGGTATCAGAAGTGACTTTTTCTTACAATTCGCTTTTGCCGAAGGTAGATGTCGTTGGCAGTTTTGTAAGAAGAACATAGGGGAATAACGTTAGAAGCAGGACAGATGAATGGGAAGTGGCTATAACATACAATTTATTTTTCACCGGAGGCAGTTGTGCTTCCAACTTTTAAAGTATAACAGATGGACAGGACGTACAAACTATAACAGGTGATTGTCAACGGAGATTTATAATGTTAGAAGCAAAACATATGAATGGAAAGTGGCTACAACTTACAATTCCTTTTTTTCCCAGAGGTAGTTATGCAGCTTTTAATGTATAGCAGATGCATGGAAGTACAAAGTATAACAGATGCTCGTCAAGCGGGCGACATCAAGAACCTGGTACAAAAAGCGAAATGGATAAGAAGGAGAATAAGTAGTTACTTCGCAACTGGGTGGAATGCGGAAATTACAAGACAGGAGTACTGTGAAGGAGCCGTAAGAATTAAATCAGACCGTAAAGTTTGCAGAGAAGGCAGAGCTTGTTGAGGAATTGCCGTTGAGAGATAGTTTTTTTTTAGAGGTTGTAACAACGCGTAGCATCTCGCAAAGGTTGCTATTAAACAGGCAGCAACGAAGAGTTGTAAGGCGTCTCAGCAGATTATTGCGAAACGGTAGTAAATCCTATTTAAGTTATCAGGGCTTTTATGTTTAATGAGGAGGTCAAATAGATACCATTCAAAGTTCTTTTGTGAACATTTATCAAACAATTAACAGACTAAAATACACTTAATCTACATATATCCCTGCGAACCAAAAAAAGTGGAAAAAAGATAATTTAATGGATGGAGTACCTTCAAAGTACTTTTTGTGAACATTTATCAAACAATTAACAGACTATATTACATTTGAATCTTGATGCCATCCCAACGAACCAAAAAAAGTTGACAAAGAGAATTTAATGGATGGAGAACCTGCGGAGGAAGTAGCTTGAATAGTTGAGAAATCCGGCCAGGGAACCGTATTGATGGCAAATTATTTCCATCAGTTGCACGCCTACAGAGATGAAATTTGTGGAGTTTGTACAAAACTTGCTTCCTTGATTAGTGCCATATGCGATTGTTTCTTTCAAAGAGAGTGAAGGATAAGTTGCAGCTATTTGAGATTTGTTATGTAGTAGGATGTTGCCGGCTGGAAAATTGAAGAGCACAGAGCAAGACAATTAGTAGGAAACTTACAATTTGTTTGTTCCAGAGATAGACGTAAGTGACTTAGGAAGTTGACCAGAAGATTTGTAGGTGCCAGAAGCATTCCAAGATGAGGGTGGAAGTATTCTGAAAGTTATTCAATAACTAAAGCCAACCTTACGATTTGCCGGAAAGATGAGTTTTTCTTTATTTATAGTGGGTGAATCGAAGTGGTGGCAACGTTTGAAAAGGTAGCTTTCCAAGAATATGCAACTAAAAAGGGGCGCTGCGACGAAGTGCGAATTGCATGTTGGTTTGCGTTGCGTCTCTTATGAAATCTCGAAATGTGCGTTTTTGTTTTATTTTTAAAAAAAAATTAGTTAGGGTATTTTAGTAAATGCAATCTGAGTTTTTAGTGGGGTATTTTAGTAATTTCATTTTGAATTTTTTGAGTCGATGCTTTTAAGGTAGTATAGATTTTGATTTTCTTATATTTATCCCAAGAAATCTTGAATTATAAATTCTGACGACAAGGGAACTTTGGACGCCATATCGATTCGGAATTTGAAAACTCCACTCTCATTACATGAAACAATTTCTCCAAACTCTTAATGCATGAAACGTTTTTTCCACTTTGATTGCTATCATTGCTCCAAACTTGTTTAATTTTATGTTCATCAGGCGCGACACAAATATACAAAAAGTTAATCACATTTTTGCACTTGTAATTGATAGTGTTGTATCTTACAAGATATAGTAATATTATTATTTATATTGGTAAGAGTTAATTCAATTTCATAAGATGTTTATCATATATTTGCAATATATTATCTTAGATTTTGTTATATAAAACTTTCATTATTAATATTAAGATTTGAATTGGTTAACT
This sequence comes from Jaltomata sinuosa, assembly GCA_003996215.1. Lineage (NCBI taxonomy): Eukaryota > Viridiplantae > Streptophyta > Magnoliopsida > Solanales > Solanaceae > Jaltomata > Jaltomata sinuosa. The sequence goes on along the minus strand of QJPP01007297.1, from coordinate 1,009,021 downwards.
CAAAATTCTAAAATATTTTCACTGATAAAAAGTAGGCAATCTTTCTTGTTCTCAAGCCTCCGATAATTATTTTCATCTACCAGTGACATTCTGTTGGTAAGATTTTTGCTCAAAGTTTCTATTTCTCTGTGATAGTCATGAATTCTTGTCTAATTTTTTCAACATATGCTTTAGATGTGTTGTGTAAAAGCTAAAGATGGGATATTATTTTGCTCCTGGTCAAGGAAAAGTTTGTAGTAAAAAATGGAATACATACATGCCTTTAATATATCCTTGGAATTAGTAACATAGATTAGTTGATTTTACTTTACTATCTTTTTTGGAGAGTCTTTTTCCTTAAAATTACACGGTCTGAAAAGAAATAAGAGATAATTTGAAATTTACAAGCAAAGGTCAACTAACACATAGATAGTCATATGGAGACATGCCTTGGTACTACTTTCTTCTTCTATGACTGAATATATTATATTTTATCCGGGTGAGATGCTAATTGGTTGATTCGCGATACTGAATTATATTCTCTTTACGTTCACTTTGTCCTTTTTATTTCGAGACAATTGTATTTGAGATATTTATTAAACTTGTATTTCATATTCTAGAAGCTTTTATATTTGTGACACCAGGTTCTGAGGGTGAATTTTCTATATCTGAATATTTATGGTTATGAGATTTGGTTATATGGCTTGTTAATGCTTTTACTTTACCTTTCTGTTAACTAACTGTTCAAGTAACTAAAATTGGCTTAAGGTTTGCTTATTACGGTGGGAGTAGGTGCCTTCACGGTTAGCTAGGATGAATTTGGATCATGACATAATTATATGTTACAAATTTTAATTATATGATTAATTTCGTAGGATCAGATCCTCATGTTTAGACGTACGAGATTAGTAATATACATAAAATATGAAAAAAATTTATATGATCATTTTCTTCTATTCAAATGTTAATAATATGTTAGTTTTGTACCAATCATTTCCTCTCTCGACCCCCGCAAGAGGAGCTGCAATATTATTTTTTATTCAAATTATATAGGAGTATATAAGATTCAAAAAAAAAAAACGTATCTATGATGATTCTTCTTAATTTCACACGTGTTATCAAGTCCTAAATTATAAATTTAATTTTGCTGATGTATTGAGTTTGAGTATGGCCAAATGAAACGACATTAATGGATATTGGTGAGATATTATCGGTTTTGAGTGAAGGGGAGCCTTGGAGTAATTGGTAAAGTTATCTCTAGTCACAAATTCAAGCCTTGAAAATAGGTTTTTTACATAAATACAAGGTAAGACTACGTATAACAGACCCTTGTGATCGGGCCCTTTCTCAAACCCTGCATATAGTGAAAATTTTAGTACATCAAACTATCCTTTTTATTATCGATTTTGAGTAAGTCAAAAACAAAGGCTACACTATTAAATGTAGCCAAAGAAGGCAACGAAAAAATTAAAAGGTGGGAAAGTAGTTGAAACCTCGTAATCTCGTATGTTTTTGAGGAAAGTCCTAACAAATATCCTTTAGCCACTTTTGGAAATAGTCTTAATTATAGAGGCATATTAATACTCTCTGCGTTTATTTTTATTTTTACTTGTTTACTACTCCCTCCTTCTCATATTAGTTGATTACCTTATTAAAAATAAGTATTTCATATTAGTGTACATCGACCTTACTAATTAATTTTTTTTCATATTACTTTTACAATTAGTTTTTTTTGAACGTGTAAACACGGATTTAAATCCTCTCCATTACCCCTTCTCTCCATTTTCTCAAGTGCATATTTAGATAAGTGACACTTGTCATATTTAAAATTTAAAGGTCTAGATTAAATTAATTCAACAAGCCTCTTCACCATAGTTAAACAAATAAATTAGGAAAAAACTCACCAACTTTGATAAAAATAAATCTCATCTTCCACTAATTTTAACTCCTCATTAATATCATTATTTTCATGATATATGTTTTAAATCCCCATTAATTTTATTTTGGTCTAAATTTAATTAAGAATACTCTCATTTTTTTTAATTATTTGAGCAAATAAAACAGAAAATAAAGGTTTAATGAGATAACACATGTGGTAAAGAAATAGTAAAATAATTAAGAAAAAAAAGAGACTATCTTTGTTTTTCAATAGAAAATATTCTAAAACATTTTACAAATACTACTATACAATATCTTCTTTCCTCTCCATTTTTCTTTTATTTCTGATGTAATTATTTTATTAAATAATGATCATTTTACTCAACGAAAGTTAGATTTTTATTTTTTTCTGTCAAGGGTAGTTACAAGATTTCAATGAAAAAAATATATAACGTTATATGTTAAAGTAATTCAGAAAGTATAACAATTAAAGTGATGATATTAATGAGGAGTCAAAATTTGTGGAAGATTGAGATTTTATTACCAAAGTTGGTGGATTTTTTTTTCCAACTTATTCTTTAATTATGATTAAGAGGCTTGTTAAATTAATTTAATCTAGACCTTTAGATTTTAAATATGACAAGTGTCGCTCATCTAAATATGCACTTAAGAAAATGGAGAAAAGCAGTAATGGAGAGAAGTCAAATCCGTGTAAACACTTGTTTTTACAGTTTCTAAAAAACTTCTTAAGGGGTGAATTAGTAAAACTACCTTCTTGTTTATGATTTCTTAAGACGCGTGTAAAAGAAAAAGTGACCAACTAACATGGGACAAAGGGAGTATACTAAAGGGCTCATTTGGATATATGCGATATAAAATCAAATTGATATGAAGAATTGAAGTTTTTTGCATATGCAATTTAGATTTCTTAAGTTGTAATTTTTTTTTAATAAACATGAAAACTCCACAAATTTTGAAAACTATCAAAATTTCTCCAATTCTTACTCAGTCTTACCAAGTAAACAAAAATAGCTCATAAATAATATATCAAAATATACTAAGGTGGCACATTGATAAATCACTTATCTCCATGTTCCTTTTATATGTAAAAATTTGCAATTACAAACTTTCAAATACACATAATTTTATACAAATCTACTAGTCAACAATATCAATAACTATTTATTCTTTAATATAATCATTTCACATGGTACAAACAATCTCTTCATGCCGAGCACACATCTTTCTTTTTTTTTTTTTGCAAAATTTAAAATGATGGATTCTTTTGTACAAAATATAAACTTATGTCTCAAATTTTGCATTTTCAAAAAAAATTGAAAAATATTAAGTAGAGGGTAATTTGACTAAATCATCTTTATTTATTACTCTTCTCAATTTGATACTTCTTTTCTTTGCACTACATTAACATCTCTCCATATTTATGACTAATTTAAGGGTAAATGTGAAAATAAACAATTAGTTGTGTCTTAATTTTCTAAAATGACAAGTATTATGGACCATCTATATTTTTGAATCCGTTACATTTTCTATAAAGATGACAAATAAAGTAGTCCGAATTGGAGAGAGTACTAATTAACTTAAATGTTTTTCATCAACAAAATTCATAATAAGAGCCCCTAAGCAAGTTTAGACACAAAAACAGAGAATACAAAACAAGAGTATTTTTGTTGCCTAAAAGAGGTAGCTAGATAGTTGAGTGAGTAACAAATAATTGTTCAAATTGGGAGCACCCTAGTTACCTGCCTCATCAATGCTAGGCTGCATCAACACCTTTAATTTCTGCATATTAATTGATTCTTCTCTCTTCACTCTCTCTTTTTTCTCAGCAAAATACTTTGGTGGAACTTGCAAATGGCTGTCATGAGGGTAACAACAATTTGCTTCTCTTTTAGCTTCCATTGTCATTCTCTCTAACATGGTCGAGAGCTACGAGTCCGGCGGAAGATCAAACCTTACTATTGAGGTATACTTTTTTCTCCTTTGGTATAAATATGTAAATGTAGTGATCAAAGAACTCTTTTTCTTTTTATGTGATGAAATTGATCTTGTTTGTAGACTATTCATGGACACTTTTACGATTGTGTGGACATCAACAAGCAACCAACTCTTCTGCATCCAACACTGGGGACAGAAAGAATTAAGGTATAAGTTTTGTTATACGATCTTTTCAAGAAATGAATTAAAACTTTGGGATATCTTCTTCTTTTTTTCACTTGTGAAGTCTCTTGAAAATGTTGCTTCATTTTTACTAAAACCTCTTTTAGGAAGATTTCACGCAATTATCAACTATGGAAAAAAAGAAAAGAAAAGAAAGGTGCCTCTTAACAAACTTGATACAATATATGATATGGTTTTGATTTGATATTTATGGCGATTTTCATTTTGTTTACTACATACAATATGCAAAATAGACGACCATCGCAAAGGAGCTTGAAAGACATAGATTAAAATTTGTGCAACTAGAAAAGGAAGGAAGATCAGGCGATTTCAAGGCAGAGGAATATTGGTTGAACAAGGAAGGATGCCCAATTGGAAAATGATGAGAGACAGAGAATGGCCTGAATAAGACAATGGCTGCTTGTGTTGAGACTATAAAAGTTTAAAAGATTAACTATAACTTAGCTAATTTTAAGTACAAATTTATATGAAATTTTGTGGATTCAAAATTACTTAATTTATTGACTGGTACTAAACAAAAATATTGTATCTAGTTTGCAGGAATTTTTATAAAAGCGTCTCCACCAATAGAGAGAATTTTTGGAGTCTCGGCTTTTCTTTGTTTATACAATCCTCAAGTAAGTAGAACTGGCCCATACAGTGGGATGGATTGTAAGTTTCAAGTCTTGTCATTTCTTTTCTTGTTTTTTTTTTAGAAACTAATTATCCGTTATTATTTTACTCCAACATTTATATTACTGAATTTGAGTTAGAGAAATTATTTTGCTCAATCATCCATACAATTTTTAAATAATATTTTTGGAGTTCATTGCTCAAATGGTCACTTAACTTGAGATAATTGACCATTAAAGTCATCTATATATCTTCTTATTGTCGATCTTTCAAAAGTCATTTTACTTTAGCTAATTAGCTTCAATAGTCATTTTCACCGGATTTTGTAATTTTTGGAAATCTCACAAACAAATATAAAAAAATAGCGAAAATGATTATTGAAACTAATTAGCTAAGTAAAGTGACTTTTACAAGATTTAAAAAAAAAATTACTTTTATGGATAATTATATAAAGTTGAGTAGTCTACTCTCCAGCTCACATTGCCCCTTTTCTGTTATTATTGCTCTGGATTCACTATACCCAATACTCCCTCAATTTCTATTTGTGGAATATTTCTTATTAACAACCTGTTTCAGGTAAAATAGAACATTTCAATATTTGAAAATAATTTAATTTTATATTTTTCTTTTTATCCTAATTATGAGAAGCTTTTATAAGCAAAATATTATGTCATCATTAAGATAACAAATTTTGAATTTCTTTCTTTTTCTTTTTCTCGCATCAACTCATCAAACTATGTCACATGAATTGAAATGAAAGGATCAGAGTAAGAGATTAGAAAGAAAATCTACTCTAAAATCTAATATTATTTTATCCAAAAAATTCGTTGCAGTTAGTTGAGAGTCATGATAGTTTCAATCCAAAAGAGGAAAGGCAGTTCAGTCATCCGTCGATTCCTTATCCTAGTTTCTTTTTCAAAAGAACACAATTATACATTTTGTCTCTATATTCATTTTTTTTTCCAGGTGCATCCAAGGTTGTACGGTGACACCCGGACTCATATGTTTACCACATGGACAGTAAGTATATTTTTAAATTATTTTTTTACTTGAATGAGAAATTATTTTCTAGTAGAATTTCGAAAAATGAAATAATCAACAAATACTTGAAATAGGTGGATGGGTATCAAAAAACAGGATGTTACAGCACTCAATGTCCGGGATTTATTCAACTAAGTCGAGTAATATCTATAGATTATGCTTTTTCAAGGACCTCCGACATAGAAAATGTTGGTGAAATTACAATAATAATAACAATTACAATTGAAAAAAAAAACAAATGAAGAAAACAAACTATCTTCTTGGCTGAAGCGCGGATATCTCGCTCTCTTTAAGGAGATTCAAGCCCACTGCAGTAAATGTTTTCACCGGTCCAGCAGTAGTCTTCTTGACTTGTCCCCTCCAGGATACAACAGTCCACACACAAAGTATAACTCAACAAACTCTGGACAAGAGTTGAGTCCAAAGCTCCAACACAAGAACACCTTCCTTCAACTAATAAAACTCTCTTTTTTACTAACTCTTTTACACTCTATATTTTCTTGTATTTTTAAGAATATGCAAGACCACCTCTATTTATAGGTGAGGTATTCATCCTAGTATTGAATAGGAAGAATAAATTGAGGTAGTAATGGGTAGGTAAATGACATATGGGTTATATAAGTTACAAGAAATAAATAGGTAGAATAATGGATGAACAATAAGTTAGTGGTTATAGGAGTTATCAAAAAACCAAAGGTCAAATTCTACCATTAAACACAAGTGAATAAAAGGGCATAAAAATGTCATTCAAGACAATGGAAAAATGCAGCAACGTCTTGGTCTCATCATGGCCACTAAATGTCATGATGTAAATACTTAAACTTGTATAAAGTTGAACATAAACACGTCATTTAACTTAGCATCAGCTAACACATATCCTCCAATTTTGGGTGTACAAAAGTAGACACTTAAACTTGTATAAAGTCGAACAAGTAGACACATGTGTCCTAATGTGGTGTCTTACAGGGGCGGAATAGAACGGGTGGCCTAAAGCCAAAATTTAAAAAAGAGGCCTTATATTTATTTAATAAATTTTTATATTTTTTATTCTCATAACTTCTTAAAATACATTATAGTTAATTATAATTTGATAATTATTTTTTCTTCTTCTTTTTTAGTTGATGGTATAACATTTCTTATAATATTTTGTAAGACACAAATAGGCATATATAAATTATTGTACATTACATAACACCACAAATGTTTAGATCTTAGGTAAGTTCTTATTGATATTATAGTTCTGAAAACTTTTTCAATTGAGTCAGTTGTTACACAAACTATTAATATTATTTTAGAAGTAGTAGAATTATTTAAAAATATAATTAAGACTTAACCTGATTGAGTATGCCAACTAAAGTATTATTTTTGACTTGTATAACATTTTTTATTACTCTTAATAAAATAGGTTTAAATTATCAATATTGTAGTTATTTGTACGCTTTAGAAGATATTCAAAGTTAAAGACAATGTCTTTTTAAATTTAATTATTTGATAATCTAATTAGTTTGAGCTTGAAATATTTAAGAAAGACATTCAACGAATTGAAAACAATCTTACAAAGCCAATGTTAACATGATTAATTCAAATTGAAGTAAATTAGACAAATTAAGAAGTAGAAAGTAATTGATTACAATTTTACCCTTATACTAAATCAATATGTTATAAAATATTTCATTAATTAAATGATAAATAGAAATTTTTTAATTAACTCAAGGCTTAATTACATGTTATCACAATAAATCTGGTAATTGAAAAGACACAATTCATTAATTTACTCTAAATTAATGGTTATAACCTCTTCTCATTTTTTCAGAAAATTATTACTTCCAAGGTTTTATGCATGTATCATCGTTTAAGAGCTAGCTTTTACAATTTTCATACATGCATCACTATTTAAAACTATCTTATATAATTTCATAAATGCCCTTAGCAAACTTAATTATATTAATCAATGTTCTTTTTATTACTAGAGAATTTGAGAAGTTGTTCGAATGTATTAATTTGGACCATTCATTTGCCTTATTTTGATTCATCAACTTATTCTTTTGCATTGTTCTTATTCTTTTTTTCAATTTCATTCACGTCAAGACTGTTTTTGAACTATACTTTTTCCTTTCTTACTTTTATTTCTATTTTCATTTATAATTTGAGTTTGTGTGATATTATTTTTCCTCATTTTGTTTCTCTTTTTCTACAGAAGCATTAAGCTATTAACGAGCCAAAGCGCTCAAACCCCACCTAGAAACGTCAAATATCAAAACATGTTTCCTTGGTGAGTTGCAAGAGATTTGATTATTTTTTTAACAACTCATATTATTCTGCAAGAAAAAAGAGAAAATGCTTTCGTATATATTGTTTTTAGAGATGAAAATTCAATTCTTATAGCGCATTGCAAGTTATCTCTTTACACTAATTGGTTTATTGATTCTTTTTTATGATATAATATTAAGAGCTTCTCAATAAGTTATTGGGATCATTTTAAGGTAAGAAAAATTGAACTCGTGAAAAATAAATTTCCTTAGAAATGCTTATTTTACCAGAGTATATATATATATATATATATATATATATATATATATATATATATATATATATATATATATCCAAAATTATTTTATATTTTATTTAATTTAATTTATCAAAACAACGAAATGTAGATCTCTTTTAAAGAGAGCATTATGAACGTGTAATCGGAACAATGGTAAGGACTTGAGTTAGATAAATATTTATCATTATCAGGAATTTAATTACAATTTTAGCTTTAATTTTGATTTTATAACTCAAATATTTTTTTTGATAAGCAACTCAAACACATTTTTACTAACAATTATGATTTTTTAAATTTTTTATAGTTATATGTAAGGTGTTAATTATAATTTCCTCAATTATCTTTAACGAAGCTACATTGTTTATCATTATTAAATTGCATTAGTATGTGCAATTAAATTCCGTGATAGTGTAAAACATTAAATATTGTTAAGTAAACAAAAAAAAATTGGTGATAAAATTTATACATAAATCTATAATATCTAATCATTTTCTTGGTATAATATTCTATGTCGTAAAATTTTATATTACTTACCGGTAAAATTATGCGGTGAAATTTTTTTATGCTAGCTAAAGTTTTTCGATATTTCTAATAATTTATTTTATATTTCAAATTACTTAACACATAGCTTTTGATTTTTCATTTTCATTTATGAGGGGATTTGGGAAATGAAAGATGAGTACTAAATCAACTACTTGACAACGGTACATGATTAACTTGTGTTATGATGTATATTGAGCCTACTATTACATTTTTTCCCTTTCCACCATAATTATTGGTATTAACATTCTAGAAAAACCTAAAAATGTATCAGTTAGTATTTCAATAATTATTAATTCGATGTTTTATTATATTTCCATTTAAATTCATGAAATGTACGTATTTTAATTAAGGATATTTCAATTGAAAATACTAATGTCCCGGAGAACAGACTAGCTCGATCCTTCTCCTTTTTTATCTTTATCAGTATATTTTTTCAGTTAAACTCGATAGTTTCTGATTTTTGGCATATATTAGTTTGAACAATTAGGTTATTTGAGATTTTATTACTCCATAATGTTTAATAATTAAATTGTACTATCATATTCTGGCATCTTTCTTTTAATAGATATTTGATATATGTAGATTATATGCTTGGATTTTTATGCCTAACATTATTTAGGGAACACAAATTTAAATTTTAAAGAGAGGCAAATCAAAAGATATGTTGTTCCTAATGTAGTTTCAGTGGTTTTGTTACTTGCACAGTTTAGAGTTTTTGTCTCATATTGAAATTGGATATAGTTTAGCACTCATTTTCAGAACTATAATACCATTTTCATTTGATTTGTGGGATAAAAAATAACAGTTGAGAAATACAATAAAGGATTATTTTATTTCATATTCAGAAAATAGTAAAAATTTAAAAACATGTGCATAAGAATTAGTAAAAGACTAACAACAAACTATTAAGAAAATTTCAAGTAATACTAATAAGAAATACATAATTATTTATATTTATATTTATACATTAAATAATTTTGAGGCCTTATTTTATGGGGGCCTAAACCCACTGCTTTAGCGGTTTTAAGATTGAGCCGACCCTGGTGTCTTACATAGCATCTCACACGAATTGTCATGTAGGACGTGTATATCTACTTATTCCTCTTTATACGAGTTTAAGTACCTAATTGTGTACACCCTAAGTTAGAGAGCATAGATGATGAGTCTGTCAATATATCCTTCCTCATTTAAATATCAGTCTAGGTTTTGGACCTGTTTCAAAAGGGGGTGCCCAGATATAACGATGAATTGTATTTGATATTGGTCAAGCCTTTCCATCCAGAGAAAAAACACCTCTATCTTACATAACACTTCATTTTATTTTATTTTTTGGTGAAAATGATGGTATCAGGGTCAGCTTGCACGCAACTCGACCATTCTATTGGGTACCTGCTACCTTCCATGTACCGGGTAACTCTGTCAATTAACCGTAGGAAACAACAAAGTGGGGGTAGAGAGGTTGTTTCTGATAGACCCTCGGCTCAATTAAGCCTTAGACAGATGAAAAGAAATCATCTAGTGTTGTTATCTCTACTAGAATTTGCACCCTAATCTTCAAGGTTTGCACCCACCTCACTAGCCACTCGGCTACACCCTTGAGTGCTCCATAACCCAACATAGTTGCAGCAAAGCAATTCAACTATTGGGTGGAGATTCGGCACAAGCACTTCACCATATAGGAAAGGTAGGATGATGAGGCATACTTCATACAAAACAGAGCTATTATATGCAACCTAAAAACATACATTTTGAGAAACTGAGCAAAGGAAACAGGGTATACTTTTTCTTAGTTCCAATTGCAGAGACATTTCACTACCAGGCCAATCATCCATCAACTGTAAAACCTATGGCATTTGACACAATTGAAGCAGTAGTTTTCTGCTATGTCACCATAGGCAAATATATGACCAAAGGGGACAGGAAACTGGTTTTCTTTTATCTTAGTAAGCATCGTCCAATGCTCGTTAGAAAACCTAAGATGCCTCAATCAATAGATATGAATTTATTAATTTTCTTATGATCTGTTCAAAAATGTTTCAACAGATGGCCAAGGCTGTTTGAAACGCTCTTTATCTCATCCAGAAGGCCAAATAGGGTGCGGAGCTACAGTATAATAGGGGGGTTCGGACGAACCCAGTAGCAATTGCAAAATCCTTTAAATCACTTGGAGCAATGAAATGCAAAATACTTTAAATCACTTGGTTTAATGCTCCAGTGATTCACAGAATTTTCTGTTAGTTTTTTCTTCCTTTCTTATCGGGACGGGTTCTTCACATTAAAATAGTGAATCATATAATGCAAACTCTTGGGCACATAGTTCTCTTATCAATTTCCACGACAATGCTTCAGCTCCAAAGAGTCATCAACTTATTTGTGGTGCTTAATACAACAAAAGGCAATGAGATACAAACGGGCTAACAAGACTAGGTTCACCTCTTAAACCATACAAGTCCAGATATCAACATTAATTAGGCAGATTCTCTAACAATATTTCTGGTCTTGACTAGCACTTTTAATTAAAAAAAAATGTCTACCAAAGAACCCCTCATCCCACACACATATTTCATTTAATCAACCTCAATCCTATATTAGTTGGGGAAAAACTATATGAATCCACTGCATCAGTTCTACTCTATTCAAATCCATCTCCGCATACTTAGATGGGCACATCCTAAAATGAATTAATCATCAAACCATCTTTACAACGACTGTCAACACCACGATCCTCCTTCTGGCCATCAAAACCACAACTATCCATACTTTAATAACTCAAGTTAGACAACTTTCAAATAGTTCAAAGGAAAATCTTTCGGCAATTTCATTTGTTGAGTGGTCTTTCCTCCTTTTATGTATCTCGTTTAAAATCGATTTGAATTCTTCTGTCTAATTCAGTTATTAAGACAATTAAAAAGGTGCTTCCTTGTGCTGGCATCCTTATCTTTGTTTTATTTCACATCATTTAATTTAGAACATTACTTCAGTCATAAGATGCCTCAATCATAAGATTCAAATTCCTAATTTGCTAATGATCTGATCAAAAAAATTCTAACAGATGGTCAAGGCTGTTTGAAACTCTTATCTCATCCAGAAGGCCAAATGGGGCATACATAAGATTTCTCGACATCACCAACCAAAAATTACAATTGCTCAACATCAAAAATCCTTTATATAGGTTTTCGAGCAACCTTATGTAAACCGTCTGCTTTTATCACATTAGCATCTTCACTATGGTTGCTGAATTAGGATACCACCCTGTAATTCATCTCAATTTATAATATCAAGAATCAAATCAGAAAAATTGGAAGATAGTGCAACTTTTCCTTCTACTTCACTAAAAATTTAAAGTATTTTATTGATCAACAAAGGTACCAAGAAAGTGCATCTACGTACACAAAAAAGATCACAGGAGACATAAAGTTACAAAGCCTATGTCATCTGAACAAGATGAGGAAATCAAATAAGGTGTGTACATCTTTCAGAATTTCAGATTATATCTTGAACATGTAACCAAATTCCTCTGGCATATCAATAGGTAAGATAATCTAAACTGGATTTAAATGAAGGGTGTCAGTGTATCATTAGAACTCGAACTCCAAACGCAGCTAAGATTTCAAAAAAAAACAAGCAGGATCCATTTAATTTGATGATTGAACATGTAACCAAATTCCTTTGGCATATCATTGGATGCCAGTAAAGTTTGAAAGTAGTACATTACAATTTCTAGATGTAGTGTACACATGTTTGCACAAACCATAGGAAAACTTTGATCTCCTAGTAATAAAGAAAACAAGAGAAATATGAGATACCCTTCACTCATACTGCATACTCACACCAGCAATATTAACAGAAATCCTTCAAACTACTTGGGGTTTAATGCTCCTGTAATTCACAGAATTTTCTGCTAGTTTTCTTTCATTCCTTCTTTTTTATTGCCTTTCTTACTGGGGATGTGCTTGCAGTGGCTCTTCACATTAATAATAGTGAATCATAAAATTCAATCTCTTGGGCACACAGTTCTCTTATCAAATTCCAAAACAATGCTTCAGCTCCAAAGAGTCATCAACTTCTTTGTGGTGCTTAATGTAGCAAAAGGTAATGAGACATAAATGGGCTAACAAGACTAGGTTCACTAAGACCATACAAGTCCAGATATCAACACTAAATAGGCAGATTCACTAACGATATTTCTGGTCTCGACTGCCACTTTTGATTAAAGAAAACGCTGTCTAAGAACACCAACCCAGTGGCGGAGCCACATTAAAGCAAGGGGTTCATATGATACTCCTTGCTCAAAAAATTAACTTATTATACATGTATATTACAAGCCAAAACTAATAAAATGCATGATAATTACAAGGGTTGAATCCCCTTGACTTGAAACACAAGCTTGTATAGTCTAATATTTTAAAAGTTGGATCGCTTAATGAACTGCACCAACTCTCACCCACACCCACACCCCAAATTCGCTCAATCTTATATTAGTTACGGTCAACTATATGAGTACATTGTGTCAGTTCTACTCTATTCAAATCCATTTCTGCATGCTAAATGGACACATCCTAATGAAGAGTAATCAAATAAACTTTACACCGACTGTCAACGATCAACCTATCACAATCCTCCTCCTGGCCATCAATACAACCCTCCGTACTCTCATAACTCAGGTTGGACAACTTTCAAATAGTTAAAACAAAATGTTTTGGCAATTTCGTTAGAGTGGTATTTCCTCCTTTTATGTTTGCCTCTCTTAAAATCGATTTGGATTCTTCAATCTGATCCAGCTATTAAGACAACTAAAAAGGTGTTTACTTGTGCTGGGATCCTTTATCTTAGTTTTATTTTATATCATTGGGTTCAGAAATAGGTGTTTATGCAGGTTTATGCAAAGAGTAACAACCCTTTACAAGAATCCCTCTTCTCATCTTTTTATCCTAAGACTATCAGCAGGGAACACAGGAAACTTAACGGGGATAAGAAAAAAAACAATATTCTTCCAAGATAACCTTAGCAAAATTCAAGAGTAATGCAGAAAAATAAATTGTTCATATTCATCATCATCATCAACAACAACAACAACATAACTAGTGTAGTCCCATAAAGTGGGGTTTGGGAAGGGTAGAGTGTATGCAGACCTTACCTAAACCTCAGAGATAGAGAGGTTGTTCCCATAGACCGTGGCTCAAGGAAAAACAGTCCAAATTGTTCATATTTATCGAAACATAAATTCCAATCAAATCCCTCAAAATTCCAACTTTAAACACAAAACATCTCCAATGATACCAAATAGTCAAATCCACCTCAAAATTAACATTCTTCTTCCTTATTAACAAAAAAAAAATTAGTTCTTCCAAGTTGAATACTCGAAAGGTATAAGAAAGTAACATTAATATCAATCGTTCAACATCACGTCCATTAATAGCAATCTCAATATTACCAATCGTCAAATTTACCCCAAAAATAACATTTTTCTTTCCTTCTTAACAAAAAATTAAACAAACTTACAAGTCAAATACATCAATGATCATCAGAATAACTGGTACTAGCTTCTCCTCCATGATCCTGTTTAGAACAGCAATGATCCCCATGATGATGACTCTTCTTAGATGGGTCATTTTCATCATCATCATCATCATCATCATCGCTATCGTCTTCATCAAAAGGCTTATCTTTGTGGAAAATGCAACATTTCTTAGAACTCTTCTTGTTGAGGAATTCATTGTCTACGGTTCCTGGTTTCCATGATACTCTCCTCTTTGGCTTCAGTTTCAACGTTAGGGTTTCGATTGGTTGCTGCTGTTGTGACGATGATGGTGCAGATTCCGATGAGTTATTTAGGGTTAGGGTTACGGTCGTTGTTCCGGTAGCCGGCGGTGCAATTTCTCTCGGACGTGTGGCCATTTTCCCGATTCTAGCCTTGTCTCTTTCCTCTTTCTCTGATTTTGTGTTTTTTTCTCTTATACATACACTAGTTATCGACAGCATGTGCATATGTTACTTTTTTTGTTCCAATTTATATAAAATAAATTAAATTTAGAGAGTCGATCAAAAAAATTATTGTACGATTTTTAAGTATTTTAAGTTGTTAATTATTGTGAATTATAATACCTTTTTTATGTGACACTGATGAAATTTGGAGATTCACCCTAATTTGTTTATATAATTTTTAAATATTATAAGTTGTTAGTTATTGTGATTTATAGTAGTTTTTAGGTAATTTTCAATTAATATATGTTACTCCCTCTACTCCAATTTATGCTATATTGATAAAATTTGGAATCAATTAATTTTTTTATATCTTTTAAATATTTTAATTTATTAATTATTGTAATTTATAGCACTTTTTATATTATTTTTAAATAATATATGTTACTTCCTTTATCCCAATTTATGTAGCACTGATAAAATTTTGAGAGTCAATCAATTTTTTTATATCTTTCAAATATTTTAAATTATTACTTATTGTGATTTATCTTTTTTACGTATTTTTTAAATATATTATAGATTTTAAAAAAAGATAAATAAATTAAAATAAAGATCGAGCCCACAAATGAATAAGCAGGCAAAAGAAGCAGGCATGTTGACGCTCTGCCTACTTATTCCCTCTTCTTAGATAGGAAAAATAAGAAAATCTAAATTGGGTTAACTATAAGGGGTCGTTTGGTTGACACACAAAGTTATTTTGATATAACTCATATTGGGATTTATTATGCTGGAATTTATTCTGAAATTTTTAATTATTCATAATTTCAAAAATAAATTGTCACTTTTATTTGTCATTTTTAACACATTCAAGAAAAGACAATTATTTTTTTTTCTTATGTTACTTTAGTATTTATTACTTATTCCTCCAAAAAAAAAATTTAGATTTAATTCTAAAAATCAATTAATATGAATATTAGGGTAAATTCTAAATTATTTTTTTAGACTTAATTCTAAAAATAAATTAATATGAATATTAGGATAAAAGACTCATTTCAATCATCATTTATTAAGGGACGTGCAAAGTTCAAATGAAATAAGTAAAAATAAATTGAGGGAATATTAATTTTTATTGACCATTTAGTTTGTTATAGTAAAAATAGCATATATTGCATAGAAAGAAATTTATTATGTTTATAAGAATACCAATATCATCCGTCTTATTTAGTAAAAAAACAAAAATTGAGGAACTTAGGGATACTTTTATCATTTTGGAAAAATGATGCTTTTATTCCTTGAGTTATCGTTTTATTTTAGTTTTGATCTTTGTGATATTCGATTAAGTACTTTTGACCTTCATTTAAACAATATGTGCTATTTTAATTCAATGAGTAACAGATCTAATCAAATTAGACGAGATGATAATTATTAGTAAGGGCACTTTGAACATTTGAGAAACTACGTTGTCGAAAAAAACACTACTTTGCATATCCTTATTCAGTACATATTTAGGCGCCCACATAAGTCCTCGATAATCCTTGTTCAATTACAGCGATGGAATTGCATTCTAAAAGTGGATTATGCTTCACTAGATTATGAAATTGTATTCTAAAAATGAATAACGCTTCACCCCATTGCGTTTAAAGTTATCATTCTATTTAATTTGCTTAGATCGGTTAGTCATTAGATCGAAATAGCACACATTGTTATTCTTGAAAGCCAAAAATGTTTAGTCGAATATCACAAGGACCAAAAATGAAATAACATGATAACTCAAAAGCAAAAATAAAATAAAAATAGAGGCTCAGATGCGACATTTAATCGTCTGATATCAGACTCGGTGGAGACCCAAATCTCACCAATTGCGCATTTAATTCATCACAGCACTCTGTGTTGATGCACCAGCCGGGAATCGAACCCGGGTCTGTACCGTGGCAGGGTACTATTCTACCACTAGACCACTGGTGCCTGTTGTTCTGATCCTTCAACTATGTTATTTAATCTTACACATCAATAAAACGAAAATGCAAAAATAAAATCTGGTTAGCCTAGCACTGAATATGAATTTTGTAATTTGCAGTTTCGAATAGAAAAATTGTATGATTTGAATTAACAAAAATAAAAGGACCAATAATCTGCTTTGTACAATCACTCCTGCATTGCTGTTGAAACAATTGAAGTTTCAAAAATGTTCATTACCTTTCCAATGCGTTATTTTCTTTTGTGAATTTTCTATGGTTGAGAATTTGTATGTTTCTTGGCTTGAAATTCAATTTTGTTGTACTCCTCACGAGATGAATAGTTTTTGTAGTTGAGCGTCCTGGCATGAATCTGAATTGATACTCGGAAATAATCACGATTCTCTTTAACCTCAACTCCACCACCCTCTCCCAAATCTTTATAGCGTGGCTCAATAACTTGATACCTCTATAGTTGTTGCAATTCTGAATGTCACCTTTATTCTTGTACAATGGAATCATTGTACTCCATCTCCAAGCTTCAGGTATCTTCACCGTCCTGAAAATGACATTAAACAACTCAGTCAACCACTCCATACCTGCCCCACCTATACACTTCCAAAAATCCACCAAAATCTCGTCTAGCCCAGTCACTCTACTCCTATGCATCCTACGAATAGCACCCTTAGGGGTCGTTTGGTAAAGTGTATAAGAATAATGTTGAATAGAGTGTATTAGTAATGCTTGTATTAGTTATGCTGACATTATTTCTTATGCACTGTTTGGTTTGATGTATTAGAAATAGCATGTCTTGTATAATTTTATAAAAAAATATTTGCTTACAAAAATACCGTTTACACTTTAGTTTTAGTTAGTACACTTCCTTTGCAATAGTGTTTTTTTATCTTTAAAACTTCATTGACTCGTTTTTTTTTTCAAAATGAAAGTAATTGATTGTTATCATTGCTTCAAAAATAAATACGTCCCGAGCATGGTTATTATAGAAAAAAGAAAAATAACTGGAAAACAAAAAAAGGAACTGAGAAAAAATGAAAAGAAAGGAACTGAGATTTTTTTTAAAAAAAAAAGAAGAAAGAAGAGAATAATCACCCTTGATTTTCTATTGCAAAACACAGAGAAGAGAGAGGTAGAGAGCAACTTTCTAAAACATAATACGTGGAAAAAGAAAATTGGGAAATGTTTTGACTTTTGAGAGGGAATTGCGGGATAGTAATGTCATAAATCAAACTAATACATGTGTTGAGATCATTTATATTTGTAATATATCAAAATATGCGGTATTAATAATACACTCTTCAATACACAATAGAGTGTAAGCATTAATTATATATAGATTAAAAAGTTATACCAAACAAGGTACTAACCCCGTAGTTGAGTTATGTTTTGATAAATACATTTGAAAAAGGGGCATATTTTAAACGTGTTTTTTGACCTTTCGCTGTCCCTAAAAATGTCCCAAATTTCTAAACAAGTTGCAGAAAACACATTTCTTCACTTTCTAAGCACGTAGCAGTTAGCGCCATGGCTTCGTGCTGTTCACTGAGCTTCACAGCAGTCTCTTCAAAGCCTTCCTCAACACCAATTTCTTCTTCTCTTCAGCCCCCCTTTACTTCCCACTTACCATTTTCTAAATCTTCTTCACTTTATTCCAATCATACCCTTCTCCAAACTCAATGCCGGAAAACCCCATCATCAAATGGTCCCATTTTCTTGGTACGTCTTGCAATTCTTTTGATACCCTTTTGATTTTTACGTTCAATTTTGGGTATAGAAAACTCAGTCCGGCAAGAGGGGTTTCTCAGATAGTAAGCACCCTCCCGCTCCAACCCTAAGGGATCATTTGGTAGCTGGTTAGAGTTATGCAATTATTAATTATACAGGTATTAGTAATGTAAGTATTAGTTATGCAAATATTAATAATGAAGGTTTAGCTATACGGGTATTAGTTATGCAAGTATTAGCTATTTCATCATCTACTCCGCATAAAATAATACATTCAATTTCCTCATAATTTATACATGTATTTGTTATACGATTTTCTAAATTGCAAACCAAACGTCGTATTAATCTTATACATGAATAGAGTAACTTATTTCCCAAGGTCAACGGGATACTCAAATTGCTCTCACTGACACCAGAGAAGGTGAGGTCGTCTTAACTAGCTACCAAACGACCCCTAAGATTATGGTTTCAAATCACAAAGGTAGCAAAAAGACAGGATCTCAGAAGGAGGAGTAAAAAAAAAGTACAGTAAAGCGAGTCCAGAATTTTAAATTAGTGGGTGCAGTATACCACTACATGATTACTGCAGACAGTAATATGTTGTAAAGTAACATAAATGTATATTGAAGCTTTTTTGCTATGCAACTGCTGCCTTAAGAATATATTTCACGGTCAATGGAATGAGATGACCCGAATAGAGTAGAATGGATATTGAATTATCATTTAGTCGTCCGCCTCTAGTTTGGAACTGAGATGTAGTTGATTGATTTTTTTTTTGGTATAGTTATGTGTAGTGGCTGAGTGTTAGCCAAGAAGGGAATCTTGATTTGTGGTTGAATTGTATTTTGCAATGTAGGTTGTGGGGTCTGCGAAAAAGCAAGAACCTTTGAGGGTAATGATATCGGGAGCTCCTGCTTCTGGTAAAGGAACACAGTGCGAGCTCATTACCAAGAAGGTAATGGTTCTTTTTTTCTTTTAGGGACAAGTTGGTTTTTAAGATCTTTTATGTTTGAAATATTTATTTGCTGTTCTATGTAGGTTTCTCTTTTTGGAATGGACGATGATCCATTGGGACTTTTGTTTTATCTGGTCTTATTTTGAGAGTATTTCTGAATATGAAATCTCTGTTCTTGCAAGTTTATCTATTACTATAAATAGTCCCAATTTCCACTAATATTTGTGTTATGGACCAGCTGATACAATTTAGAGTATACTTCCATTCAGGACTTTTGACCATTGGTGTTTCTAAATTTGATGACCAGTTTTTTTACCATATAACTGACATCATTCCATCCAGGACCTCTTATGACTCGACCCTTACACCATTTGGTTCAAAAACTGGCTATACAAGGACTAATATGCGGAGATTTTTATACAGAGATTGGTGATTGAAAATACATGCATAGTTAATACCAGTATTAGCTATCCCATGTTGTATCTTTACAAAGGTGCTGGGTTATACACCTCTTTTTCCATAGCTTTAAAAGAGCAGAATTATCAGATTTCTCTACACTATTGTAAACTAAGTAGGCGTTTGGCCATGGAATTTTTTTAGTTTTTTCCGGAGTTGAATTTCGGAAATGGTGTTTGGCAATGAAAATTTGGAAAATTCCAGAATTCAACTTGAAGTTGAATTCCGGAATTTGAAAAACAAGAAAAAGTTGTTTTCACTTTTTTCACTTATCACTTCTCTCACAAAAAGTCAAAAACAACTCCAATTTATATTCATGGCCAAACACAACTCCAACTCCAACTCCAACTCCAACTTGGTATTTGGTTTTCATGGCCAAACGGCCACTAAGATCGTCATAGAAATGTCCAGTTACTAGTCTTGGCTCAAAAAGCATCTTACTAGCATCTGTTCCACATATTTACCTTGTTTCCCTAGCATAACACGAACATATCCTATGCTTATTCTCTTACAATTCACTTGCCTTAGTCTCTTTATCTTTGTGTATTTTGAATTCTCATCTGGTTTCCTCTAAATTTGGGACATTCTCTTCTCTGTATTAAGGGCTCATTGGTAGGTTTGTAATCCTTCCTTCAGCTGAAATTGGCCATACTATAATCAACTCTATCTTAATTATTGGCAAGTCCCTGCTACTTGAACTCACATTCTTCACATTTCTTGATTAATTCAGCTTTAGTTTGATTTCCATGCTCTTTATCCCTTTCCTTTTTTAGGATGTACTTGTAAAAATGTTACTAGTTGCAGTCGATGTTAGTTGCTAACTTAATTACCCATTTCCCTTGTTATGTATTACCCTGTGAAAAGTAATAAATTGAGATCCATTGAGCTCATATATGCAGTACGATTTGGTGCATATTGCTGCTGGAGATTTATTGAGGGCCGAAATTGCTGCAGGCACTGAAAACGGGAGGCGAGCAAAGGAGTATATGGATAAAGGACAATTGGTACCAAATGAGATAGTTGCAACTGTAGGTTACTTTGCAAACTGATTCCTGCTTTTGTTATGATATTTTAAAGGTTGAAAGAGGTCATTGGAAAGAGTATTGTATTCAAGAGTAATTCACTGATGCTTATTTTAGATGGTCAAAGAGCGGTTGATGCATCCAGACTCTCAAGAAAAGGGTTGGCTTTTAGATGGATATCCTCGGAGCTCGTCTCAAGCAATGGCTCTCAAAGAATTTGGGTTCCAGCCAGACCTCTTCATTCTTCTTGAAGTGAGGTTCTGCTATTGATATCCCTGATTGTGTTTTCAACCTCTTTCTAGTTAAAGCATTAGAGGATGAAAAGGATCAAACATCATGCATTTAAAACTTCTTTTAGAGGGATAATTGTGCTTTTGGTCTGTGTAAAATCTAATTTTAGTCCAAGTACTCCGACTAAGCATATAGAGCCTTCAATTGAGAAAATGTAGCATATTTCCCTACATTAATCAGATTACTTACTTAATACAAAATAAAAGTATCAAAATAACTTTCTTAGCATAAAAGGTGAGTTGTTGAATGGTTTAATAGTTATACTTTTAGATATTTATTAGTAGAGGGACTAAAAACTAATACTTTTTTTATTAGTTGGAGGTTTAGTGGGATTAACTGAATAATGTGATTCATTAGTACCAAAATTACAACTTACAGCAGTTTTTCTAGTTCCTTTTTTGTCTCACTTGTAGTATATTAAACTGCAGGAGGTTTCATAATAAATGCACCTTCATCGAGTCATCAACCAATGTTTTAAATTTACCAGGAATAAGTTATATTGTAAATGATAGGTACCTGAAGAGATACTTGTCGAGAGAGTGGTTGGCCGTAGACTAGATCCTGTAACTGGGAGAATATACCATTTGAAGTATTCTCCACCAGAGACGGATGAAATTGCTGCAAGGCTTACCCTGCGCTTTGATGATACGGAAGAAAAGGCATGTTAATGCATGAAATACTTACATTATTGTTGCTACAATTTCTGTAGGGCTTTTCCCTTTGTATGAAGCTTTTATTTCACATGAACTTGTTTAATTCTTAATAGGTGGAGGCCTACTGTTTGTCCCATTGATCATTTTTTCACCTTCTAATCAAACCATTTAAATCTAGCCTCCTTCTATCTCACCCCACCCCCCCAGATAAATGAAAAGAATTGTAAAGAAACCCATAATTCTCCTTTCTTCTGGAAATTTTGTTGCAGGTCTTAAAATTTCTTTCTTCAATTAATCATTCTTTTAGCTATTTCCTTTTATCATTCTTGCTGTCCTTTTCCCTTGCTTACTCAAGTCGCCCTGTAGATAACTGACTTAAGTATAGTTTTCTATAACCAGAAATATTATGTTGTAATCAGCTTCATTTTTCTCTTAGTTCTTTTTAAATTTACCATGTACAGGTGAAGCTGCGTCTGCACACTCACCATCAAAACGTGGAATCAGTTCTCTCATTGTACAAAGATATTACATTCCAGGTATTCTTTTTGCCACATATCTGGTGCAGTTGCTTCAATCCGGAACGCAGATTGAAACACACGAACATACTCATGGTCAAAAGAGATACTTTCAACTTGTTCATTGCTCTTATGCTTGATTCATAATTATGGGGTTATTTGATGGTTTCCAAGGTTCTGGTTAACAGGAATTAGTCCATAAAAGACGATGTGGAATGGATTGGGCAGAAATGCTTAATTTAAATAAATTATGCTCCAGTTCATCCAGGCTGATCCATCCTCAGTTGTAAAACAATAAGGGAAGCCAAAGCAAAAGGGCTATACATCCTCTTTATCTTAAAATTATTCATCTCTCCTCAATATGATTAAAGGAAGAGCAAATCCTTTTTAGTTTTCCATTCATACCAAACAATCTGAAGGGAAATATACTTGATCAAGGACTCCCGTTTTGCTTACCCTTCTCTTTTTCTTCACTGAACAAGGATAATGTATGTCCTTTCTTTCCATACGCGTGCATGAGCGTGTTCTTATCATTTCTCAATGTTAAACTTCTATCTTCTTTCTCTCTGTTCTCTGAGTTGTTTCAATTTCAGGTGGACGGGAGCGTTTCCAAAGAGGAGGTATTTGCTCAGATTGATGGTGCATTAACTCAACTTCTTGAAGCAAAGTAAGGTAGATTCGGAACCGTAATGTCATCGAGAGCAGGAAAAATCAGTAAAATGTAATACTGAGGAGGATCACAAAAGAAAAGAGAAATGGGGAGTTCTTGAATTCAACAGATTTCATATTGTTAGTCCCTCTTTTACAAATGTATTGAAATGTTCATGTATATCATTTTGCTTCCAACTATCTATTTCTGAGTGGATATTCATTGAATACTCTAGTATTTATGCAAGAGTAAGTGATTCTTAGAAACAATAACATACCCAGCGTAGTCCCACAAGTGGGGTCAAAGGAGGATAGTGTGTACACAACCTTACTCCTACCTTGTGAAAGTAGAGAGATTGTTTCTGATGGACCCTCGGCCTAAGTGATTCTTAGAAAGAGAACTAAATGACAGACCTATGCTAGGAATTATTAAAACTTCATATTCAAAGTTTACAAAAAAGGAAGTTTCTTAATAGGCGTTTGGCCATGAGAATTTTTTACTATTTTCCAAAAAATTATTTCACTTTTTTTCGGAAATGGTGTTTGGCCATAAAAAAATTTCATCTCACTTTTTTCACTTTTTTTTTTTTGAAAAAATTCAAAATTTTTATTTTCATAAAATAACCTCATTTAAATTATATTTTATTTTCAAATCATATTTTATATTTTTTTAAAAAATATATTTAAAATCTAGATATTTATTGCAAAAATTATGGCCAAACACAACTCCAATTCCAACTTTGAAAATTCCAAAAAAGTGAAAAAAAATTTTGGTTCTCATGGCCAAACGGGCTTAATCATGGACATTTAACTTCCCACATTTCAAATTAATCCAACTTCTGAAGTTTCCAACCACATCAGAAAAAGTACATTTCATCTTACACAATTCGAACTTTTACACAAAGAAAGTGGAATATCATATCACATGGTATAAATTTATGTATAGCAGATACCTAAAACTAACTTGAGAATTATACTACACAGCAACTATCAACAGGGAAAAAAACAACAAAAACAAAAGAGAAACTAGACCTCAGAAAAATTGTCCTCTTTTTTCTCAGATTTGCTTGAAGACCTAAATGTCAAAGGTTCAGCATCAACAAGCATATTGACAACCTCTTTCATGCTGGGGCGCAAATTAGGGAGCTTAGTAGTACAAAGTGTGGCGATTCTCAACACTTTGATCATTTCATCCTGAACAAGTTCAGATACCACCTTTTGATCAAGAACTTTGTTAATACTCTCCTTGTCATTTAGATGAGTTGAGGTCCAGTAGACCAAGTCTTTTCCTTCTCCATAGGTTTCTTCTATTGGTTTTCTTCCAGTTACTAGCTCCAATAGCACGACACCAAAGCTGTAAATGTCGCTCTTTTCTGTTACTCTGAGTGTGTATGCCATTTCTGTCAAGCAAACAAAAAGGTTAATATTAGAAGAGTTGCATTTCCTCCTTGTGTGGCATCCATGCAAATTCAAGAACGAAAAGAGCCAAAATGGTCGTGAATTTAAGGTTTTCTTGAAACTTACCAGGAGCCATGTAACCATGAGTGCCTGCAAAACAACTGAACTCGGATCCCCTAGAAGAAATTTCTGAAACTTTTGCAACCCCGAAGTCTGAAACTTTTGCTTCATAATTCTCATCAAGTAGAATGTTGGTTGATTTGATATCTCTGTGAATAATGGGAGGGAAACAATCATGGTGAAGATAAGCAATTCCTTTTGCAGCTCCAAGTGCTATTTTGTATCTCTGATACCAATCTAATTCTGGCTTGCCAGCCTTGATCTCTCGGTGTAGTGCCTCGAAAAGATTACCATTTGGCATGTACTCGAAAACCAAGATATTTGAACCTTCTTTCATTAGACTGGCATACAACTTTACTATATTCCTGTGCCTGATTTTTCCCAAAATTTCCATTTCCCTTTTCAAAACTTTCACACCATTCCCTTTCCACAGCTTCTTCACAGCTACTGTTCCACAACCTTTCTTCAAGTCTAACCGATAAACTTTTCCTGTACCTCCACTTCCAATCAAATTGTCCTCATCGAAATCACAAACTTCATCTGCATCAAATTCCACATGGTGGAAGCTCTCAAGCTTCCATTTTGCATTTGTTCCCTTGGCTCCCTCCGATTGGTCTTCAAGATCTGCTTCATGACTATGCTTGTAATTTAGGTAACTGACGAGCAATAAACCACCCATTAGAACCGCTAAGGAAAGCAACACAATGCAAGACACAACTAGTTTGTTTAACTTATGTTTAGCAGCCTTTCCACCACAACTGCCCAAGCCTGAGTTGATCGAGAATCTGATGCTTTGGTCAATACAAAGTCCTTTGTTACCAGAAAATGCCTTGTCTCCTCCCATTGTTAAAAGATCTAATGAAACTTCTCCCGATAGCTGGTTAGTAGAGAGATCCAATGAGGACAGCTTCAAATTGTCCAAGCTATTCGGTATTGTACCAGTCAGCCTGTTGTGCGAAAGATTCAGAGAGTTCAAAGAGGTCATTGTTGATAGAGAATTGGGAATGCTACCTGTAAGAAGATTTGAAGCAAGATTCAGGTCTGCAAGCCTAGGAAATTCACCCAATTCTGATGGGATAGTCCCTGAGAATGAGTTTTTCTCCAAATGCAAAGATGAAAGTTGCTTTAGTTTACCAAGTTCAGACGGTATCGCACCCGAGAAGTCATTGTTATCCAAGTACAGCCTTTCCAGGTGTGTGAGTTTCCCAAGTTCTTTTGGAAGCTCACCTGAAAATCTGTTGTTTGATAATACCAACTGATTTAAGCTAGTAGCAGTCCCAATTTCCGGAGACATAGTTCCACTGAATTCGTTATCACTGAAATCCATCATCAACACATTTGGAAGTCCCCATACACCACTAGGAATTTTCCCAGAAAGTTGATTCTTGCTGACCCTCAATCTCTGTAAAGGCTTGCACGACGAGTAAGTACTCGGAAACTCTCCCGAGAAACTGTTCTCAATAGCTAGCAAAAACTGTAGGTTCCCATTTTGACACAAGTACTTTGGGAATCCACCAGTAAACTTGTTTTCAGATATGTCTATGCTATTCAGGGGCGAAAACCGACCAAGATTTGCTGGAAATGGCCCAGAAAAACTGTTCCTGTACACAGAAAAGGCACCAAGATGCTGCATTTCTCCAAAACCAGCAGGAATTTCACCAGAGAAGTTATTCATGAATACTTGAAAAACTGTTAACTTCTTCAGGTTCCTGATTTCCGGAGGCAGCTTCCCGTACATCTGGTTTCTAGAGATATCAAATTCCTGCAAAAGAGAGAGGTCTGCAAGTTCTACAGGAAGTTCCCCTATCAACTTATTCTGAAACAGCTCAATTTTCCATAAATTTTTCAGCTTGTTTATAGACTTTGGGAAATTCCCAGAAATCCGATTTCTTGAAATATCCAATGTACCTAGTGCCTCCATTTCAAAAATGGATTCCGGGATTTCTCCTATCAAATTTGAACCTGCCAAGTAAAGCCAATACACTTTCTTTAAATTCCCAAGAGTCTCGGGAATTTTACCTTCAACAAAGTCATTATCCCCAAGGCCTAGCGCAACCAAACCAGTCAAATTTCCAACCCAAGATGGGAATTCCCCGGAAAAGTAGTTAATAGACAAGTCCAACACCTCTAAGTTAGTCAACTTAGACAAATCAGGTATCGTTCCGTTCATGTTATTTCCAGTGACATTCAAGACTTTGAGACTGGTGCAGTTGGTTAGTTCACTAGGAAGTTTCCCTGATAGTGAATTTGAAGGTAGCACAAGAGAAGTGAGACTTTGGAGTGAAAAGATTGAAGGGGAGATCACACCAGAAAGGGACTTATTATCAAACGAAATTTCGATAACAAGACCAGTATTTTTATCACATGTAATTCCATAGAATTTGCAAGGAGATTCTGATTCCTTCCAAGAATCCAAGTAATTCAAAGGGTCATTAAGCTGCTCTTTGAAATGCAAAAGAGCCACAGTTTCTGAAGTTAAGGACTTACATGGCTGAACAAAAAAATTCAAAAACAAGAAAACAACAAGAATTGGGAGGGAGTTTTGGAGTTTTTGGATTCTGGCCATTGTTGAAAATTTGGGAGGGGCAAAATGGTCATTTCAGGAAGGGGACACAAATCCAATCAAGAGCTCCATTATTGCCATTATGGGTGTCCATCCTAGAAACAGCTGAAACAAGAACAGTGGAAAATCAGAAACAAAAAACTAAAGTAAATGGTATATAAAATAATGTATAAAACAGATAACATATCCAATTCAAAAAAGCTGTCTTTTTCAAAAGTGTTGTATGTATACCTAACAAAATGTTTGTCACATACTTCATATAACTTTCCAACATGAAATAAAATTGCAGTTCAAGAAAAAAGAAAACTTACAGATACAGGAAGTCCTATGGAATTGTTGGGTGGGGTTGGGAAGGAAATACACTAATGTTAAGATGTCAATTTTCTCATTTAGTTGTGAATTACTCTATATAAAAATAAAATTATCTCCCTTTAAAGTAACTCAAAATGTATTAGTTTCACCTTATTTTACAGACTGTCCAAGTTATGAAACAAGATATTGATTCACCAAAAATAAGAAAAGATCATGAAATCTTGGATTCCATATTTGTAACAATGACAATTGTAAGAAACTTATCCTTAAATGAACAAAAATATAACAACTTTTTTTCCAAGAAAATTATAGCAAACTACAATAGGCAAACAAGAAACAGGGAAATGAAAATTGACAGAAAACAAACTGCTTCATATTTAACAGAAACATAGACGGAAAATCTTAGTAGCTCAGTTGGTTAGCTACGTGAACTTTTACCTTATGAGGGTTCGATTTCCCGTTTTGTAATCCCCTAACACCAATTTTTGAAAAAAACAGAAACAGAGATATCCGGAGAAACAAAAAAGTATACTTTTTTTTAGAAAACCATAAGTAACATGCATCTTAGTTGTTAAGAATCATCTCATAACTCATACACACACAAAAACTTTGGATAATTATGTAGTTATTACATAGCAATGAAGAGCAAAAACTCAAAAAACATATAGAATGAACAAGGATTAAAGAAAACATGAGTTACCTGAAATAGTAATGAATTTTTTTTTTGTTTCTCAGAAGAGTTGATTCAACACATAAAGAGGCAGAAAGATTCAAACTTTAGTTTTCTTGAATACCTAAAAGAATTCAAAAGTTTGAATGAGACCCCTCAAAGGGAAAAAAAGGGGAATTTGCAGTGTCATTCACACCATAAATAGAAAAAGGAAAAAGAAGTTTCTGTATGAAGAGTTTGTTAGTTTTAGTCCAGTTTAGTGATGAGAGGAAAATGAGGTCTTAGTAGGAAGGCAAAATGATAAGAGTAAAGACAAGAAGAAGAGATAAGGCAAAAGGGTGTGTGTAGGGGTGGGGGTGGGGGGTGGGGGTGGGGGTGGGGGGAGTATTTGTGCATTGATTAATTGAAAGGAACAATGTCTGAATGTGAATGTGAAGGTGAATTATGCAAGAAGAAGGTGACAAAAAATGAATAAAGAAGCTTTTTTAGAAGAGTTGTAAAGAACCCAAAACTGCCAAATTAAAACCACATATACTTTGAGATTAAGACCTTAAGCATTTTGTCGAGGATTTTAGCTTTTATAATGTTGGAAAGTGTATTGGTCATATTTACTTATAAATATTCTTTTTTAAATTTATTTATGTATTTGGTAAACTTAAGTGCTTATATGCTAAAATCAATTAAAAGTTATAAATTAATCATCGACTTATAAGTATTTTATGATTTTATCCTTAAATATTTTTTCTAATTCTCAACTATCTTTTCCAAAACAAAACTTCTTACTTCTATTCATTTTGTATTCATCGTTCCTTTTTTTTCTTTATACGGGTTCTTTCAAATTCATAATTTTTTGTAAATACTTTAAGGTTATTTTAATCATTCTAATAAAAAAAAAAGGTTTATCATCACTTTTCAACTACTTATTAACAGTTTCAGAACTTTTACGACTTATTTATATAATCAGTTGTTTCAGCATTTAAAAATAAATTTATCAGCTATTTACAATCAACTAATCCAAAAAGGTTCTAAGAGCCTGTTTGGATTGAGTTTTATTTTTTTGGCTTATAAGCCAAAAGCTAGAATTTTTAGTTTTTGGCTTTTGACTTAAAACAAGGTGTTTATAAGCATTTTTTTATATTACTCAAACACTTCAAAAGTGCTTAAAAACTATTTTGACTTAAAAACATTTAAAATAAATCAATCCAAACAGGCTCTAAATCACCACCACAAAGTGTGTAGAAAGTATGAATATTTCCATTTACTTTTAATCAAAAGTTTCGAATTCTAACCTTGAAATAGAAGCAAAGCCAAAAAACTCTCAAGAGGATATGTGAAATATTGTAATCAAATTGCAGAACCAATATAATTGTAATTGTAGTTTCACGAAGAAATAGAGCACGAAATCTTTATATGGTCGATAGACTAATGTACCTTAATTTTATGCGTTTTACATGTCAAATTTACTAATTTAAGTTTTTTTTTTAACATAATTTTCACTATTTTAAAAGGAAGGAATTGATATCTTACCATTTAAAGAGTCAAAATTAATGCTTGACATTTTTAAATTTTAAATTTAAATCTTCAAGAGCAAAAAAACTTACTTTTGCCGCGCTAATTATGCAAGTCTTTCATTAGAAGTTCTATTTTCAACAATTAAGTTGATCATGTTTAACTTTCATCTAAAGCACATGTTAATTTCTGAAAAAGTATTTTGCGGTGTTTGGTTTCGGATAAAGCATGTGTCAAAATTTTAGTAAAAGTATTCTTTTGATAAAATTTTCAATGTAAAATTGATAATAATGTCTAACTATTGATTAGATCAGTTATACAAAGTTTAAGAATTAAGGTAGTTGTGAAGCTTCTAAAAGATATTTTATTGTAATCAAACAATAAAAAGTGTTTTTAAAATCAACATGAGTTGTGGTGGGATAGTTGAGGTAAAATATTTTTAAAATCAACATGAGTTGTGGTAGGATGGTTGAGGTTCCTCCACTCTTAATTAGAGGTCTTGGATTTGAGCCCCGGATATGAAAAAAATTATGTTGGGAACGCTGCCCCCAGAATGAGCCTTGAAACATGTAATTCGAAATAATCGAACTCCAATATAGATATCGGATACCAGATAAGAAACAAAAAAAATATTTTCAAAAAAGATATTCAGTAATGTTCATGTTTTGTTGTGTGTGTTTCATTTAGTGTTTAATATTCGTATTGAATTCCTATTAAATTTAAACTTCTGCTGGAAAGTTTCATAATGGGAAATAAAATGCACTCTAATAATGATGATATCATACTCTTAACTAGTGACAGAGATACATTGAAGCAATGGGGTACATATGATAATCCTTTCTCAAAAAGTTTACTTACTATACATATATATTACAAAATAAAATGCATGATAAACAGAAGGATTGAATATATTTCCTTGAATTGAAACATATGTATATTTACAAGATAGTCTATTTTTATAAAAGTTGAATTCCCTCGATAAAACTTTTAGCTTAGCCACTATGTTATGACTTGAACACAATAATATATTCTGTGTATTTCATGGAGTGAGGTATGGAGAGAATAGAGTGTACGCAAATTTTATCTCTATCTCAAAAGTAGAGAGACTGTTTTTGATAGACTTTCGGCTCAAGATAAAAACAATTTAGAAAAAAAGTAATGAAAGTACGAGAAACAACAAATAGTATCAAAACAGTATTACAACCAAATAATATCATAATTGAACTACACGAAATAACATATAGTAACAGAAAATCAAAAAACAAAAAATTACAAGAGTGATACTGCGTACGACTACTAGTATGAACCGTAAGACAATGTAATTCTAGCTACTAGTAAAAACGCGTTCTTACCTACTAACCTTCTATCATGATTCGTGTCCTTCAGACCTTCACACCTTACTATCTAACCAAACTATCTAAGGTCATAACTTGAACATGATACCTCTAATTAAAAAAAATACTTATTACTTCATCGCAACACGTCAAGGTTATTCATGTTACTGGATTGGCAGTGGGGGTAGATGTGGTGAGAATTGGGGACCATAACATGCAAATATATATGCAGTATATATATAGTTGTGAAAGGTTGACTGAAAGTCAAGTAAAATTATTGAAGATAATGGATACACCATATACTGTGTCTTGTGTGTATGAAATAAATCCAACACCATACAGTTTTATGATATGGTGTAGCTTTCACTTTATCAACTTTCTGGTACTCAAATTTATCACACCCTTCCTTTAGCCAATTATTTTCTGGCTGGCCCTTTTTTTCAGCTTTTCTAACTTCTTTTTTTAATTAAAAAAATAGTATCTGCAAAAATTGATCATCCATTAGTGTCCTATCCTAAGAATGAAAACTGGTTAAGAGTATGTGAAAGTTAATTAGTTTATAAGTATCTTCTATTTTTTATGCATCGGGTAACATTCAAAATATTTATGAATCAAGTGCTTATATATAAATTAAAATTAGTCAAGTTTCATATGTTTGATCACTTCTAATTTATAATTTTTCTATTTATAAGTATTTTTAATTTGATAGTTTTTGATCATATTATTTGTTTTTTTAATTTTCAAAATATCTTAGTCATAAAAAAAAATGTCTAACTTCCTCTCCATTTTATATTCGTTGTTCCTCTTTTTCCTAGAAGATACTTTTAAATTGGGTTTTTATTCATTTTTACCAAAATAATGGCATATTAGTACTGTTTTGCCAAATAAATTAATCAACTCATATCAATTCAATATATTTATTCAAATATGTAATTATATATTAATAAAATCAATTTTATCACTTAAAAACACTTATAAATATACTTATGCTTCAATTATTTGTCATTTTGGAAAGTAAATAGGGATTAAAAAAATCCATATTTCTGAAGCAGCGGAATAGCTCCAAACGCTCCAAAAAAAAAAGCGAAATATAATAATAAAACTTCAAAAAAAGAAAAACAAAAATGGAATAGGATGAATATTACGATAAAATTAATTTTGGAATTTCAGCAGTATACGCTATTTTCCAAATCAAAAGGCATAATATTCTAAAGCTCATTTTCTTCTACTTTCCTTTTTTCCCTTTTTTGGTAATTTACTTTCTAAAAACTTTGTTATTTATAACTATTTATAGTTAAAAACGTCTTTTTTTTTGGTCCTGTTTATATGTTATTCTTTTTTTGATTTGATGACATATGTTTTGGCCTAAATAGACTTGATGTTTATCTTCCTTTCACCACTAGGAAATAGAGTTCTTCTGGTAATTCTAGCAAATTGTTTATTCTTTAATTCCGTTTTATTAGGATAAACTACCTAAAGAGACATACCTCCTTATCATATTTATTAACTCTTTCACTACTTTATTTTAATTAATTAATATACCACATGTAAACACTCGGATACATCGCCCCAAGGCGTGATACATCACCTCACCTCGGATACATCCCACCCGATGTATCAAAGGTAATTATCCAGAGGTGAGGCGATGTATCACGCCTTGGGGCGATGTCAAAGGTAACTCCCAAAGATATGTGTTTTATGTAAGTTACCCTTTTTATTATTAATGGGGGTGGGATATATGGGGTGGTGGGAGTAGGGGTTGGGAGAGTTGGGTGGATAGGAAAGAGACAAATGAACTTGAAATATCACGGATAAAACCTGTTTTTCCTACTTCGATTAGAGAAGATATTTTTCTCATTTTAAGCAATTTATTTTTCTAAGGGAAAATATTTTACGGTTCAAACAAGACGTGAGTAGTGTGTCTTTAACTTCTAGATACTTCAACTTTTGCCTATTTTCACAATTTGAAATATATATAAGAAATGCAATGCCTTATTGAGTGACTCTAATACTAATTGTAACAACCTTATTGTCCCAATTGTAATCAATACTCTACTTGGATTTCTATTTGCTTCATATATTTTCCCAAATCAAAGTCAGTCTAATTAGTTAAGCTAACCCAAATTTTCTTTTCATAAATATACACATAATTCACTCAATATAGGAAAAGGAGTATTTTTATTTAGAAATAGCATTAACTAAAAGAATGTTGAATATTCCCCTACTTTAATTTGTGTTTACTATATAAGCTTATGCAGTGTCATTTTCATTGAACAACAAACTCCAACTGATTGATTTTGACAGAAATTAATTAAGTTGTTTAACAAATAATTATTAAAATTATATAGAAATTGGTAACTAAAGTTATGTTAATTAGTATTAATAAAAAGAGAGTTTGATTGCTTAGTCCAAATATTCCCTTCATGTAATTAAGTGAGAAAATAGGAGGGAAATTTATATAAACAGAATAAAGTACGTAGACGCAAGCTAAAATATTATTAGTAGGTTAATAATCGAACATTAGAATAATTAATTTGTAAGCTACATAAAAAATATTAATTTTATTTCCTACTTTAAAATATAGTTGAGCTGCTTGGCTTTGATTGGCTGTTTGACCATCTTAGTGGAAATGCTTTAATTGGTCCAGTATCTTTGTCGTATTACAAGAGTAGTCTATTACTCCGTAATTTTAATAATTACTTCTACTTAGTAAAATCTATGTTAACAATTATTCCCTGTGTCTCATATTAGTTGCTCACTATACAAAAAAATAATTGTCTCATATTAGTTGGCGACCTTAATAAATAAAAAAATATTAATTAAATTTTTCTCATATTACCCTTGCAATTAATTTTTTTTAAAAGTGTTCACATTTGTTTGTAAAGTTTCAAAAAAGTTTTTTAAAGTGTGAATTAGTAAAACAATCTTTTTATTTATGGTTTCTTAATATGCGTGTAAAAAAGAATGTGCAACTAATATGGGACGGAGGGAGTATGATACTTATGGGAGTATCATTTAGCCAAAGTTAGTTTATAATTCAGTAACAAATTAAACTTACTCTCAAGTCTCAAATTCTCTTCCAATAACAGAGAACCTGAAAAGGGGATAAGAAAAAATGGTTTGCTTTGTTTTAATTTATATCTAATTAAAAGTTCAGTCAAAGATATTAGTTTAACTAACATAATAACACAAATCATCTCATCAAAATAAATATGTTAAAGCTGGAAGCAGGGCATATATATTGGTGGGAAGGAAAAAAAAAAGGCATGGTTGCTCAGCAAACCTTATAATAATATTCGAACGTGGATAATGTTGTACGTAAAGGAGGAATTAGAATTTTGAGTATATAACGATTTTAAGGATTTGATTTTGTTGTCCCAAATGGTGTTATTCGATTCGTGTTACAAAAAAAATATTATTTGAACAAATTAACACAATACTTTTATGTGAATATTTCTTTTTTATAAAGTTGTGCTGGATAACACCCCATCTAAATGGTGGCTCCACTATTGGATGTGGATCTAGGACCGGTCGTGTAGGTTCAATAAATACATTGATTTTGACTCGAACTAGTTGGGAGTACTCAACACCTCACTTTACGTATAGGATTGAACATTTGGAGCATGAGCAATTTAACTTGGGGCCCAATATCGGGTGAGATTAGGTCCTGCTCTGATAGACTCATGATATCATGTAAGGAAATGGATCTTGGGTTTAAATCAGCCTAAAAGCTATCTCAGGGTGGGAGAATTAGCCAAGTCTATAAAAAAAGATTAACACATATCTCATTAACCACTGATGTGAGAGTACTTTTTCATTACACAATTTGAATTTTTTTAAATTATGATATAAAAAGCTTGTCAATATCAGTTGGATGCTAATTCGATCAAGGAATTATTCAAAAAAAAATGTATGATCGGCTCGATAGTTTGTCATGATATTGATTTTTTTTATGGGGGGGGGGGGGGGGGCCCACCTATGCATGATGTTCGATATATACCGTATTGAAATTCGAATATATTCGGATCGCATATTGCAGAGCACATTCTAAAGCAGCGCTCTCAACATGATACTGATGTGTTTGTTATCGTTGAATAATTGGTCAAATAAGAGTCCGGTAGCTTTCCTTTTTATTTATGGTGTTATAACAATTCATGGTTACAATAAAATAATGGCAAATAACTCATGTCGACTATATATTTATTTGTTTTTATTGTATTTTATTTCATTTTCTGCAATATTTTTCCTGCTCGTAGACATACCAACTTGTCCACATCGATGACGTGTATCACCTTTTGCAGCTAAGCAACCATTTAGGGGTCGTTTGGTAGCTAGTAAAAGTTATGCAGGTATTAGTGATGTAGGAATTAGTTATGCGGTAATCTACGTATTATTAATACAGGTATTAGTTATGCAGGGATTACTTATTCATGTATTAGTTATACATGTATTAGCTATTCCACCTTCTATCATGCATAAAATTATACATAGATTCCCTCATAACTTATAAATGTATTAGTTATGCAGATTTCTAAATTGCAAACCAAACACTGTATTAATTTTATACATTAATAACTTACCGCCTAACCAGCTACCAATTAACGTGGTATTACTTATGTAGGATTTAATACCTGCATAAGTCACTCTCAAACCAGCTACCAAACGACTCCTTAAGGTTTAGCAAGGAACTTAATGGATTAATTATAATTTAATTATATAAAAACAGTCCGTAGCACATCTTACGAAATTATAAGCTTATATAAAAATGTACTTACAATTAACTTTTGCTTGTGTTATGATCAGTAATTATAGTCATAAGTTTATGCCAAATTGGACTAATGAGAAATAAGGAACAACAACAATAATAATTAAAAACAATAACAACAGTATAATAATAATTAAAAACAATAACAACAGTATAATAATAATTAATAAAAATAACAACTTTGTAGAGAAACAACTTCTAATTAGAATTAGCACAAGACAGAATAAACTTAGAATTTGATCTTACTTACTATACGAGATCATTATAAACACATAATTAGGTTGCCCCAAAAAGACGTGTGTTGTTTCTAAAGAAAAAATTAGATCTCTTTCATAAAAAGAGTTCCAAGACAAGAAATCTTAGGTCAAATAATAATTACTCAATAATATATAATAGAATTAATCTCACACTAGGTCCATACTCCATATATTCCACATTGATGGAAGGTGGAGGTGAAAGGGGTTGGAAAATGAATATTGATTAGGACAGCCACAAATTTAAATGTCACGAGATAAGACTATATATTAAGAAAGAAAATGATTACTTAAATTTGTTTTATGTGTTTTTGTGGTCATGAGTGGGAATACATTTAGCTTTGTGGAAGTCATTTTCCCAATTACTGGATGCATGAATGGTGTATTACAAACTAATTTCCTCTTCAATTACTTACTTTGAAACATTTAATCAAGACCTAAATTCTTGATTTATCTGTAGTACTATTTTCGGACTATTTTACTTGTCATCCTTATTACTAAAAATAGATAGTCCAAAATAGTTGTTATTTTAAAAAATCAAGGTATAATTAGTTGTTTGTTTCATCCTTAACGCTTAGTCACAAAATATGAAGAGATATTAATGTAGTGCGAAAGAGAAAAATATTAAATATTGAGGAATACTTAAGGATAGTTTAGTTAAATTACACTCTACTTAATATTTTTCTTAAGGAGCGTGTATGCCAAAAATGTGACAAGTAAAGTGGTCCAGAGAAAAAATATAATCACTCTATAATTGAAGTATTTGTAGTCTTCAAAAACGATTAATACTAAGAGTAAAATGAGGCAAAAATAATTAATTTTGTCTCGAACCTTTAAAATGACAAGTATATAGTTTTTAGCTCAGTTGATTACTACCTAAGCTTTCACCTTATTAATGAGAATTCGATTCCCACCTTGTAATCCCTTCTTCGTTTCTCCTTCCCTTCTCCCAATTTGGGGGGGAAAAAACTAAGGGAGGAGCTATTACAAAGGAATATATTTAACTTAAGATGTCATAAATTGTTCCAACAACTAAAATAATTAAATGATGAGTATGTGTTGAGTAGTGGTACGGTTAGGAATTCAGATCTCAAGGAATACAAAATAATTGTATGATTTAGTAGAACCTTCTATTCCTTTGGCTGACATATTAGTACTGCATTGATGGTACGTGCTATATATATATATATATATATATATATATATATATAAAAAAAAAAAATACACAAAATTAAACTTAATATCATATGGCAGGTAGTTTGGCTTCTTTCTTTAATAATGGCTTTGCATTGAATATATCGCATGTATTGCTGTAAATTACACCACTCATTCTAGTATTTTCATTTGTCTTGCATGAATTGTAATGGCTAATCATAATATATAGTCGTTTTAAATCTTGATTAATTAGAATTCACATTCATGTGTAAAGTTTATTAAAAAGAAAAACACTCTTTATCAGGATTTTTTTTTTCTATTTTCAAATTTCATATCTAACACTTTTAATAATAAAGAATAAAAAAATCTTATTCGTCCCGTTATAACTTTGGATGGTTGAGCTTTATTTCTGATCGCGCCTTTTGTTGTACTCCATCCATCTATAGATATTTATGAGTTGCCTCACATTATTCATGATGTAAGAATTTCAATATACTATCAATGCAATTTAGCAAGATGAAGTAAGTTATCTATCTTTATTAATTTAAGTTACTAATTTCACTAATAACGAAGGGTGTGTTGGTATGAAGGGAAGTGTTTTCCTAAGAAAATATCTTTTTAGAAATGTTTTTAAAAAAAAAAAAGTGATTTTTTTACTTACTTTTTGATGTTTAGTAAGTAAAAAGAAATATTGTACTCCCTTCGGATCACTTTTACTTGTCATATTTTTTTTCACACATCCCTTAGAAAAGACATTAAGTAGAGGGTAGTTTGACTAAATTATTCTTATTTAATACTTTTTTTTTTTGCATCACACATTAATATCTCTCTATATTTATGAGTAAGGGTAAATGTGAAAACAACAAATAATTAGGTCTTGATTTTCTATAATGACAATATTATGGACCATCTATTTTTAGTAAGAATGACAAGTAAATTGGTCTAGATGGAGTATCAAAAATATTTATATATAGTTCAGGCAAGTATTATACAGATGGAGGTGGGGTGGGTTGCATGGAGGGCCAAAGGGGGTAGGGGGTAGGATGGGTGAATTGTTAGGGGCGCGAAAAGACAATCAACATGAAATATCATTTATTGAATGTTTTTTAATACTTTCATCAGCGAAATCAATTTTTAATTTTTACGAAATTTGTTTTACTATAATTTAACCAATCCAACATTAAAAATAGTTGATATGGCATGATAGTATAAAAATCAGTATATATAATGAAGTTAACCTCAATGCATTACTGTACTGGAAAAAAAAAGACCTTTTAAATAAATTTGAAACACCTAATTAATGCCATCAATAATAGAATAAAAAATGGAGCCTATATATAAAGCATTGTACAACTTGTTTCTTTGGAGTCTTGTGGTGGCATTTGGTAGGATTGTCATTTTCAAAAGTATTAGTACTAATAGTAATTGACATTGCAATATAACAATATATGGGCCCTTCAAATGATACTCATAAATGCATTAAGAGATTTCACTTTGTCTTGTCTCTATGGGAAAGCTACTCTACTATGTCTATATATATTATTGAAAAACATTTTGAAAAATTAAGACGATAACATATTTAGTATAATTTTATAAATGAATAGTTTAAGAAGAATAGAGTGTACGTAAATTATTAGGCGATAATAATAGTATTTTATACCTGAATCGACGGCTCACATTTTCTAAGTAAGGAGGAAAGAATCGAAACGTGCCACTAAAAGACTCTACTGAGACAAAAATGAACAGTCAAGAACGTAGAGGAGGTAAAATGGACAGTTGGTCAGATCTAATTTGAATCTTAACCATATCTTGAGAGATAGACATGTTATTTCTGATTAACCCTCGATTTCTAAAAAAATAATTTACTTTAAAACAATAGCATGCTCTTACGAAAATCACTATTGATAATTTTTTCATATTAATATAATTGTATCCTTAGTTTGCTTCATAAATTGAAAGTGTCGTAATATTAATTAACTTTTTCTTTTCAGAACATCACCAGTTTTATGTATTTTCTTTTTAAATTTTGTTTTTTTGAATGAGTTACTTATTAGGTATCTATTTTTATTAAGAGCTGAGAATTGTTTTCATTTAATATCACTTGTATCATTTATTAAAATTTATACTCATATTTTTATTTCATCTTGCCATTTGTGTTTGTATTAATTACTATAAGTACTACTCCGTATTCTTTCTCGAAAGTTAAATGCAGTATATAATATAGACCAATTTCAATATTGTTTATATTTATTATTTTTATTACTATTAGTTTTAAAAATCTTTGTAAAATACATCAAAACATATGATATATTTAGAACTGTCAATAGAATGAGGAATTTAAATTTACCTTATTAGTCTACCTTTCGATGACTTTTTTCTTTCTTTCAATAACCTTCATTGACTTCACATACGTAAACATTTTTTGCTGGAAAATAACTTCACCAAGAGTATTGATGACTCAATTAGGGTTTTAATGAAAGAAGCAACGAGGGATCCCAAAGATTCGTCTTTCTTTTCATTGTTTTGAATCTCTTTTTTAATTAATCAATATGTGATATTTCGAATCCTCATTACTAATGAAATCCAAATGATCTCTAGATTAATCAGATCGAAGATCTTGTGGTTAATTAGAATCTGTTACTTGAACGAAATTACATCTTGTGAAATTATATTGAATATTTGATAATATATTATGTACTTTGTTAAAATTTGAAAAATCGATCCTTGTTTTTCAACCATACAAACCAAATCAATTCTCTCTCGATACTTTCCTCAAGAAATTTGATTCACGGGTGGGAGGAGAAGCAAAACTTTCTCTCCACTTTAATTGGATTATTATAATTTTGAAAATTAAAGGAAGACCAATTTACACTAGTAAGCAAATTATTTTTTTAAAAAAACACTACTTTTTATATGGATGTAATGGCTTTTTATTGGTACCTTAATCGGCCCCTCTTTTAATTTTGTAATTTTGTTAAATGGTGGTAGGAGACCACTTGGTTAAACGCCACCAAAAAAAAATTTAGCTAGGGAAAGTGACTGGATTCAAAAGAGAAAAAGAAGAAGAAATTGAAGAAACAAAGAAAAAGAAATAATGTAAGTGGCCTTTTCTACTATAAGGTCTATTGTGTGGTTTGATGCTTACTAATTTTACAAAATTCAAAAGCTATATGACTTGAAAAGGCTAGAAATGACCCTTTTGTTGTTTTCCTATAATGCTTCTTTTTTGTTAAAGGGTGCACGAGGCAACTACGTGCATATTCTAATTATTTCACTCGTATATATTATCTCATACAATATAAGGATTCACTAATTTCATTCGGGGAAACCTAAATGAATGAAATGAAATCACCTACTAATATTTTATGGGGAGATGAAAAAGAACTCATATAGGAAATAAAAAGAAAAGAGTATTTGAAAATTCATTTTTTTTTCACACGTAAAATGCGAGATAAAAGGTATGAAACAAATTAATTGAATTATTGAGTTAAATAAAGCAAGAAAGACAAAAGCTCAAAAGAGAATCCATGAAAGATACACTAATAAAAGTTTAGAAAAGATAAAAGAAAACCTAACAAAGAACATTTGATTAATTTCTCCTTAATGGGAGGCTTTGTCTTTTCTAATGACCTAATTAGCTGGCCAAGGGTTTTATTATGGAATGATATACTAAGATCTTGTCTATGATTGTTTAATTATTTGTCTGGTTGGAGGCAACTTGTGTCACCTAATTAAAAGTGAAAGACAAAAATGCACTTCAGATATTTGAATTTGTATTCATTTCCCAGCAAGTTAAATTTCATGTCTGTTTTAACTTCTACAATATAATAGTATAATTAGTACTTAATAGTATCATCACTGCTAGAAATAACGGGTTTTCTCACCGCAAATCAGTAAAAAGTTTGTGCTATAGAACATGATTTTTCCACTCATTTTCCACCGAACATGCTCACTGGAAAAATGCATGGTGGGAAATGGATTCTCAATGAAATAGTGAGAAACTTCCTAATTTTTTCATTTGAAAATATTACTATTTTTTCTTTTCCCACTGATTCAATTAAAATATCTGCAGAATAGCCACTAAATATTTTTTATGGAAATTCGAATTTAGTGATTTTTTAGTAATACATATTTTTTGTGTGCTAATAAATGGTGCCATTTTGTAAGTGATGATAAAAGTGAATAATAATTCTTAGAAATGATTAAGGTTATAATTTGTAGAATATTTCATATCTAAAGATATGCAATCCTCTAATTCTTCTCTTCATAAATATTCGTTCAACGATTTGAGAGCTTGATCTTGAATTTGATGGATTTTAGATTTAATTCAAGAATAAGCTTGATCTAGGATTTGTTGTGTGTTACAAATATAAATTTGATGATCGTCACGAATCATGATTTCAGATTCAACTATCATCAACAGAAAATCTGAGACAGTCCGCTTTGAGATTTTGATTTGAACTTCATCGTTGAATTTGACCACAGACAAAGACTGCAAATGAAAAGGAAGACTTCAGACGCTTTTTTCAAAGCTTCTTGAGCTTTTCTTCACGTAAATCAGCATAAAGCATAATCCCATAGGCAATTTTATGTGACTTGACGCTACGTAATTTGGCACGTGACATTAACTTAGGCTTCAAGATAAACTATTTGACAGTCCATTTGGACCTTGGATTAGTGAAATGGGCTCGCCATTTGGGACTCGAATAAACTTGCCCATATTCATATGGACCTTGAATTCCAATTTGTATTATTGACCAAATAATTGAACTTGATTTGAATTTGCTATTTTTTGAATTTAGAAATTTATTCGAATTTAATATAGATTTTAATTCCATAAAATTTATATGTCTACAAGTTGCTTTAAAATTAATTAGTTTACTAAGTAATAGTAGGTTGCCTTCACATAAAATTTTCCTTTAATCACCGATAGGATTTGAATGGAAGAAACTATGAAAAGTGAAATTGCAATTGATGCTTCTTTTAAGGAAAATTATAATGTACAGTCGCCCACTAAAGTAATAGCCCGCAAATGTGTATATTTTTTATATTATTGTATGATATGCATAAATATACATATTTTATATAAATTTGGCTAGCAAATGTAATTATACTTGCCCAAATTTCTAACCAATCAATGGGTGATTTATTTTTCTTTAGTATCTTTGATACAAGTTGGTTCAATTTCTCTTCCTTATCTTTTTCTGGTTCAGAATTTTCGTCTCTTATTTTTTCATTAAGAAAAACTTAAATCGAATTTTCGTTTTTGAGCTTTAACCCAACAATGATTGTCCCAATTGATATATACCCATTATCTATCTCTTAAATTTTTGATGGAATTCGGCATTTATATACAACTCTAAAGAGTAATCGATAGCCACTTAGTCAATAATTGACATTGACACTTGTAGCCAAAAAGAAGTGGTAATATCACTGTCTTTACACAGATTGTCATGATTGCATATCATACACGGATATACAGACAATATATACATAGATATCTTGCTAAATATACACTGTTATACACTTGCCAGAACTTGAAAGTACCCTGCAAGAAATATGTTTACAACTTTCACACACTTTTGTCAATTCTTTGAGTTTCAACAACTCTTGGAAATTCAAATCTTCTCCAAATAAACTAGTGTTTCATAAATATTGCTCATGGTAATATATGTGCAAGGGCGGACTCATGCTCGAGCATTCATTAATTCCAAAGTAAATTATTCGTATCTATATAGAAACTGTTCGAGAAATTACTATATTAACCCAGCAACACACAGGGAACAAAAAGCCTAATGAGTGTTTCATTCTTATGTGATACGGTTCTTATATAAGTCAAAGTCATCTTTAGTTGACATTTCTTATTTTCGTCTTTTTTCCCCCAATATAGAGCCTTTGGTCTTCTTCTTTTTTGCTTTCTTTGTTTACTTAACTTTTTTTTTTTTTTACATTTATGTTATGTCTTGTAAAAATTACTTTTCCATTTAATATCAAAGAAATATAAAATTTTGTCAGACAATTTTTTTCAAAAACTTTTTTTGAAAAAATGTTTACAGAATCATGACTTAATATTGTAAAACTATGGAAGAACTCATTTTGTATCAAAAATTCAATGCTATTAATTAATTGAAGTAAGCAATTCGTTCTCACAAGTTTGAAAAATAAATATTTTCTTACCAAAAATTGGAAAACTTAAATACCAATATCTTTTCTTTTAATCGTAGTTAATTAGTATATTTTTTTGGTTAAGAAAACTAATTAATTTGTACCATTGATATTTAACTAAGACAAGTGTCATACATCTAAATAGGAACTTGGAGAAAATGGAGAGAAGAAAAATGGAGAGGAGCCATCCGTTTTGTAACATATAAAGAGAGAGAAAAATCAGCGTCCAATCACTTTTCTTGATAAATTTTGACAATATAGCTTAGAAATTCTTCAAGCTAATTTTTTTTCCAAAAAGTGAAAAGTCCCCTTTTTTATAATGGTAATATTAATAATAATTTTCTCATTAATTTTTTAAGTTATCGTGTTTAAATAGTTATACATTTTTACTATGTGACTTGTAGTAATTTTATATCAAAACAAGTGAGCACCCAAATATCAAAAAAATTGAACGCATTATACATGTGTCATTGTTCACTGAAAAAGTTAAGAGCGTATAGAGTTGCCGAAGTTAGGATTTAGGATTCATTTGATACGGGCTATAAGCTATCAATATTAAGACATATTGGGTTAAATATGCTAATAAAGAAAAAAGGGTCTATTTTGTGCTAATCTTTTTTTACCCCAAGTGACATATATATGCCAATTTCCCTTTTTATTATGAATATAGTTGTTTTTTTAAGTCTAGGCATATTTCATTGATCGATCTTCTTACTTGAATAAATTAATTATTATAAGTTATAGAAGTAAATATTAAAAAAATCAATAATTACATAAAATAGTATTAGCAAAGTGAGTATAAGATAAGTTATAACGGGAGATAATAAAATAGAAATTGAAAATTCTAAAGATTTATAGATGATTGTAAATAAATTTCTAAATAAGCGAAGATTGAAGACATTGATAGAAATAGTAACTAGAACTGAATTAAGAGAGAAAATGTGAGTAGACAATAGAGTTTAATGAATGGTAGTAGGGTGAAAATAAGATAAATTTAATACTGCAAATAAGATATTCTTCGTTACGCATAAACGTGAAAGTGGTGCTTAAACTGTAGGTAATATTTTGATGCACAAAT
Organism: Jaltomata sinuosa; assembly: GCA_003996215.1. NCBI lineage: Eukaryota > Viridiplantae > Streptophyta > Magnoliopsida > Solanales > Solanaceae > Jaltomata > Jaltomata sinuosa. The sequence continues at coordinate 964,738 of QJPP01007297.1, read as the reverse complement.
TAGTTGATACAAAGCTTATTATGCATCACACCACGTCATTCTATTGACTAGGATCATATCACATGAGTTTTGCTTGTTTTTTAAATTGGCGGGAGAGTTGGTTATTTTGGTTACATTTGATTTCTATATTCCTTTTCACGATTGCATAACTTCCCAAATTGGGGGGAAAGTTGGTTATTTTTTATCAAATATAAATAGAAACTTGTACTGACTTGCAAACTATTGAATATGATATAAGACCAGTCTTTCATTTTCTCTCGATTCTATTTGTATCTTCTCTTCCTCTTTTTCGATTCCTCATCCTTTTTTCTAGTTTAGTGCATGTGCTTTACACGTGTGCTGCGCTAATATAAAAATTATATACAAAAAGAATAAAATATATAATATTGCAATTAAAGTTATAATATATGCAATAATATTCGTTTAAATAGCAAAAATGTGTGTCTTTTTAATTTTAGTATATTCGTTTTGCACGTGTTATAGCTCCAAATAATTAGTACAAATAATATATAAAAGAAATAGATTATTAAAAATAGCAATTAATGCTAAAAATAAATGCAATATCTATGTAGTTAATAAAAATGAGAGTTATTAAATTAATTGAGTTTAATAATTAAGAGTTATTCTACTGACTAGGATCAGATCATGTGAGTTTTACTTGCTTCCAAATTGGCGAAAAAGTTGGTTATTTCAGTTACATTTGAACTTCAGCATTCCTATTATGCATCGTACCACGTCATTCTATTGACTAGGATCAAATCACGCGAATTTTGCTCGTTTTCAAATTGACGGGAGAGTTGATTTTTTCAGGTACATTTGATTTCTATATTCCTTTTCACGATTGCACAACTTTCCAAATTGGGGGAAAAGTTGGTTATTTTTTATCAAGTATAAATATAAACTTATACTGACTTGCAAACTATTGAATATGATATAAGACCAGTCTTTCATTTTCTCTCGATTTTATTTTATCTTCTCTTCCTCTTTTTCGATTTCTCATCTTTTTTTCTAATTTAGTGCATGTGATTTGCACGTGTGCTGCGCTAATATAAAAATTATATACAAAAAGAATAAAATATATAATATACAATTAAAGTTATAATATATGCAATTATATTCGTTTAAATAGCAAAAATGTGTGTCCTTTTAATTTTAGTATATTTGTGTTGCACGTGTTATCGCTCCAAATAATTAGTACAAACAACATTTAAAAGAAATAGATTATTAAAAATAGTAATTAATGCTAAAAATAAATGCAATATCTATGTAATTAATAAAAATGAGATTTATTAAATTAATTGAGTTTAATAATTAAGAGTCATTCTACTGACTAGGACCAGATCACGTGAGTTTTACTTGCTTCCAAAATTGGCGAAAAAATTGATTATTTCAGTTACATTTGAACTTCAGCATTCCTACTATGCATCGTACTACGTCATTCTATTGACTAGGATCAAATTACGCGAGTTTTGCTCGTTTCAAATTGGTGAAAAAATTAATTTCGATTACATTTGAATTTCAACATTTCTTTCCACTATTTTTGTATTTTTTGATTAATTCGCTATTTTCGACTAAGTATAAATAAAAACTGGTACTAAATTACAAATCATTAAATATGATATAAGGTCTATCTCTCATTTTCTCTCAATTCTATCTCTATTTTCTATTCCTCCTCTTCGATTTCTCATTCTTCTCCCTAGTTTCTCTTGTGATACCATCAATTTGGTATCAATTTTCTTATTAATTCGTTGTTGTGAGATCTTAGAGTTTGTTGAAAGGTGTGGTACAAAATGTATTAAATATGCGAGTAAATTATAAACAAGGCATGCATGATAAAACGATGATTTGCTGATCAAGCATCTTCGAAATTTATATCATACTTTTCAATTATATTATGGTGAATTGACTCGTCCTATTTAGGGGTAGAACTAAAATTTACTACTAGAAAAGTTATTAAATCATTTTGTAGTCTAGATTTTTACATTAATTAATTTTGAAATATTAAATATTTAAATTAAATAAAAATAATACTTAACTCTAATCTTAATATTAAGAAATTGTAATAAAGAAAGGAAAAATTACTTAGCTAGGCAAACATAGATAGTATAACTATTCAAGAGTTTGGGGCTAAAATTGTCCCTTAACTATTAGAGTAGGTTCATTTTGGTCCTTTAAATATAACTCTGAGCATATTTAGTCCCTTAACTTTGCTAAAGTGGAGCACTTTTGATCTCCCTAACAAAATTCGTTTAAAAATAATAGTGTTAAACCCATGTGGCACCCACGTGACTTGTAAAATACAAATTCATAAAGGTTAAGTATTAGCTATTATGAGTATATATTTAATTTTGCACGCTCTTAAACACAATTAAGAAGAAATTCGCACACCCTTCACCAAATTACTAGCTACGCCACTAATTTTAAGACCATTTTGTTACTGCAATTAAGAAAATGATTATTTTTTTCGAGTGGGCAGATTATTGTGTTCTAAAGTATTGTCTTCAAATATAAATAGCTACTACTACATTAATCCTAAAAAATTAAGAAGACAAGAAAGAAAGAAAATGTATAGCAATTAAGAAAGAGATAATACTGTCATATTTACACCGTTAGAAAATTATCCTTTTCGTTAATTTTTAACATTATAATGTTAGGAAGACCAAAAGTGCTTCACTTTAGTAAAGTTAAGGGACTAAATATGCTCAGGATTATATTTGAGGGACCAAAATGAACCTACTCTAATAGATGAGGGATAATTTTAGCCCAAGACTCAACTATTCAACACAACTATAGTTTGAAAAAATTACACAACTCAACAAGAGTTTTTTTTTTCCTGACAAATTTTTCTATTAAGATACACTTCTTACTCACCCTATATTTTATATTCTCAAAATAAAATCTAATTTTCTCTCATTTACAGATCTGAATTCATATCGGAGCTAATTTTATTCTCCGTCATCGTCTTGCATTTTTTTTCTGCCACTATCGCTTGGCTGCTTCAGTTTTTTTAGAATTAACAACACTTTCTTTTCTGCGTCCTGCATCTACATCTCCTAAGATCTTAGATGAAAATTTCATTTTCTTCTCTGTCTCTGACTTTTTGTCACTTGAGCAATCCAATTTCAAAGAGTGAACACTCTTAGGTGACAACAATGTCTTTTTCTTTATTATTTCAGAGGGTTCAAGAGACTGAAACCCTTGGAGAAGGCCTTCGATCGATCACATTTAATCTTGTTTTGGAACTGAGAGAGAGGGGAGAAGTGGGGGATATGAGAAAGTAAGGAAAAGAGGGACAACATTTGTGATGAAGTTTTCATCAGAACAATAATGAATTTCGTCAGCAGTGGCGGCAGTTCTGGCGTGATAATCGAAAGAGAGGAAATGGTAAAATGAAGCCGCAAGGTTGAGGAAAAATGATATCATGTTGAATTTTTTTAAAGGCTAAAGCTTTAAAAGAGGTGTACCGTGAATTGAGAAATGGTGAAAAATAAAATAGAGAAAAAGTGAAAAAGGCAAGCTAATGTCATCTGTACCACATTGGTGTGAAAGAGGAAAAATTTTGTGTTTATATTGAGAAACACTTTTTCTAACTCTTGAAAAGTTTAGAAAAGAGTCTCCCCTCGCGTCATCGTCGCTCCTCGGCTCGACTTCGGCATAAATTTATTTTTCAGTCTTTCACTAATTAATTTTTTCCTAATATTAATTCACGCAATTATTTAAAATAAATTTACGAAATTAATTTAAATCGAAAAGAAATAGCTTTTCGTGAACAAGCATGTCTGCAATGAACATATATTTCTCTTCCCAATAAACACCTTCCTTCCAAACATGTACCTTAGCACATATTAGTGGCTATAATTTTTCATAAATTTCGCCTTATTTCTTACTTACTGAAACAATTATCCTCTTACTTCGAAATTAAAGCAGACATAATTTTTCTTTCATCTTCTGCAAAGTTCTTTTAAGTTCAAAAACAGTAAATATCATGTGATTAACTCCGTTTGTTGAGTTCGCTGAAGTTCTGCAATTTCGATTGCCAGTATTAGAGAATAGTGTTTCATTTTATCCTGGGAGGAATTAATCCAAACCTTGGGCGATCGTGAGAAGATTAAATTCTTTAACGAAACACAATTTTCTGTAGGCTTGAAACTTTTATTTTCATGTTATTTTTCATTTCTGAGTTGCAGGAACAACAATTCATATATCAGTTTTTCTGATACTAGACACATGTATTCTTGATACCAGATCTATGTATATAAAAAAATCTTTTCTTCTTCTATTGAAACATATTGATATAATCAATTGTATCTATATATTCAAAAAAATTGATACAATTATTATATTCTGGTGTGGTGATCGAAGGAGAGGAAATGATAGGGTAAGACATCAGGGTTGAAGGAAAATAATACCAAATACATGTATCCCTTTTTATGATACTAGATCTATGTATTTGAAAAAAAATATTTTCTTCTTCTATTGATACAATCAATTGTATTTATATATCAGAAAAAATTATATGTGTATCAAAAATAATAATGCAGTTATTATAAAATTATATTTGCATATCAGAATAATTGAAAAATTGATACATTTATTATAAAAAAAAATTATATCTTAAAAATATATTATGTTATATAAATATTAAAACTATTATTAAACTACTTAGGTGCCGTTTGGCCATGAGAATCATTTTTTTTTTTGCTTTTTGAAATTTTTAAAGTTGGAGCTGGAGTTGTGTTTGGCCATAACTTTTGCAATAATTATCTAGATCTTAAATATATATTTTTAAAAACATAAAATATGATTTTAAAATGAAATATAATTTAAATGGGGTTATTTTATGAAAATTAAAAAATTAAAAAATTTTCAAAAAATAATAATTTAAAAAGTAAAAAAACTGAGTTGATTTTTTTTTTTTTTTTTTTTGTTTTCACTTTTCCAAATATAACTTCGGAATTGTATTTGAAATTTTTATGGACAAACACTATTTTAAAAAAAAAAGTGAAATAATTTTTCTGGAAAATAGTGAAAAATTCTCATGATCTAACGTCTACTTAATATAAACCTAAAGTATTGCCTTTTATGAAATTTTCTCATAAGAAATATTGATCCGCAATCTTAGACCATTTTTCACAACCCTTTCCATCTATTTACAGTTGTAGCCATCTCAAATATCCCATAAATTCTAACAAATTCAAGGCTATAACTGTCATTTCTTCTAAAGCTGTTTGTACGTCACATATCCCTATATCCAATAATTCCCCAATTAGCCCTTTCTCTCTCTCCGTCTCTCGCCGTTGTGAGAGAGATTTTGCATTTTCCAACTTTAGGGTTTTCCAATTGCCCTCCAAATTCATAAAATTTACGCTCTTATACTGTTCTTCATCATCTCCATCATCTTCATTTTCTCCCTGCATCTTCTGGGTAGTAACTTATATATAATTCACATATATATCTATTATACCTCAGCTTTAATTGTATCCATTTTTTTGGGTCCTAATTAGATCTCTTCAACAACTGCATAGCTGCAGCAGCATATCTCAGGTAAACATAAAACCCCTTCTATTTTTCTTGGGTTTTTAGTTTTTTTTTTTTTTTTTTTTTTTTTTTTTTGTGGTTGGAATTGGTTCATAGTTGTTTGTTGTATTCTTTTGTTATGTGATATTGCTTTTGAGCTTGACTTATGTGAGGACCAATCTGGAATGTGGAAACTCTAGGTGAATTATAACTATGGAACTAATTTTAGCTTTCTTTGAGCTGCATTTTTTGTTTATCAATGGGATATGTAGTTTGGAAATGTGTAGTTTTTTGTACTCCCTCCGTTCCTAAGTAAGTGAACATTTTAGGTTGAACACACCCCTTAAGAAATTGCTTACTCCTAGAAAATAAAAGGTTTTATTACTATCTTACCCCAAATTAAATCTTACTATACATTTAATGTAATCTTTTCTAATTAATGGTTTTTGGTTATGTAAACAAGGACAAGTTTGGAAGAGTATGATCAATTTATTCTTGAAAGCCCAAATGATCACTTATTTAGGAGCAAAATAAAAGGGCAAAATGATCACTTATTTAGGAGTGGAGGGAGTACATGACTAGTGAAAGATCCAAGTATAAGAATTTGAATTGATGTTTTGATTGTATTTTTTTTCTAGTTATAATGGTGAGTTTTTGCATGATACCCATTTGATAGTCTTTTTCCTGTGTTATTTGTTAGATAATCAATTTGGAGTGATAGGTGGATCTTCAGTTACCCATTTGGAAAATTTGGTTGATGTAAAAGGAGTGATGGTTTTGGTTTAGCAACAAGGTGGAAGGTATATAGATGTGTTTAGAGTTATGGGGGATCAAGTATTGGAATCGGTACACGAGATATTAGGATCAGGACCTGATTCTAATGGTCAAGTATTGGAATCAGTACACGAGATATTAGGATCAGGACCTGATTCGAATGGTCAGCAGGTTACAGAAGTACCAAGTTCGAACGGGGTGTTGATTGACCAGCCTTTAGCAATTGGGCAAGAGTTTCCAGATGTTGATACTTGTAGAAGGACTTTGAAAGAGATAGCAATAGCATTGCATTTTGAAATTCGAATAGTAAAATCAGATCGGAGTAGATTCATAGCTAAGTGCTCCAAAGAGGGTTGTCCGTGGCGTGTTCATGTGGCAAAATGTCCAGGAGTTCCTACATTTACGGTAAGGACTCTTCATGGTGAGCATGCATGTGAGGGGGTTCAGAGCCTTCACCATCAGCAAGCATCAGTGGGTTGGGTTGCAAGATCCGTGGAATCACGGGTGAGGGATAACCCTCAGTATAAACCAAAGGAGATCTTGCAAGATATTCGAAGTCAGCATGGGGTTGCTGTGTCTTATATGCAAGCATGGCGAGGAAAGGAGCGCAGTATGGCTGCTCTACATGGAACCTTTGAAGAAGGTTATCAGCTTCTTCCTGCATATTGTGAACAGATAAGGAAGACTAATCCAGGGAGCATTGCATCAATTGCCACAGGACAGGAGAATTGTTTCCAGCGACTGTTTGTCTCATATCGTGCAGCAATTTATGGATTTCTAAATGCTTGCCGGCCACTTTTGGAACTTGATAGAGTGCATTTAAAAGGAAAGTACCTGGGTATGTTATTTTGTGCTGCAGCAGTTGATGCTAATGATACTTTGTTTCCTTTGGCAATAGCTGTTGTCGATGTGGAAAGTGATGAGAACTGGATGTGGTTTATGTCGGAACTCCGCAAACTTCTGGGTGTAAATACGGACAGTATGCCAAGACTTACTATACTTTCTGAGAGATCAGCTGGTATGGTTGAGGCAGTCGAGACTCATTTTCCAAATGCATTTCATGGTTATTGTCTGCGTTATATCAGTGAGAATTTTCGAGATACATTTAAGAACTCGAAATTAGTGAACATTTTTTGGAATGCAGTGTATGCACTAACGACAGCTGAGTTTGAGAGCAAAGTCTCCGAGATGGTAGAAATTTCACAAGATGTGCTACAGTGGTTTCACCATTTCAATCCGCAGCATTGGGCTGTTGCATATTTTGAAGGATTGCGTTATGGTCATTTTTCATTGGGGATCACAGAAGTGTTGTATAACTGGGCACTGGAGTGTCATGAACTTCCTGTTGTGCAGATGATGGAGCACATCCGCCAACAAATAACATCATGGTCTAATGATCGCCGAAACATGGGCATGAGGTGGACGTCAATACTCGTGCCAGCTGCTGAAAAGAGGATTTCAGAAGCAATTGCTGATGCTCGCTGCTATAAAGTTCTACGAGCAAATGAAATTGAATTTGAGATTGTATCAACTGAGAGGACAAATATTGTGGACATACGAAGTCGTGTATGCTCATGTCGCCGTTGGCAACTCTATGGTGTGCCATGTGCACATGCTGCCGCTGCACTTATCTCTTGTGGGCACAATGCCCAGTTATTTGCTGAGCCTTGTTTCACGGTCCACAGTTATCGTGAAACCTACTCACAGATGATATATCCAATTCCTGACAGGAGCCTGTGGAATGAGGCTGGTGAGGGTACAGCAGGTGGGGGAGCAAATGTTGATATTATAATTCGACCACCTAAAACTCGACGTCCTCCTGGCAGGCCCAAAAAGAAGGTTCTTCGCATAGAGAGTTTCAAGCGTCCAAAGAGAGTCGTTCAATGTGGTCGCTGCCATATGTTGGGACATTCTCAGAAAAAATGTTCTTTGCCTAGTTAATCCTTGGTTAGTTATCGGCTTTCTTTGCTCGTTCAGAAAATTTTCGTAGAAGAGTCTTAAGCTGTATGTATTTAGTAACGGCTTAGTAATGAGGTTGTTACTTGGCCTCTTCCTTATAAGTTCCACAGTTGTCCTTGAATATATATTAGGAACATGTTGTGTACCTTGTATTTTATAACTTTATGGTTAATTGAGTTTCCGTCGAATTGTATCAGAGAAAGCCTTTTTATGTGGTGCCTCTTCCATATTTGTGATTGTTCTATATGTTTGTAATTGTTTGGCCTTTCTACCAGATTACTTCTTGGTTGAAGAGGAAAGAAAACAGTAACATCCATATAGATAGGTCCCATGAATCAAAAACAAAATATCATACTTGACCATGTTCATTTGGATTGAAGGAATTAAGAGAAGGAGATGGGTGGACTTATCACTTTGTGATTAAGGCAGGCATCATTTCCCTTCTTTCCTTTCCTTGTTCTAGTCGAGGTGCACGCAAGCTGGCCGGACACCAGACACCACCTTTATAGAAAACAACCAAGTAATCATGTTCTGTATTGGCTTTGTATTGGAGTGAAATCTTGTCTAAGAAATTTTGCCCGTTCAAGAGAAGGTAGTTGCTCAGACGGAAACACCCTTCACCTCCAACCCTAGGGTTGTGGGTTCGAGTCAGGGGAGCAAAAAGAGTAGAGCTCCAAGGAGAGTAGAGCTCCAAGGGAGGGGTTAAAAAATCCATGTTTCTACTCCGGTATATTTGTCTAGTTATTCTGTAGAATTGCTGCTTTGTTATATAGGAGTACTAAATAGTTTGGCTTTACACCTCCCTTAAAATCTTCATTACAATCCATTTAGAAAGAAAAAGGATTTAATTGAACTGCAAGGCTGCAACTATAAAGACAGCAATTTTGTTGAACCAAATTTTATGTGTCACTAATTTGTAAGGGTTTGAGATCTTTACAAGTCACTCTACCTAGTCTATATTTCCTAACAACACAAGAACTGTTGAGAAACAAAACTGGAGCACCTAAGTACACAATAATAATGAAATTTGAAACCTAGTACCCTGTATTTTTGCAGTTGAATTTCAAGAGGCTTTTGCATTTCTCCCATTTCTTTTACTGATGGCTTCACATAACCTGCAAGGCAGAGTATCCAGACTAGCTGCGCGGGTCTTTCTATAGTTTCCCAGCACACCACATCTCCTCCATGCATGGTACTCTGCATAAGCTACCGGATTATTAGCAATGGCCTTAACATACGAGGCCAATTCCTCCAAAGAGTTAAACTTGCTTCCATCAATTATTGAATTCGGAGGTACAAAGTCCCACACATTCGGGGCACCAAAATAAATGGGGACTGCACCAGAGTCCAGTGCGTAAAACAACTTCTCTGTTACATAACTCTCTGTCCTGGCGTTCTCAATCGCAAGGACAAACTTGTAATGTGACATCGCGCAATGCAAATGATCCCACCATTTGGGTGCTTCATTAGCATCCTTGATACACTCAGGATAAAACGAGAGTGCCTTGTCTAGACCTCCAACATTGTTCAGGCACTTGCCAAATGAATGGGAGGGTAGCAAGCTGAGAATACGTTTGGCAAGCTGGTTCCTTTGAGGAAGACAACGTGATGAAGACCAATAAACAAGAGTATCCTACCAATAACAAGCACTCAAAAGAATGAGTAAGTAATATCATTAAGCTCAATGATTGAAAATTGTACAGGAAAATTGAAGGAAAGAAGCGACCTTTTCACTTACATTGTTCTTATAAGGAGAAAGCTGATAATTTCGATTGTTATGAAAAAGTGCACCCGCATAGGTTGATTGGACATCATCTTTTGCATGATAGCTAATAAATATATCCTCATACCCTGATTTTTTCCGACCAGCTTCAAGATCCATGTATACACGTAAGGGATCACCTTGCAGTCTCTGATAAGTTAAATAACAACTGTGAGGAGGCTGGAGTGAAGAAAAAGAATGCATAGAGTGTACCACAAGTATGCAAAACTTTGATGTAATTCAGATTTACTGTGAGGATCTCAGCAAAGAAGAAAGGTAATTCTCCCCTCCCTTCTATGGAGAGATATAAAACAAGAGGATGAGGGAATAGGCCAGAGATTGATGCTGAAATAACATCTCTTAAGATATATTTTGCGCAACTTCATAGAATCAGCAATATGTTTTCCAACAGAGACTATTTCTCTGGTAAACTCAGCATTTTAAGAAAGAAACTTCGCGAGAGAATATTATAATAGTGTTCAGAAGAAAGCAAGATTTATCAGGCAATTCTCATGTGATGAACCTCCTCACAGAAAGGGAATATATTGTACGTAAACATGACCAGAAAATAAAGAATGGAAGATTAACTGAATGCATAACAAACCAAAAGAATTTACTTTTAGGACGAATATTCATCCCACATATCCTCTAATAATAGCATAGAAAGCAGTAACGTGGCTATCATACGGAACACAATTATTAAAGGAAAAAAGAAAGTGGAATTGCAAAAACAGAATCAACTAGGGGAAGTGGAACCTTAGGCACTAAGTCTTAGGTCCAGCGGAGAGTATCTCTGTAGATTACAAAGTGAAAAAGTCACCAGACCAGCAAAAAAAGGCCCTAAGCCTGTAAACAAAATTGCTCAACATGGCACATTAATTTATAGATCTTGTTACATGGTTGCTATTCTATCCACCTGTACTTCAACATCTATGAGAACAAATATCTATCTTCGATGTCCTAACAAGCTGCCAACAACTCTATTACAGTGCATAGCTATATCACTGAACATAACGAAAAGCGCAGGACGCCAAAAAGAAACATGGTCATACAGCAAACTTGAATTTTGCATAGGTCTAAAAGGAGCACCGTATATGCTCAGTTCACAGCAATGTGTGAAATAGACTTACTATTTGGTAAGTTGAAACAAGTCATAGCAAAAATATTTCACAGAACATAGCATGATAATCCTCCTACCATTATAAGTAAAGGATAAATTATTATTTTTTCAAGAGAAAAGATATCAAAACACCCCTAAACTTGTCCCGAAAACTTACTTTAGACCTTTAACTCTACGGGTATTTATTTACCCCCCTTAACAACTTTAAAGTGAATTAAATACCACCCTAAGAATATAACACCACTCTCACAATGGGAAGTGAATTGCACACGCGCCATGTCACCGCCAAATCAGTGCCACATCATTGCCACGTCATTTTTTTAAAAGTCACCCCACTATTATATTATATAAATATATATATATAATATATATATATATATATATATATATATATATATATATATAAAGAAAAAGGAAAAGGAATAACCCACCCCTCCCCCCTCCTACTCTTCTTCTCCAAACCCTGGCCCCGCCCCATACCACCACCACCACTCCCCCGTCTTCTACAGACCACCCCCACCACCACCTGTCTTCTTCTTTATCCCCCGGCACCCCCCCCCCCTCCTTTTTTAAGGTCCTCCTCCCCTCCCCCCCATACACACACCGCATCCCTGTATATTATGAATAAAATAAAGTTGAAAATGAATTCGCTAAGGCCGATGAATAATTCCTTCTTCTCACTGTTCATAAAATTGATTTTCAGATTTGTCATAATCAATTGTGCTTGATATTCTTCTCATCAATAGTAAACTTCATATACTTTCCTTCTTTTCTTTTTCTTTTTTCTTGATGGAAATGAGGATTTATCATTTTCAAGGACAAAAAAATAATTTTCTTCATTCTTTTTTGAAAAATAAAGCAATCAGATGAATTTATTTTGGAAAAGAATATAGTGAAGTGGTAATACTAACTGGAAAAGAATCAGATGAATTTATTTTCTTGAAAAAAAGAAAGGGGCAAAGGCAGAGGGGGGTGGGAGGATTTGAAGAAGAAAGGGGTAGGGGTGGGAGTATTTTTTTTATTTTTTTTATTATATATAATATAATAATAATGGGACCACCTCATTTTTTTTTAAAAACGCGCTTCTTTTTTTATTTTTCCTTCTTTTTATGCCACGTCAGCATTAGGGGTGGGATTTAATTCAGTGAAAAGTTTTAAGGGGGGTAAATAAATGGTCATAAAGTTAAAGGTCTAAAGTAAGTTTTCGGGACAAGTTTAGGGGTGTTTTGATGTCTTTTCTCTTTTTTCAATTCTTTCCATACATCAATAACTATATCTGGGGAAGAATAAGTGAAAGACGGCCATTTGGTTGGTCAAGATAGTGGCTTTGAAGCTCTATTTGAAAGCAATAGTCCATGACACATGTATGAAAGCAATCAGTGGCCGTGGGTTAGTCTATCCAAAAAATAAAGGTTAAAAGGTTTCATTTTCCATTCCATGCAAAAATGTTTCCTAGCTGCAAGCTCCACTTATTAGCTTTGGAAAAACATCAGAAGTTTAGCGTAAAGGATGTGCAACAAGCTGCAGGGGAGAAGAGGAGAGAAGCTGAGGCTTCAAGACTGTATTTCTGGAGTATGACAGGTCAAAACCCAATTTAGGATGGAGATGACCCAGAATGTAAAGACTAACAAGAAGCTAAACATGTGCAAAAAAGATTGATAAGAAGTAGATGATTCAAAATGCTTAGTGCATTCACATATATCGATTTCACATAAGCAAGCATGGTTAGATAATATCTTCAGAGAATTTAAATGTTGGGTATATTGCCTCTCACATTCTGAATGCTTGAGTTTGTCATACCCTAATTTTATAAGAAAGGGAGATGAGGTAGATGGAATAGACAAGCTGCATTCTCTAGGTAACTGATTTTGCAATTGATATCATTCTTTCCATCTTGTGACATGTAAGATGACATTAAAAAGGTAATTCCTGAGTATCTTTGGTGAGGCATAAGAAATAATATACTGATACAATTCAAGGTTCAATATTGATCGTACAATATTAGGCATTTGGTTGATTTAATTTGGAGAAATCCTTTCATTCGCGCTAAAGCAGCAGCATACCTTCCAGGCTGAAGGAAGATCTTCCAACCCTGCCTCAACCCAAATTAGTTGGGTGCTGGATACATGAATCATCTGTTTCCATTTTGCTGTATTATTTTTTAACGAGAAATATGTTCTCTGACACTAGAGTTTCTCTATGTGTCACATTTATTTCACACGGATGTACAAGTCACTAAGCATAATAAGAAGCGTATTCACAAGCACCGGATCTACTCTAACTGTAAGAACGACTACTTAGCCGCGTCAGGCTAATTGATCAGTTTCCTCCATTTTATCATGTTTTGGAGCTAAGCTGACATTGATCCCTAGAAGATTACAGGTGTTTAAGAGCCTCGGACAGTAACTAACCAAAATCCAAACAATCAGGAAATACCACAAAGTATAAAGGCATAATACATAAACACACACTCAAAACTTCGCCTCAGCTGGCGATTAAGCACTCCAACTTTGAGTATGCATATCTAGAAAACCTCAACTCGTCTCCATTGAGTCACTTTAACACTCCAACTTACACATTGATCATCTACACACCTCGAAAAATTTTCTAGATGCATTATCATTATTGATTACCAAGCTAAAAACTCATTCATGCTAAGATAAAAGAGCTAACACTGGTTAAGGAAAATACCTCAATAGGAGGAGTAGCAGTCTCAAACAACAAAGCATCAGGCTTATCAGCAACAACAGAAGATTTAGTCCATAAGCAGCTAAGCCCACACCGACAAGAGTATAAATTATCCAAATTATCAGGAATCCAAGTCCACCCTTTAACTAATACACTCACATAATCCATCTTCAACTCATTACACTTCAATTCACCATCATCAACATTTTGCAAAGAAGAATTTAACAACAGCCCATTTCCTAATAACCCTTTGTGTTTCTCCCTAAATTGAGCACACCCCACTTGAGAATCCCATTTCTTGAAAGCACCCAACAAGTTGCTAAACGGGTCGGGCTTGGAAACTGAGATGGTAGTCAAGATTTGATTTTTGGTTGATGGGATTGAAGAAGAAGTGTAAAGTGGGAAATCAAGAAATCCAGAGAAAAATAGAATGATAAGTGCAAAACTCAACATGATTGTGATTGCAAATGTGTTGACAGATTTCAATTGCATTTTTCAGTTCAAGAACTTACGAAAAATCAGTTTTTTTTTCCTCTCTCCCTTTGTCACTCAAGGAGAGAGAGAGAGGGGGTAGGAGGGGGGTATACAAAATTAATTGATCTGAGAAATGATGTTGGTGTTTTTGATTCTTGAAAGAGAAGTTTCTATCTACCGGTGGTTTGATTAGTAAAGGGTGTTTGATTTGAAGGAAGACTGTTGCAACATACTAGTATTATAATGTGTTAGGTAGTTTAAATATAATATTTTAATATAATTATTGTAATTGTTATTATATCATAGAGTATTATTAAATTTATTATTACGTGACGATGAAAAGTTTTATTTATGTAATCACGATGATATAGTGGGTATTTGGCCATTAAATTCTTTTATTTTTTTTTGGAGTTGAATTTCGAAAATAATGTTTGGCCATAAAAAATTGAAAAATTTCGGAATTCAACTTCAAGTTGAATTTAGGAATTTGAAAAACAAGAAAAACTTATTTTCACTCCCACTTCTCTCACGAAAAGTCAAAAACAAATCCAATTTATCTTCATGGTCAAACACAACTCCAACTTCAACTTTAACTCCAACTCCAATTTGTATTTGATTTTCATGGCCAAACGAGGTTATAGTGTGATTGCATCATCACTTTAATTTTTTTCTTATTTTATCTTAAATTACAACAATAACATATCCAGAATAATTTACAAAGTGAAGTTTGAGAACGGTAGTGTATGCAGAGTCTTAGATCTTACTTCTACTTTGAAGGTGGAGAGGTTGTTGCAATAGACCTTAGTTCAAGAAAAAATAATTCAAAGCCCCCCCCCCCCCCCCCCCCCCCCCCCCTCCCCCCCAAAAAAAAGTAACAAAAGTACAAAAAATATCGAATGGTAACGAAAACACCAAATAGTAGTAACATGACAGTAACTAGTAACTATATATAACAAAATAAAATGATAGTCAAAACATAAAAAAACAAGAGATAGTAATAAAAATTAAAGGACAAGCAACTACAGGAGCAATACTGCAACTACTAGTATGATAACAAGACAACAATTGCTACCTACTAACCTTCTGTCCTCGCGTCCTTCAAAACCTCCTATCAAATGTTATATCTTCGTTAAGTTAAAATTGTGTCACGTCCTGTCTAATTACCTCTCCCCTATGCTTTTTGGGTCTACCTTTGCCTCTCCTGAAATCATTTATAGCCAACTTCCGCACTGAGACATTTATACATCTTCTCTTCACATGTCCGAACCATCTCAATCTCGCTTTTCACATTTTGTCCTCCATCGTAGTCACTCCCACCTAGTCCCAAATATCCTTATTTCTAATCTTATCTCTCATAATATGCCCACACATCCATCGCAACATTTTTACAACTTTCAACTTCTGAAATAATTCTATTTTATTTTATATCCAACTTTTTTTAATAATAAATTTATCTAGTATCCTATTATTCTTATTGATTTATCTTTAAAATTACTAATCTATGATATTATATAACAACGAAAAATAATACTATATACTCCCTCCATTTCAATTTGTTTGGCCTATTTTGACTTGACACGAAGTTTAAGAAAGTAAAGAAGACTTTTAAAACTTGTGGTCTTAAATTAAAGATATGTCAAATGTATTTAAATATCATTTAATCTTCTGGTCTAGAATATGCCATGTGGAAAATTGAAATTAAAGAGTTTCTAAAAAAGGAAAGAAACATTCTTTTTTAAACGAACTAAAAAAAGAAAGTAGGCCAAACAAATTGAAACAGAGGGAGTATTACAATATTAAAATAATATAATATAATATTGATATACTATAAAACAATATGGAACGACCATCCAAACAAGCTAAGTATTCTGTTTGATCGTCTATTTTCTAGTACGCCGTATAATTTGGCCTGTATCCAATGTCATTGACTGGAATCTCACTTAAAAGTAGTCTTACGTATTATTTGGAAGAATCAGAAAAAGTTAAAAGACAAATCTGAAATCACCATAACAAGAATATTAGTAAAATTTAATCAAAGATGAGTAGATGACTAGTGTAACTTCTCAAAAAAGAGGATTCGAGACTTTCAAATTTGGGATAAAAGGAAAGCTCCTTTTGAATGTTTTCATTTATATGCAGACGATGTAATTTGCACGTAAAGATTAACATGATTTGGTTCATGTCCGTATTTAATATTATTCCAAGTGTTGTTTACACCTAATTTGCACGGACTCTTCACTTTAGATGCCACACCTGTGTCAGATTCTCTAAAAATACACTAATTTTGGCGAATCCAACAAGCACCCGTTGATATTTTTGAAGAGTCCGAGCACAATAGGTTTAAACCCATCTATTATTAGTGTTGTAAAACTCTGGTCAGATTTTGAATCTCAGAGAATTTCAATCAATCAATCATCACTCAAACTATTAGCTAAACTTGTTGACCAATACACACGACATGCTCCTGTGGTTGCAGCCAAAACACAAGGCCAGAAATTCTACCACTTGTTCTTTAACATAATGATAATAATGAACAAAAGATCAACATGTCTAACACAAACATCTTCACTCATTAGCAGTCCATTTTCAGATAGAGACAAGAACCCAGACTCCTCAGCAAATACATTTTCTGATAGTGCTTGATGCCTAAACTTAGCTTCTTCAAACTTGTACATGGTAACAATCTTCACTGACTCAGTCATACTCCAATTCATCTGGAGTCACCGGCCGTTTAAGAGGGATGATAGACTTCTTTTCGACATCTCGTGATAATGCTTTCCTCATATCTGGAACAGCAAAGAGGAAACAAGGGTCATAACAGTGACACCATAGAGCAAATAGAAACTATGCCCCAGTTAAATGCAGCAACTCACCCAAACCATCTTCTTCCCCCGAGTAATAGCGTAAAACTCGCCTATATATTACATAATCAAGCTGGAAAAGAAGAAAAGTAGACGGGATTAGTAGCAAGAACAAGATATTCATCCAGATACAACTCCAACAAGGTTAATCTCAGGAAAGGTTACTACCTTCTCATACATCTTTATGGCTGGTGTATTTGATGCCCTCACAAACAAGTCCACAAAGTAAGCCTTATCACTACAAGAACAAAGTTCACCTTAGTGGCAAGCTTGGACAGCAAATCACACAATTAAAAAGATGGATTCAGCTAGTAGCCCACAAACATTGGCAAAGTTCACAAAAAATGTTACTGTTCTAGCATGAGACTAACTTTACACCATCATACAAAGTGAGTGATGAATCAAATAAGCCCATTTTTGTTTAAGAAGAATAAAGATCAAAACGAAACTCTACTAGGAGGTGCAAAAAATGAGAGCAGGTTATAAATCTCACTTCTCTCGTCACATTAAGCTTCATGTCATCATGCAAAGACTGGTGAAGCTGAGTAACCAGTATGTATTAGGAAAAGAAAACAAAGCTAAGCTCCACAAGGTCAAAAGTTCTGCTAAGATGAAATTGATCTAAGCTTATCACTTCACACTAGCTTTTATGCCATCACACAAACTTACATAACATAATATGCCTGGAATAACAAGATTACAAGACTAAGTGAAAGAGGATACCACTTTCATTATCCACCAAACTGGAAAAGAAAGGAAGTTCCTGTATCCACAGTACCAAACTAAGAATAAAAGCACCTAGAAGGCTAAAAATTATAATTTTATTCCTCCAAAAAGGCAAAGGACATGCAGGGATTTATAAGGGATTTACGATCCAAAACTTAGCAGTACTTGTAAAGTGTACACTGTTACTATGCACTCATTAAATCAGTTAAACATTTATGAGCAGGACTCACAGTGTAGACGTTTTCTGAAGCTACAACGACATACAAGGAGGTAAACCCAGAAGGTAGAAAAGTCTGACATGTTTTTAGGACATCTAGTGAAACAAACGACAAGCTAAGATTAAAACAAACAAGAGGAAAAACTGTAAACACACTACGCATGCCAAGTTAAAATTTATACAACTCCGTGGTCCACTGGAAGTCTCTACATAAAAGAGAATTGTGAAGCGACAAAATGATAAATTTGGAAAGATGAATTCAAAAACTGCAACCAGGACTAATGAGATACTGTGAACTAACATTTTACAATGTATGAACACTCCATATAATCTAAAGCATGAGTGGTTTTCTCGATTTGCTTTTGTTTCCAGGATTCTAATTATCACAGGCATTAATCTCTCAGTAACGGAATTTAGCAAAAAACATTTTTTCCACTGTATAGGTGCTTACATCTTATCACTGACATCTTCCAGCAGGTTCATCAATTTCTTGGCTAATTGCTGCCTCCGATATTCAGGAGCCACAGTTACTGCAGTGACGTGACCATGCCAAGATTCACCTTGCCCTTCAACTTTTCCCATAACTGTACACATAAGCCAGACACTAGTTAAAAAAACAGATGTTTCTAAGGAGTAATTTTTCAAAACTTTCATAACAAACCCTCTTGCTTGGTTATCATTACAACCACTCTTGTTAATTTATGAGAGCCAGAATGCACCAGCCAGTAGCCAAACTAAGACAAAACCACATAATCAACATTCTAACCACTTCGTCACCCATGAAGAGAGCCAGAATGCACCAGCCAGTAGCCAAACTAAGACAAAACTACATAATTGACATTCTAACCACTTTGTCACTCATAAAGTCTATGAATTTCAAAAGACACCAACAACAACTAGTAAATGAAACCTTTTTCACCAAAGGAAGTACAAGAGAATGATTACTTGCATCTGTCTTAACCTAGGATCTGTTACTGGAAATTTTGAAAAACAAAGTAGTATTATACATCTAGGGGGGCAGAAGTACTGAAATCCACCTAAAGCAGCAGAAGTAATCTCTTCTGTTCCCAATCTCTTTTTGAAGGAGAAATGAAGTTCAGAATGCTTAAGGCCAGCAAAGATCCTTGCTACAACAAAGCATCTATGCACTATTGCTTAACCTAAATTAATAAAGCAAAGTGATTCATTGCCAACTATACTGACAAAGAAAAGCTAGAAAGTCAAAGTGAAAGTATACCCTGCATCAAACAGTGCTGCGAAGAATGGTCCTCGAAAAAATCCCCCTCCCCCCATCCCCTTTAGAAAACAATTTGCTCTTGAAAAAGCAGGTAAGAATAAAGGAGAGCTTTAAAGATATTATTTACAATTCTTGAAATTTTTTTCTTGATCTTCAAAGATTTTCTGTATTCCTAAAAGACTCTAGACTCTTAGGGGTCGCTTGTATGAGGGATAAGGGATAATAATCCCAGATAAAATTATTTTATCCTGCATTTGGTAGGGGTATTAGTTAATCCTAGGATTATTTATCCCACCATTTGTACTACAAGTATACAATGATGAGATAAGTTATCCCATATATATGGTGGGCTGTGTTGCTCGGACTCTTCAAAAATGTCAACACATGCGTGTCGGATTATCCAAAATTAGTGTATTTTGAGAGAATCCGACACGGATGCGGCATTGAAAATGAAGATCCCGCACAACTTAGATGGTGGGATAACCAATCAATTGGATAACTTTGTCTATCCTATCTCCCATACCAAAGAACCCCTTACTATTTAATTGGCTCCTATCTACCACTAAGGCACCTAGTCAATGCTTCAAGCTTATATGTGATAATTCTAATTTACCCAATCTGTATAAATTAAATAATAATCAGTCGTGTGCTTCAATCGTCCCAAAAAAAGCTATGAATTATAAAATCTACACTGGAATAACTCACTGTATCCCATGATGTGGCCGCCAGGAGCTTCTGCAACATGGAAATAGTCCGGCCATCTTGCCATGTAAGTCATATAAAATGACATGTTGAACTGCATCAGATGTTAAGAGAATTCTAACAATTAACATTACAAATCTTGTTAAAAAGTCGTCCAAATCATACTCACTCCGACTATCTTTACTTGCATATCACCCTTTGAATATAATAAATTTAATGTTTTGGAAAATGTATTGGATAATGAATAGTATTTAATAGCAAGGATAAAATGCACACAACCAACAAAAACATACCCAGTATATTCCCACAAAGTGGGAACTGGAAGGATAAAATGGACACAAAATGGTAAATTATCCATCGGTTTTCCAAACTGGACGAGTTACTGGACAAGTAAAGATAGACAGAGGGAGTATTAAAAAAACTCACAGCAAATCATGCTAAAACTCGTTTCAAAATTCTAAACAGGCATCACAAATCATGCTTAACACTCGTTTATAATTCAGAAAACAGTACTAATTATGTAGTTATCGTACAGAATTAAAAAAAACGAAATTTAGGGGAAACAGGTTTACAGTTTCAGTAAGATGATCTAGATTGACTGAGGCGAAGCGGAGAAGGTCATTGCAGCTGAATCTACGAATCGTCGTCATGCTTTCTCTCTCTTCTTCGAGCTTTCTCTCTCTACGGAACTCTCTGGTGCTATCTGTAAGGGACGATAAACAGATAATGGACCATGATGCCCTTTGCATTTAGATGGGTGAACATCACGGCCCAAAATAGCATACCACCCGGCCCAGAAAGAAAAGTCCACCCTGGCCAATTGACCAAATAAGCTAAACGTCATTGTTAGGTTAGTAATTAGGGGTGAAGTGCACTAATATCTAGAAATCTAACCAACTTTTATTGAAAAAAGATTTGGAACCAAAATACCAACTGAAAGTAGATTGATTTTCATTCCTGATGCCCGGATCTTCTTCCATAATGGTACGGTACTCAATTCAATAGAAACTTAATTTCTACCTCACTTTTTTTCTTTTCAGGCTAAATTATTGGGTTAGGGACGCCACTTAATTTATCCTGAAATAAATTTACTTTATAACTTCAAAAATAACTTCATATCTATGCGAGTAAAGTTAAAAATTCGGGTCTGACTTCATATATTTTATCGAAGTGTGGTCTTAGTATGCTCTTGATCCGTCCATGTACTAAAGGCATCCAATTCAAGTAATTATTATTATTATTATTGTGAAATAGATAATTATATGCACTTCGATCATAATGATTGAAGAGCATATAAATATTGGCTACAATTTCAGTTAGATGTGATTGAAGTGTAGCTAAATTTATTTTCGCTCAGAATATAAAAAAAAGTTTCTTTGAATTTTAATAATAAGTTCAAATTTAAAATATAAGTTTCATATATCATACAAAATAAAACTCAATTATCAATATTTGAATATGAACTCGATTATAAATATTTTGTCTTCATAATTACATTTCTCAAATATTATTCTTTTCTGATTATTAAATATCATATATATTGCTATATATCTGGTTGTATAGCTTAATGTAAATGAAAGGTCAAAAGTGGGAATTGAAGATCTTATCCTGGAGGAGAATGGGCTAGTAGCATACTTTTCTGAAGAAAATGGAAGCCCCTAGCTCATTCATTTATGGTATTCATCAACAACATTTGGTTATGGCAGTCAACATCCCATACGTAATCCAACTAAACTAACCGATATTTGATCTCCTTCAGTTAATCTGCCTGCATCCCCTTTGTTTCTTTCTGTTTTCCTCATAAATTATATTTGCATAAGTTGCGACATTTATGTATTATTTTATACAGTACTAATTAGTAATATATGAATTAAAACGTTAAATGATCAAATCAACCCTCATAATATATATAGTAAGATTTTTTTTTTATTCTATTTGAAAAGTAAACAAATACTTCAATATTGTTTTAAGTGCATTAGAGAAGTTGCACGTCTAGCTAGGCTTAATTCAACTAGACAAGTGATAATTCCCCTCCATGAGGAGAAAATATGAAAAATGTAACTTCCTTGTAAGTTAAATGTTTATATGCTTTCGTAGAGAAGGAGATTGCATGTATAAGCTACTTCATCATTTTTGTGAATCTTTTTGCGATGTACACTGATAATTAGGGGTTTGGTCCATGTCCCGCCCTAACATTTGTATCTTTCTGGATTAGTTGACATGGTAGGGATCAAGCCTAACCCCACACACACCAAAGGAATCACAGACGACTAAGGTGATGGCTTATTAAAAAAAAAGGGAAGTGAGACTTTAACATCGATAATACTCTACTACTTATATTTTCGGAGGGTTTTTACCTCATATATATAATAAACCTCTGTAAGATAAGGAGGAACATTGGGTAGGTAACTTTTTAACCCTTGTTAATTTTAGAATGATACCTTCCAGTATTAAGTTCCTGGTTTTGGGTTAGCATGTCTATGGGGATGTTGACTATGTTATTGCATGCTATACGTGCGTACGTTTACCTAATCATCAGCATGTAATTGCACTTATAAGTTATACTGCATACTATCATGAGGATGATGCTACTTATTTACGATAAGATGTCGGTTGATCAAGTTCCACCGCACCATGAGGATAATAAGACATCATCAGATTCTGAGCTGGTACATCATTATGATAAGACATTGAGTTCGAGTCTCATTGTTTAAGGTTTGGATTCCAATGCACCATGCATGATGATATGATAATGACCTCACAGATGTAATGCTTTGCGATAGTAACTAGTAAGACGTGGAGTTCGAGTCTTAGCACACTTTTAAGCCTATAGAGACACGAGTTCGAGTTCCAATTAATGTACCATAATGATATGATAATGACACCCATATGCTTTAATTATCATGGTAAGACGTGGGGTTTGAGTCATGATGCTCTACTTGTTAGACGTTGCAGTTACGAGATTGTATTCGGCATATGCATTGAGCCCAACTTTATAGATGCCACGTGAGCCCAAAAAAATAATCAAATCATCGTGTGAGATTGCTATGTAGATGCCACGTAGGACGTGTGTGTCTACTTGTTCAACTTTATACAAATTTAAGTGCCTACTTTTGTACACCTAAAGTTGGAGGGCGTAAATACCAACTGAGCCCAAGTTAAGAGGCATCCTTATGTATTATGGTGAAAGTAGATATTTTCTCCGCGGCTTCAATCATTCCGTATTCAAAATTCACTAACACCTACGTACTAACCATCGAAGTAATACCACTCAGACAGACACAAGGAGGTAGAGGAATGGTAGTTTTCTCTGTGTTCCAGTGGATGCATTTGAATTCACTAGATTAGGGTATGGCAGCAAGATATCAATTTTCCTGACACCATGTGCTACTGCTGAAGCTCTTCCCTGCATGCAGATGATCAGAACCATTGCATCCATGACACCACTAAACCCTAGCAAAAACTTTAGACTCTCCCCAGTCTATTAAGCCATTTTGCATGGACATGATCACTCCATCAGTCACACATTTTGGCCTCATTATTCCTTATTTACTGCTTTTGTACTTATTACCTTATCTTCTATACTACCCATAATAGAAAGAAAAAAAATTTATCATGAGCACATGCACTTGTTTACCCTATATATAGAGGGACATATTGTCTTATAATATTTCAATTGAAACTTTGAAATGCCTAAGAAAAATACTACTAGTACTAAAGAAGATCATCATGAAGGTAGAAGATCATCAAGAACACCAAAAGGGCATTTTGTTGTCTATGTTGGGAGTGAAATGAAAAGGTTTGTTTTGCCTACATCTTACTTGAAGAATCCATTGTTCCAAAACCTGCTTGATAAGGCTGCTGAAGAATATGGATTTGATCATAATAGAAATGGAATCCTTCTTCCTTGTGATGAATCCACATTTCGTCGTCTTATCGCCATTTTAACAAGGTCTAGCTCATTCAATAGTACAAGAATAAACCCTAGTTAATCGACTATCATCTATATATATATGTGCATGTTTCTATGATTAGTAAATACATTTTAACTTATATACACTGAAAGTGTAAATACTATATTTACACTATGATCCGTGTATATATTTAACTTTTTGTAATAACATTATGTAAGTATCTTATTTTTGAGGTTACTAATCTTACTTATTATGAACAATAATAATCACTAGTTATCTTTTAAGTGACCTGATAGCTAAAAACTAGCACTATTTAATGTTTCAATTATATATTGCTGAATATTGGTTATATATATGGCAATTAGCAAGTGAATATTTGGAGCTAATTAATTAAGC
Organism: Jaltomata sinuosa; assembly: GCA_003996215.1. Classification (NCBI taxonomy): domain Eukaryota; kingdom Viridiplantae; phylum Streptophyta; class Magnoliopsida; order Solanales; family Solanaceae; genus Jaltomata; species Jaltomata sinuosa. Next base: position 940,391 of record QJPP01007297.1, on the reverse strand, counting down.
ATAAACATAGTGCATGGCAGGTTTATATATCAATCATCCTACATATATTGTTGCAAGTTGTAAATCTTTCTAACTGTGATCGATTGCTCAAATGATAAACACCCTTCACCTTTAATCCTAAGTTTGTGGGTTCGAGTCACCAGAAGAGCAAAAAGGTGAAAGCTCGTCGATCTAGAGGTAAAAAAATAAATAAAAATATAATGATAAATTGATGTGATTTTAATCTAAAGTTGGTCAAATGAATTACTTGAAAAAAGAATGCACCTGGCATAGCCCCAAGCATAGGATCCTTCTTTCAAGTGGAAGCCATCAATATATACATAGGAACAAACATAATCAATACAAAAGGACAGAGAGTATTCAATGTGTGTGTTGAATTCCTAGTAGAAATTATTCATTATTTTGCCGTCTATTGAACCATCAATTTAAAGTCAGTGGGTGCAGGCTAAAGGGGATTGGCATTTTCCTACGACAACCTCTGCTTCTTATGACAACAAACATTATCAAATCAAAAAAACACTACTGGCCGGAAAGAATAACGATTTCTTAAACAATTTGATCTTCAAATACATTGTCTTTTTAGATTTTTTAAAAAGGAGTTAAGGGTCAAAAACACGTCTAAACTATTTCAATTTTTTGAGTTTCATATTTGAATTATTGAGAGTGTAAGTTTTCTATCTGAACTATTACTCAATGTTTAGTGAAATTGTGAAACACACCTAGACGTTGACTAGATCAAATGTTTGTCTACAAATGCTTTTAGGCATGTTTAGCCATAAAATATCTTCGTCCAAATGACATATATAATGCCTGCGATATTTTTCAGTTGACTTCTTTAAAACCCTAAACTCTCCTCTTCCAAGCCGGAGATATCGACGCCACAGCTGAGACGAGACCATGGCTGAAAAGGTGGAGAAGAAGATGTTGGATGTCGCGATGGAGAGAATAAATTAATTTATATTGTGATAATTTTTAACCTTTAACCTAATATTAATTTACTTAACTTTGCCATAGTGAATTGTTTTTCCACGTGGAGTATGCAATGTGGCAGAATTTAAAACAAAAGTGAGAGGGTAGTATACACATCATCAGATATTAGTCGAGGGGTATTTCGCTAACCATCAAGTGATAGTTCAAGTAGGAAATTCACATTTCCAATAGTTTAAATATGAAACTCAAAAAAAATTCGTAAAAATTTGTACTTCGTACCCCTTTGCAGCCCCATGCCCCCATCGACATAGGGCACTTTTAATGCCTTCAACACAAGATATTGGTTCTCTAAATAAAAATATTGTTATAAAATGGGAAATTAATGATGAATTCATATTTTATATGTATTTCTTCCTTCGACATTTTATAAACTCCAAATATTGGAACCACTTGCATGGATAAAGGCAATATAATGCCAAATATATTCCCAAGTCCCAACTAACTAGGCTGTCTATGGATTTAGACTTTTGAAACCAATTGGAAAGTTTTGCTGACATTCAAAGCAAATTAATTAAAGATCACGCCTCTCTTTTATTCTTCAAAAAGCCTTCAATGACCGACAAAAAAAACTATTTGAAAAAGAAATAGTTTGGCTATTTTTCAAGTCAAACATTCCCAAAATTAAAAGCTTCCTCTTGCTTTCATATAGTGTAGTATCAACTATGATTAGATCCCCTTCATTAGTAATATCTATTGCACTTGATATTGTTTTTGGCTTTAACACATGGATGACCTTTTAAATTTGTCTGTAAATTTTATTTAGACACTCCAACTAAAACTAATTCCAATTAAACATATGTGATAAAGTGTTTTTATTAGACATTTTCAATTCAAATTTTAATGCGTGTTTTTTTACTATTGATTTAAAGGAGTCTTGAGCTGCTTCTCGACAATTTCATGTAAATACTACTATCATAGCTAACAACATATATAAGGAGTGTTACTGGTTCAAGCCTTTGATCCAGTCCTTTCCTTTACTCCTAAACTAGTAAATTCAAATTGAATTGGGTTGCACTTTTACAAAATCGAAAAATCAAAACTGAATAATACAAAATCAAACTGAAAAACCGAATGCACCCCTATATACCCCTAAGCATCTTTCATCGTTTTAGCTAAACTAGCTAAGTTTTTTCACGATATAAAACTATAATGACACGGGCATTATTTGAGAGAAAAAAAAATTATTTGGAGAAATCAACTATAGAACATTTTTAATCATAATTTTACATCTCAAAAAATTATAAAAATTAAATAGGCTTCAAATAAAAAATGTATTGAGCCATTAATTATATTGAGGCCTCATTTCGAAGCTTTGCTTTAGGCCATTAATTATATTGAGCCAGATCGAAGAAGTCGATGCATCCCACATCAACTATGATTAAATAATTGAGCTTGATGTCCGACCGTATTTGAGAAGTATTGAAGAGAAACATTCCCTCAAACATTGAATCCATGTCAACTAATTAAGTGGATATTTAATCATGAAAATCAAATATTTTTTACTTTATTTGAAATATATCATATTATATTATATTATATTATATTATATATATTTTTTATACAAAAGTTGTACGTTATGTTCCATAGGCAAAAAAAAAACTTGAAAAAGAAAATGAAAAAGAAGATTAAACCAATTAACCAAATCAACCTAAACCAAAAAATTAAAAATAATTTAATTAGCTAAAGTAAATTTATTTTTTTATTTTTTTTAACATCAAAATATAAGTCGTCGCCTGAGAGATTCGAACTCTCGCGGGGAAACCCCATGTACTTAGCAGGCACACGCCTTAACCACTCGGCCAAAGCGACTTTTAGCTGCCTAAATTTGATGTTCGAAAATGTTCAACAAGTGCAACTAGGGTGATCGCGGGTCGATCTGGGTCGGTAATTGGTTAAATCAAAATCAAACTAATATAATTGATTTTAAAATTATTAAAATCAAACTAAATATAATATACATTTATCAATTTCGATTCGATTTTGTTCGATTATTAACCATACACGAAACAGAAACAATTCCCCATGTGGAAAATATATTAGTAGTAGTAGTTGATTGGTTGGGGAATTGGGCGTTGCCAACCCCTCACACATTACCTAACATTTTTTTAGATATAAACTATTGTTAGGAGAGATATAAGAATAGCTTATACGCTGGATTTTGCACTAGTGTTGTTGGTTTTAACCAATTTTTATATGTACTTTAGCTTTGACAAGTCATGTAAAATTTGAGTAAAAAGTGTTCAAAGATGGGCCTTATTAAGTTCATAGCTGGCATTAGTAAGTCATATCAAGCTTTTGACAAAAATGTTCGATGTTTTGGCCTTCATAAAATCACACTTCAAACAAAATATTTGAGGTCAAACACAAATTTTCAATTTCAATCGTGTACGTCTAAAGTTATTCCTAAGACGGGTAAACTTGTAAAAGATTTCAAAAAACGGATACAAATTAAATGGCAATCTCCAAAAGAAGTACTTCTGCACTTCAACCATTATCTTAATATCAAAATAGTGCTAATTAATAATTTCAAACAACTATCTCCTGCAAATTTTAAAATTAATTACCAATTTCGCCGATAAATTGTCGTAACTATTTTTTATAATCTGTCATTAAATAAAATTAGCGATAAATTTTATTGTTTCCCTATAAAATTTATCCATCGATAATTTTTTTTTGTTTTAATAATGTTTGTATAGTAAAATAATTAAGAATTTAGAAAATCCTATATTTTTTTAGCTTGCGTTAGACATGCGATATGAAATCATGATTTCAAATCAACGTTTGGACATGTAATTGGGATCATGATTTCAACTCATGAATTCTCCAAAAAGCATGATTTGAGATTCCAAATCATGATTTTAAAAAATGTCAAACTTGACCCATAAGTTTATATTTTGTATAAAAAACAAATTACTTTAATTTTTGAAAAAAGGCTCTTGCCTTGCGTGAGGATTGTTCGTACCATCGGAAAGGATTATATATAAAGAATAATGTACTAGTTATTACTATTGTTAATTAATGAATCTTTATAAAATTATATGTATTTGAAAGTTTGTAATCATAAATATTGATTTATAAAAAGAACATGGGGATACGCAATTTATCAATATGACGCCTTTAGGATATCCCGATATCTTGTTTATGAACTATGATTTGCTCATTTGGTAAGATTGTATAAGAACTGAGAAAATTTTGATAGGTTTCACAACTTGTGAGGTTTTCAAGTTATGAGAAGAAATACAAAAAAGGACAGTCCGGTGCACTAAAACTCCCGCTATGCGCAAGGTCCGGGGAAAAGCCCGACCACAAGAATCTATTGTACGCAACTTTACCTTGTATTTCTGCGAGAGGCTATTTCCAAGGATTTAAATTGCATGTCCAAATAAAACTTTAACTTTAAATTATAATGTTATATCGCATGTCCAAACGAACCCTTAATTAAAAATAACTGTCCCAAACTCGACATTAGACTTATGTAAGGGATAATCCTATTATATCTCATTTATTAATGCACGCCAACTCTGATTTTGTACCAGAATTGCCTACCATATGGTGCTTTGGGATAGATCACACATTTGTCACTTGCATAACATTATCAGTACCTTAATCATTCTGGGTGTGTTTGATAGGAAAGGATATGTTTTTTCATAAAACAAAATATTTTAAAAAAAAAAATTAAGTGATTTTTTTATGTTTATTTGGTAAGTAAACAAAAAAATATTATCTCAATAATATTTATATGTAATATAAAAAAACACTATGAGAATGGGGTGAGAAGTTAGGGGGTCGAGATGTCGGTGTGAAATGATCAAGAGGTAGGAGTTTGGGGTCGTGGGACGCGATGAGGACACTACTAAAAATCATTATTTTTCCACTGAAACTTTTTCTTGAAAAATGCTTAGTGGCTATTTCCGCAGATATATCAATTGGATCGGTGGGAAAAGAGAAATAGTAATGTTTTCATAAGAAAAAAATAGGAAGTTTTTCACTATTTCAGTGAAAATTTATTTTCCTTCATGTATTTTTCTAGTGAGTTGGTTCGATGTGAAATGAGTGTAAAAATCATGTTTTATAGCACAAAATCCCACACTGATTCACATACGTGGAAAAAACTATTTGTTTCTAGTAGCGGGAGAAGACAATGAATTTGAAATGCCAGTTATAAAACTTGTTTGCTCACTCTTACTATGAAAATCAATTTCCTCATTTTAAAGGAATTTAGTAATGTTTAGAAAATTTTAAAAATTTATACCAACACATCCTTCGATGAAAAATTAGAGATATTCAATTGAAAAGATCATTGGTTGATACTCCATATGATTTGTCTCAACTATAAGCACAGTTAATTATACTTAATTACTATTATTACAACCGTCCAAATAATAAATATGCAATTTGCCAATTTGGAAGATATATACTCCTAGTTGGATTATTATTATTACAACTATTTGTCTCAACTAGTTAAGTATAGTCATATTTATTAATGAGTATAATTACAAAAGAGATGTCCATTCAAGTAAGTCACTTAAGTGCCAATTTCTTGAGGGTACATTCAAGTAAGTCACTACTAAGGAAGTGCCAACTTCTTGAGGGTACATTTATATCTTCATATGCACATAAGATAGGGGAACAACTTATGTGAGAAGGTCCTATTATAAACTGTTTAATGTCACAATCAAAAATTCAAAATTACACTACTAAAAAATCACTATTTTTCTTTAAAATATTCATTGAAAAATGTTATGTGATTATTCTCACAGATACTTTAATTGAATCGGTGAGAAATAAAAAAAAATAGTAATATTTTCATAGGGTGGAAGCTTTCAATATTTCAGTCGGAATCTGTTTCGCACTAAGCATTTTCCCAATGAATTGCTTCGGTGGAATATGAGTGTGGAATAATCATGTTTTATAGCACAAATTTCATAAGTGGGATTTAAAGATGGTGGTGTTTATGCATGCAAATCGTACCTTACCTTATAAAAGTAGAGAGGCTGTTTTCAACAAAACCATTGATTCAAGTAAAACATATCAAAACATATTTAAATGGGAAATATGGTACTAATAAAGAAGCAAATAAAATAATATGTAATTATAAAATCGAAGAATAAAATAATAAGGTGAGATATCTCGAGATTAAATACTAAATTTATACCATGTTTGGTTGATGGTATAAATTTATATCATCAACTAAACATGGTATAAATCTAATACCAGACTCATTTTATCTCATCCAATATGAAATTATTTTATCTCATCTTTTATATAAAATAAATTAATCTAAAAATTATAATTTTGCGACTATAATTCTAGAATAATTTAGTTTTCGTATCAAACGAAAAATGTAAAAAAAAATAATCTCAGTTGGGACTTGGTTGGTTAGCATGGAATACAATAAAACAAAGATGGTGGTCCATTCTAGTGAGTGCATGCAGTTAAAAATTAAAATCAACGATTGATTATTTAGTTATATTAATGTCTGTTATTTTATTTTATTTGTAAGTTAAAGAATTGTTTGGCTGTTCAAAGCCAAATGGGACAGATTCTCACCCCAAAAGATTTTGTAAAAGAAAGAGATCTTTCTTGAGATTTGCTTCTTTTTCCACACTGAATCTTTTTTATTTTGTCTTTCTTTTTGACTTATGCAGTAACAAAGGAGTATTATATTTTCTTTTATTTGGCTACAAAGAGAATATTCTTAATTATCGTGGTTTGTACTTATTTGTACTTCTAAGTATATCTCTTTTCCAACGTAATTACCAATCAAGAAGATAAAAGGAAAAACAATGAAGGTAAAATAGAGCAGAGAAAAGATTTAATTAATTCAAAGTCTTGCTACTTTTTTCAGAGGAATAAAACCAAAACCTTAGATGTTTTTGCATTAATCTAGTTGAAGAAAATGGGGATTTATATTTATCTCTAATTTTCCTATTATAGAAAGTTATTGGAAAAGTTGCAACATTTTTCATTAGACTTGTTTGGTTTAATTATTTTAGGGAAAGTTTTTCCACATCTTGTTTGGATGGTTGTTATCTACTCTATTGTATTCACACATGTATTGTTAATTTAAATATAATGTTTATTTTGGCTGTTATTTAAATTTTATTGTATCATATTATTAAATTCATCGTTATGTAATGACGAAACATCTCATTTTATGTAACGACCGATTTGGTGTGATCGTATTGTCACTTTTTTTTGCTTTCTCATTTTATCTTTGTTTATTATCTAATAATCATATTTTATCTTTATATATGTACCTTTTTTTAACAATTCTACCTCGTACCTTTTTTTTTTGTAGATTTATCCTTTAAATTATTGTTGTGTGGTGCTATGCAATGACGAAAAATAATAGGGAAAAAGGTCAAAAGTATCCCTTTACTTTAGTTTATCGACTAAGTTTGCCCCTAGTTATACTATGTGACTAAATATACCCCTGCCATTAACAAAGTTAACAAAAATACCCATACTTTTAACACTTTTTCACCATGACAATTTAAAATTCCACACGGCCTAACATTTGGGTGAGGTGAACGCCACTTGTCATGCCACCTCACCACCAAATTTTTAATTTTTTTCCTTTTTCTTCTTTTTCTTTTTCCTTTCTCTTTATACATTTACAAAAAAACGTCTAATCCAAAAATAAATTCAAGAAACTATTCAGACACATTGTTGAACACAAATAAGGAAAAAATCACATGGAAAGCAATAGGTGGATTTAATGATGGATGAATATTGTGATAAAGGTAAACACAAATCTACTAAACAAGGAAAGGTAACCCCAAACTCTTTTTTATTTTTACGTAAAATGGAAGTTAACCAAAAAGAAAAGCCAAAAAACGTGGAGATGTTTCTTAAAAGGAAATATTTGCTAAATTATTTACATCACGAAGACGTAATAATTAAGGGGTTTATACTTTATTGAGAGTCTCATAATGAAAACTTTCTAGTTTAGTTTTTGTTTCTAGAAAAAATCAAATTCAAGTACTGCAATTTTGAAGAATTAAAAGTCACCCCTAAAAATAACAAAAAAATTATACCGACAAAAGTATTTACTGATAGTGTGATAATTATCTACGCAATAAGTGTAATTTAATATTTTCTCTAGGGAAAAAAAAAGTCAAAACGAGAAAAATTTAATTTTCTAATATAAATAGAGAAAACAAATTTCATAAGTAAAATTTTAATTTTATTGTCTTCTCTCCATCCGTCCAACAACCCCAACCTCCTCCCCTTGACTATTCAACCCTCTACCACCCTCGAATGCTCATATCCCACCTCATCCCACCCACATTATTGTACTCTCTCCGTCTTATATAAGTTGTTCATTTTTTCTTTTACATATTTTTTAAAAAATCATAAATAAAATGGATAATTTTATTAATTTATCTCTTAAGAAATGTTTTTGAAACTTTACAGACTTATTTACACTATAAAAATGAAATAATTGTAAAGGGTAAAATGAAAAAAAAAAGTTGATTAATTTTATCTTGATTTTGTAAATTGACAAGTAATTTGAGACCACTATTTTTAGTAAAATGGACAACTAATATGGAACAAAGAGAGTTTTTTTGCTAGATTATACATAAATACTTTAAATTTTTTTTTTTTACTTATTTATCTTATAATAATAAAATAAATAAATAATACAATTATTTTTCACGAAAATATTTTATAGGCAAAAAACACTTTCCTTCGGACCAAACACACCCTGTATCTTAATAAGGACCCGTTTGACCATAAAAATAAAAACGTATTCACTTTATTTGGTATTCACTTTAAAGTTGAAAATAGAGTTGGAGTTGTGTTTGGCCATATTATTTTCAAAAACATTTTAGACTATTGAGTTGGTGTAGTATTTAAAAATAAAGTGAAAAGGAAAAATTGAATTTAAAAATAATGAATACACCTCAAGAGGTGTTTTTCAAAAAATCAAAAATTGTGAAAATATATTCCGGAATATGTTTTTTATTTTCATAGCCGGCCAAACAAGTATTCTGAAATAAAGTGAAAACGTATTTCGAAATATTGTGAATAATATTTGTGGCCAAACGCCTACTAAATCTCTCACAAGAATACCTACCTACCCCCTCCCTCGCCCCACCCACCCACCCACCCACCCACACACACTCTCTCTAACTTTAACCTTTTAATAGAAGTCCAAAAAGGACAGGCAAGTGGGGACATAATTATTACTGTAATTAATAATACAATTAAAGAGAATTAAAAAAGAATATGAAATAAATTTAAGTCCAAGTTGGCTGAGGTCTTTGATATAAGAACCAATAAAGAACATAGTTTGGTCAGAAGTTATCGTCAAAACTACGTCGTTTAGCTCCACGTGGATTCCCGGCAATTTCCTCGTGCTTCGGTAGTCTCTCTGACCTGCTATTCCCCGTACCATCCTCACGGAAATCCTTGTTTTCTTTTATTTTTATTTATTTTCTTTTTTGTAATTTGTAATTAATTTTCTTTTCTTTTAAATATTCCATTCCCTCCGTATAAATTCTATATTTTCTTTAATTATTAATTAGATTGATTTCACTATTATATTTATTTTACTTACTTGTTTTTATATAATTTATTTGAATCGAAGATCTATCAAAAATAAATTTTCTATCTTCACACGATGAGAATAAAACTGTGTACACACTAAAATTTCAGACCCACTTATGAATTTACACTAGATCTACTATTAATATTGTCATTTAGAGCTTATTTGAATTGATTTTTGACTTTTAACTTATAAGCCAAAAGCCGTATATTAGAAATCTTAACTTATAATTTTTGATATATTTTTATTATTTTAATTTAAAATTAAATACTTAAAAATACTTTTTACATTTTTTCAAATACGATTTACCGTGCGTACTTATTTTTATATGAATTATTTGAGGTGAAAATCTAATGAAAATAAATTTTTATCTTTACACCGTAAGAATTTGTGTACACACCAACATTTCAAACTTACTTGTAGAATTATATTAGGTCTACTGTTATTGTCATTTAGAAGCTGTTTAGATTGACTTTTAGCTTTTAGCTTATAAGTCAAAAGTTGTGTGTTTAAATCTTAACTAATGATTTTTTTGATTTTATTGTTTTGATTTAAAATCAAATACTTAAAAATATATTTTAAATTTATCCAAACGCTATAAAAATACTTAAAAATATTTAAAATAAGTCAACCCAAACATGTTTTTAGATTGATTACCATGGTTGGTGTCACCAAATTTCCTTTTCCAACCTTCCAAATCTCCATTACTTTTAATATTCCATATCTTTTATACACTTCGTGAGAGGGTGATAAATTATTAGTTTTGATTTCCTCTTATTTTATCAACAATTGCCAATTTATCCTAAGCAAATAATATTCCAGCTGTAGGTAGGACCCACTATAGCCAAAACATTTTAATTCCACCAGTCTATAAATAACAGCTCTTACCAATATGCTCCTTTTTTTCTCTTCCTCCATTTCTACACACACACTCTCTCTCTTTCTCAGGCGATCTCGCCGGCGCTCCGGCCATAATTACCATCGGAAAATTTTCCTTCTTCTTCTTCTTTCTCTCTCTAGCTAAGGTCTGTATTTCTCTCTCTATGTCTCATATATATGTATATATATGCCTCATCTTTCTCGAAAAGTTTGTATTTTTCTGTGTGTGTTTTGTTTGTTTTAAGCAAAATCAGCTCTAGATCTATTTTGCTTCTCAGAAAAAAACTCTTGTACTATATATTTTATTTATTTACATTATGTTCTCTTCTTCATTGTATTTGGATTTTGAGTTTGTAATATGCTAAAAAGCTCAAAGATTTGATCTTTTAATATTATGAGCTTCCTTTTATAGAATCCAATGTTTTTGTTCTTTCTAAAATTAACATCATCCTATTGGAAAAGAAATCTGAACAGCTTTATTATGGTAATCAGTTAAATATGTGTACTTTTTTTTTTTTGGATAAGGTTATTTTGATTATGGTAATGTAATTTACTAATGATCAACATTATTACTTATTGGCTACTGTAGTTCTTCAAAATGGTGGATAAGATTGAAAAGTGAAATCTTTGTGTTCTTACTCTGTACAATGGTTGGGATGATGGCTATTGTCCATTGACTCACTTTTTGCATTCAGTTGAGCCATAATGTTACACAGATTCGTGTTATGTACAATTTTCGTTCCGAATTTTTCTATACTATATGATTTTCTGGGCTTCCTGACCGTCTATTTATGAGTTTCTACATATGTGCACCCAAATATTCCAACCTTGTGTACAGGAAAGCACCTTTTTGTTTTTATGGAGACATAATGTTTGTGGGTTGAGAAGTACCCAAGTTATACAAATAGATAGCAAGTTTGTGTTTTTATGTTGGTGTGCAATTTGTATTGTAGTCTAAAGGGGCTATTGCTTATGATTTCTAGTTATATGTGATTTTCTGAAGTTCTATATATGTCTTTTGACATACTTGAGTGCATGTGCACACACACATGTATGTATGTTTGTGTCTATGTATCTATTTGTGTGCACGTAATTTACTTAGAAGTATTGAAATAAAAGGGGTTCCGATGAAGTGGAATGCATTCATATAGCCGACCTAACTAATGTGCTATTGAGGCATAGTTGATTGATTAATACAAATGTATGATCACAAACACCAGTATTTGTGTGCCTAAAGTTCCTTTTTTGTGCTACACAGAGTGCTACTATTTTTCTAAGAATAAATGACAATTTTGTGTTTTTATGTGGGGCTGCAACTTGTATTTTGTTCTAAAAGGTGTTATTGTTTACGATACAGAGTACTTCCAAGGATTGAAGGTTTAAGTCGAGCATGGAAGAGACTGGAATGAGAAATGTGAGCTCCAACTGCTCCATTTCTGAAATAGATGATTATGATCTCTCGAAGCTTCTAGACAGGCCAAGGTTAAACATAGATAGGAAGAGATCTTTTGATGAGAGGTCACTCAGTGAGTTATCCATAGGCCTATCTAGAGGTTTAGATCATTATGAAAGTGCCTCACCAGGCCGGTCAGTCATGGACACCCCAGTTTCATCAGCCCGGAACTCTTTTGAGCCCCATCCAATGGTTGCTGAAGCATGGGACGCTCTCCGCCGCTCTTTGGTTCATTTTCGTGGCCAACCAGTTGGCACAATTGCTGCAGTTGACCATGCCTCTGAAGAAGTCCTCAACTATGACCAGGTCAGTATTGATATGAAATCTAAGCATTACAGAAGCTTGGTGCTCTTATGTGATTTTGATTTAGTAATTTGCATAATATTGGTGTCATATACTATGATCAGGTATGACTTTTTTGAACAAAAATACTGGAAACCCATTTATATGCGTGGGTTATTGATGCCATACATATAAATGTGTGGGATATTGTCATATTGATGCTGAAACTGGGTTTAATATGGAGTGAGGTACAGTGATGTGATAAGGAGTATAATATTATCTGTATTATCAGAGTATTTATCCAGTGAAGATTTTGTTTGATGTGTAGGTTTTTGTTCGAGATTTTGTGCCTAGTGCTTTGGCCTTCCTGATGAATGGAGAGCCAGATATAGTCAAGAACTTCTTGTTGAAGACGCTTCAGCTTCAGGGATGGGAAAAAAGAGTAGATAGATTCAAGCTGGGAGAAGGGGTTATGCCTGCTAGTTTCAAGGTTCTTCATGATCCTGTTCGTAAGACAGACACAATAGTAGCAGATTTTGGTGAGAGTGCAATTGGAAGAGTTGCTCCAGTTGATTCTGGGTTTTGGTGGATAATTCTTCTCCGTGCTTACACAAAATCTACTGGAGACCTGAGTCTTTCTGAAACAACAGAATGCCAAAAGGGGATGAAACTTATATTGAGCTTGTGTTTGTCTGAAGGATTTGACACATTTCCAACGCTGCTATGTGCTGATGGATGCTCAATGATTGATCGGAGGATGGTAATATATTTTGTCATTTTACCTTCTTAATATATTTGGATTTTCTTATCATTGTGATATAAAGCCTGTTTAGCTTAGCTGATTGGAGTAGTTGATAAGCAACAAGAGCTGAAGCTGGTTCTATAAATAAGGAGTTACGTTTTTGGGCAGAAGTGTTGAAACTGATAATGAGCAATTGATGTATTTGTTAAATAAGTGTTCATAAGCAATTTTATGTTAAAATAATTGAAATGCCATTAAAGCTGTTTACACTATAAATAAGTTGATTATTGCAAGATTTTTAATCTTAAATTTATTCAAATACAAATTAATTTATGTCTTAGTTTACTTTAAACTCATTGTACCCCCAACTTATGTTTTTTTTAATGATTTTGGCTTACAAACACTTTAGCTTTAGCTTTTACCATACGGGTAGATAAACCAAAAAAATATCTTATAAGATTGTCCAAACACTCAAATGGTGCTAATAATGGAGTTGGATGTCTTTGTATCCACTCATCTTTCCGGCTGATCCTTACAGAATCAGCAAAACTAAACAAATTTTGTTAAGAAATCTCATGCTCAATTAACTAAAGAGTGGGTACCATGGACTTCTCAAAACTTCTATGTGTACATCTCTGGAATGAAAAACATTTTCTTAATTTGCTTCTGAAGTGATTAATATCCATATTGCGCTTCTGCCTCTGTTCCCGCATAATGTATAATGTGGAGATGGACTATACTGCTGATGCGGAAGGCGATGCCCTAAATGCAGAATTTGTGAATATGTGGCAAGTATTTGCTTGTCTAATGTATTGTGTAGTTGCTTACAATTTTCGTGATCGGAATTGCATTTAGATGTGTACCCTTATGTTCTTCGATGTGTTTACATCTTATGTTTCGTGGTCGGGATTGCTTAATTAGTTTCTTAGACAAGTAACTTTTATGAAAAATACGACCCATTCGTCTTAAACAGTTACTGCTTTTACATTGACTTTGGAATAGTCGATCAAAAAGGAATAAATGATAAAGCTAAAAGAAAAACGAGAACTAGAAAAGGGAGGAAGAGAGGATTTTATTTTGTATTTCAGTCCTAAAAAGCTCCACACAACTCATATTCTTCTTTGTTGAATGGGAAAAAAACCCTTGTCTTCCTCTCCCTTTTCTTTAATTATTAAATCTTTTTTATTTTCTTACTTCTTTGTATGGGCATAATGTACAGACCACTAGAAAATAGAGCACAAAGAAGTAGTTCAATAGGCAGTTTGAGCAAATTAATGCATTTCCTGGAATAGTTAGGAAGGAAAGTCTAGTAGTCTGTTTTTTCTTTCTGAAGCTTTATGTTGTTTTTGTAACCTTTTAGTACCTTCTTGAAACCCTATTAATAAAACTTTTACCCTATCAAAATAAATAAATAAACATAACACGGCTTATCTTGTGAAATATTTAGTTTACTGTTTTTTTTTTTTTTAAGAAACAGAGAAAACATAACATGGCTTAAGTGAATCGTTTCTGGTTATCCCTCATGCTTTGAATTGCTATATCTCATTGTTTCTGAAGCTTCTTTTCCAGATTAGTTATCTATCACACACAATTTTCTTTTAAAAATCAAATTTTAAGTCAATGAATGTCTAGGAGGTGAACCTTTTATGTACATTACTCTATTGTTTTGTCTGCAATGATCTGGAAACTCTAAACATCGTAAATGACTCTAAAATAAGAGATTGAAATTCTCCCCTTTGTGAGTTTCCTTATCCACTCTTAGAAGACTAGATTTTTTTTTGAGTAAGATTTTTTTAATTTTTTATAGAAGACTAGATTTTTATACTTAAAAGAATAGTAATACAACAATTTCTTGCCTCCAAAATTTTGTTTTGTGGCGATAAATATTAGAATGTCATTACCTGGTAGTTACCTTACTTCAATATTAAGTCCCATGATTGGTGCTTTGTCCTCGAAGAGACATTAAATGGATCTTGTATTTATTGTGGTTGATTTTCAGGGAGTTTATGGATATCCTATTGAGATCCAAGCACTCTTCTTCATGGCACTGAGATCTGCATTGTCCATGTTGAAGCACGATACAGAAGGGAAAGAATTCATTGAGAGAATAGTGAAGCGCCTACATGCCTTGAGTTATCATATGCGAAGTTATTTTTGGCTCGACTTTCAACAGTTAAATGACATATATCGCTATAAAACTGAAGAGTATTCTCACACTGCAGTAAATAAGTTTAATGTTATTCCTGATTCAATCCCAGAGTGGGTATTTGATTTTGTGCCTACACGTGGAGGTTACTTTATTGGAAACGTTAGTCCTGCAAGGATGGACTTCAGGTGGTTTGCTTTGGGTAACTGTATTGCCATCTTGTCTTCCCTTGCCACTCCAGAACAAGCTTCTGCTATTATGGATCTCATAGAAGCCCGCTGGGAGGAGCTAGTAGCAGATATGCCTTTGAAGATATGCTATCCAGCAATTGAAAATCACGAATGGCGGATAGTAACTGGTTGTGATCCCAAGAATATTAGATGGAGTTACCATAACGGAGGATCTTGGCCAGGTTCGACCATCGTCCTTCTGCACTGCATTTCATTTGATACTTCACTTCTTAACTCCTGCAATTGAGTAGAGCATGACTTTGAATATTGTTGGAAGTTATTATATACAACTCCGTACTATGTTACAAAGATTCTTTGCTTTGGAAAATGTTTGTTCCATCCCAATTCCCATAGCGCAGTCTTAGTTTTATTAGAGAAAGATGACATCTCTATATTGCTTCTGTGGCACTGTCAGAAAGAAATGAAACACACAGTCTAATTCTTGAAGTCAATTGATCTTACACTTGCTAATGCAACACATGATTCATCTCTTAAATGCAGTGCTTTTGTGGTTGCTAACGGCTGCCTGCATTAAAACTGGACGGCCACAAGTTGCAAGACGAGCAATTGATCTTGCTGAGAGCCGCTTACTCAAGGACAGCTGGCCTGAATATTATGATGGAAAGCTCGGAAGATACATTGGTAAACAAGCAAGGAAGTATCAGACGTGGTCAATTGCTGGATATCTTGTAGCAAAGATGTTGCTGGAGGATCCTTCACACTTGGGAATGATCTCTTTGGAAGAGGACAAACAAATGAAGCCTGTAATCAAGCGATCATCTTCATGGACGTGCTGAGCTGAAACAAAAGACAAACAGTAGAAATGGATAGAGAAACACAGAAGGTGAGAGATCTTTTTGTTAACATTACAAGAAGCACAATTCTTTGGCTATTTCTGTCCTTGTAGTTGGCTCAAAAGTTTCCTTTGTGTAAATTAGCATCATCCAGCCAGATCAATGTCTTGTTTTTCTCAAAATAAGAGACTTTTGTTTTGATAGTTTCCACTGTGTTAGACAAATTTAGATCCTGATGCTCTAATTGTTTTGACAAAGACAGTGAATATTATGCTTCCTAACTATATTGATTGTTGCCTAAATTGAACTAAGTTTATTGATATAAAATGTTACCTTGTCCTTGTTGCAGCTAAATAAAGCTATACTCAAAGATAGCTCCCTGCTCTTGACTAATACTTAACAAACTAACAAAACAGTTTCTCATTTTGCTGCCCTGTTGATAAAACAATAAAAACTAGTAAATGTTTCAACAAAAAAAAGGGGGTGTAAACAAAGTATCAATTATTAAAGGAAACAGGTGAATAGAGGTTAGTGCAGAGAGGAGGGGTGGCAAAATTAAGCCTATGAAAAAACGATTCGCTCAACCCGCCTATTATTAACTTAGCTCATTTCAATCCGTTTATTTTGATCTGTTCATTTCAATCCATCTAAAAGTTGGGTTGATATGTAAATTGATCAATGAGAAATTCTGTCAAAATATATATATTTTTTATCTGATATGTTATATAATGCCATAATAAAGAAAAAAGTTTTATTAGGCAATCAAGCAAGTTATAAGAAAAAAAAAGAAATTAAAATTTGATACGAGTTCAACGGTTTAGGCTATGGCCTATTATGACCTAACATATTTCAACTCAAGTAATCTTTGAATGGATTATGACCTGTCCCTTTATCGACTCAGCTCATTTTAACACCTCACTATCAACCTTGTAAGGTTTCCAAATGGAACATGTTTGAGACAGATGGGTCCAAGAATAGGAGCTCTAAGATAAAGACCCACACATAATTCAATTATAGTATTAGAGAACATATTTGTGTCCATTGTTAATTTGGATCCCACATAATCTAAGCATGTCACTGTTCAAGAAAATAGAAAGTTGCCTAAATGACCTCACATATCATCCATGAGAATATTTCTCTGACAAATTAAGAAAAACTCTTTTTTTCTTCACTAAATTAGAAAACTAAACTCCCCCCACCCCTCACCCCCAAAACAACCAACCAAAAAAAAAAAAAAAAAAAGGTTGGAACAAAGGATGTGGACCATGTGGGTGCTATGGATGAGGCTGCTTCTCTCTTAATCAGATGTCTCAGATTCAAGTTTTGGGTATTGAAAAATCCTTGATGGGAAGCATTTGACCCCAATGAACCTTATGCAACACGAATCCGAATTAGTCCGTCTTTAATGCGGATATTGAGCACCGAAAAGGAAACAAAAAAAATCACAATGACAATATTTTTTGTTTTTTCATTTGGTATTTGATAATCGTATTGGGGGCTGGTTAAATTTGAATTCGCGCATTGAAGGGCTAATTTTTAGTGACGACACTCTCAATATTTTATTTTTTCATTTTCAAGAACTCAAAACTGAAATCTTTGATTAAGAGTGGATGAATCTCAACCATCTCATCTCAATCTGCATTAGGACCCGATTAAATTTGGATTTCGGCGGGGCCAATTTTCAGAAGCAGCATTTTCAATAATTTCTTTTATTCCCGGACTCAAATCCGACGCCATTATTAAAGAATGGAAAGATCTTAATCATCACATCATAACCTATATTGATAATTATATCTAACGCCTTCTTTGAATGTGGGAGTGATTTATCTCGATAAATATTTATTCAGACTTGATACTTATATCATGCCATTTCAGCTTATGGTTAAATGACTTAATAGAGTGACAGTAATTTATTAACAAACACATTACACTTTTTGATTAAAGAAAATAATACCCGAGTCTAAAATCTCTCTCCACAAAACTGAGAATGCTCATTGAATGAGTATTTTCAATAAGAGAGCTCCGATCCGAGCTTTTGAAATTGGAATAAATTCGGTATTGGATCATGAAATCTTGGTGATCTTATCTATCTGATGAATGGGGAGTCCGCTTTAAAATCGTCCATTGTTCACCCATTAAAGCGGTACGTGAGCTGGGTTCAGAACGTCGTGAGACAGTTCGGTTTATATCCGCTGTCGACGTTAGAGCATTGAGAGAACCTTTCCTAGTGCGAGAGGACCGGACCGGAAAGGACGCACCAGTTATTGTGCCCAGCGAGCAGGAAATGTAAGAACTTTTCTACTAAAAAATTATTGGTTAAAGAATGTCTTTGGTACTTTTTTATTCTTTAAAAGTATTAAATTGACTAATTTTCAAGTGGAAATTGAATGTACATAAAAATTCAATTTTTTTTAGACAAAATATAAAAAGCACCATTTCAAAATACTATTAAAGTTCACTTAAGACATCAAATCTTTTTGTGTAAATTCAGACCTCTATTTCTTCTTTGTTTTACGTACTCAGAGTTTCATAATAATATTATAAAATCAAATATTTATTCAAAATATTTTAAAAGTTCAAATAAATGAAAGAAAAGATTCATTGATTATTTAAGTATTCTATTTTGGATGTTTAAAAGGATTTGGCACCTTTTAATTTTCTTCTATTTTTTTTTCATTTTCTAGAACTTAAATTTAATAAGTTTTTAAATTGACTTTGACATGATATTCTTCTGTTAAATTAATTGTCTGAAGTGTAAATACAATAAATATCATATAAGATAAAAAAAATTGTCACTTTATCATTTCGAATAATTATAAAAGACAATGGTATCTCAAAAAATTTAGTTGTATAACTGAGAAAATAACATAACAATAATAATAATAATTCAGTATAATTTTATAAGTGAAATCTGAAAAGGATAGTGTGTATATAAACTTTATTTCTATCCGGGAATAAATTGAGAAAACAACACAATACAAGAAAAATTATGTAAAATATTGATTTATACCTATTTTAAAATGAAACAAAGTACTAGTGATATAATTTATTCTTGAGTGACGGATGAAAAATACACCTAAAGTATTTCAGTTTGCTGAATTTCATATCTAAACTATCAGGTGTGTAAATTTTCTATCTGAATTATTATCAACTATTTATCAAAACACATCTCAAGTCCTCAACTATCAATTGTTCACTTTTTCTATATGACATATAACCACTGTTCAGATAGAAAAAATGAACAATAGATAGTTATGATGTTTTGATAAATAGTTGGATATACTTCATGTAATAAAATAGCGCACCTGATCGTTAAGATATAAAATTCAAAAAAATGAAAATATTTTAAATGTGTTTTCGAGCATTTAACTCTTTATTATTTGAGCAAGGAGGAGGAAAAAAAAGTGTAAACAACATAAAACACAGTAGTTTGGTCCCTAATTACGTTTTATCCCACTATTTTAAAATATTACATTTTTTCCGGTAGTTTAAAAAAGGAAAGGCGTGTATCCTTTGTATTTTCGTGTATCCTGGATACATATAACCTCTTCATTAATGGTAAATCTGTTTCTATTATGGCGCTTTAAAAGGAAATAAAATATTTACAATTAATGAGGAGTAAATCATTAATCGTAAATCTATTACTATTATGGCGCTTTAAAAGAAAATAACAGATTTACAATTAATGAGGAGTAAATCACGCGTCAATCACTTTGAAATGCATCTGCAGTATCCTCATCTCCACAAACAACTGGAGAATTCAAATTTCAATTTAAAATTACTTGGATACACATCAAACCAGCAAGTAACTCCATTATACAGGATACGTGTAATAATAGATCTCAAATATCTAAGGATACACATTTAAACAGCAAACAACAATAGGTATACTTGGATACACTGTTAACACTGTATCCAAGATTATAAGCTTGGATACATTATAACAGTGTTAAGGATACTTCCCAATATCTAAGGATACCCATCTAAACAGCAAATAAATATAGGTATACTTGGATACATGTTAATATTGAATACAAGTTTGTAAGCTTGGATACATTGTAACAGTGTTAAGGATACATAATCTTAAAGTTTGTTGTTTTTGATGGAATTGCAGATGACCCATTTCGTGATTTTAAAATTTTCTGTAGAAATTACCGTAAAGTTTGCTGTTTTTGATGGAATTGCAGATGACCATTTCGTGATTTCAAAATTTTCTGTTGAAATAATCGTTAATTTTGCTGTTTTTGATTGAAGTGCAGATGGTCCGTTTCGTGATTTTCAAAATTTCTGTTGGTTACTTGGTATTATCAAGTTATCTGATTCGTTATCCATGAAGACAATCGTTGATTCGTTATCAAGTAATTGCTCTTATAGATTATGATAACTTAGAACTAAACTATAGTAAAAGTTGAAAAACGAATTTTACCAACCTCAACAATGGAAGATTATGATCCAGCAAGCGCCAATTTTTTTTGAAAAGTGGGGGAAGATCGTGTGGAAGATGGAGCCTTGGTTGAAGGCGTGATTTGGGGAAAACGATTATAGAGAGAGAACAACCGTTGCCTTTAGATACAAGTTGAGTGATTTTAGGCCCTTTTTTAGGGATTGTGGTGGATACAGTTTTTTAACCATGTAATTTCAATTTAATGGGATAAATGTAATTATTTTAAAGTATTGGGATATTTAGTAATTAGGGTAAGGATGTTTGATTATTTATGTAGTTTTTCCAAAAAAAAAGGCTTATTGGGCCTTAAAGAGAACTTATCATTATAGTGTCAGCAACAAGGAAGAAACAAAAATAAGAGAAAAAAAACTAAAGGCCTAAAATTGATCTCTTCAATTTTCACATATTCTTTCCTTCATCTGTTGTCCAACTGTACCCAAAAAAGCCAAAGCAAACTTCTCTTTCCTCTTTCAATAACCAGAAATTAACAGTATTCTCCAAAAAGGGTCTCTAAAAGTACAGAAATTTGTTATTTTCTTGAAGAAGAAAGATTCAAGAAGAGTGATTGTTTTTGATGTCGCTGAGAATTAAAGCAGTAGTTGATAAATTCGTACAAGAATTGAAAGAGGCATTAGATGCTGATATACAAGATAGGAAAATGAAAGAGAGGGAGATGCAGAGTTACATTGAGGAACGTGAACGTGAGGTTGCTGAGCGTGAAGCTGCTTGGAAAGCTGAGCTCTCTCGTCGTGAGGTAAAAAAAAATCCATTATTTCTTCGAAAATTTTAGTTATTTTAACTTATTTTTGCTGATTCTTGATTTGGGGTTGACTGAATTTTATCAAAGTATGGTGAAGCTCGCAAATGGGGTATTTTTGTGGGGAGAAATGGAATAGATTGATTAGAAAAGAATTCCCTTCTTTCTTTGGATAGTTTAGTTTTAGTTTTTTTTTGGGGGGTGTGACTTCTGGTTTTTTGAGAAATGGTATAGATTGATAAGATGGTTCGGCCATGGGAAGAGGAGAGGTGCGCGAGGTTGGTCTTAGTAGGCTTGAGTAGGGATAGAGGTAGGCCTAAGAAGTATTGGGGTGGGGTGATTAGGCAAGATATGGCGCAGCTCCAGCTCACTGGGGACATGATCCTTGATAGGAGGGTGTGGAGGTCGAGGATTAGGGTAGAAGCTTTAGTTAGTAGTCAGGTGTTTTTTGTTCCCTTTCCCAGAGTTTTAGTACTGTTCTTTCTTTTCCTATTTTTAGATTTCTATTACTATCTGTTGTTATGGTAACTTATTATTTTGCTGTTATTTCTATTTATTGCTATTGCCTCCTTTTCACTGTTTGCTCAGCCGAGCGTCTTTCGGAAGTAGCCTCCCTACCTTCTCAAAGTTAGGGGTAAGGTTCACTCTACCCACCCCAGACTCCACTTGTGGGTTTGTTGTTGTTGTTGTTGTTGATTTCTGGTTTTCTGTCGTTCAAATCAATCAATCAATCAATTTTTTTTGCTTTATTTGGATTCATTGCATTCACTATGGAAAATGGATTGACTGAATTACTCGAAAGTATACTGTATATGGATAAGTACGGTGTTTTTTTATGATAACTGTGGTGTCCAGCCAGCTTGCACGCACCTCGCCTCATTTCTCGTATACCTGCTACCTCCCACGAGCAACAATACCAGATAACTCTGTCCATGAAGGCTAGGACAGATGAGATGAAATCACCTAGTGTTTTTGTCTCTACTTGAAACAAGTGCAGTGTTTTTGTGAATATATCTTCTTTTTATGAGTGGTGGAATAGATTAATCAGCTTATCATAAATTTCAAAGTATGATAGAAAAAGGAAGTTCTTTTCTTCTTATTTTTTAGAATTAAAAATTGAAGGAACATAGTATAGGATGAGTAGGTTTTCCCTGTCCTAATTAGATCAATATGTATTAAAATTGGAACGAATTAGACCTAAAATCAAGAAGTTATTTAAAAAGACCTATAATCTTTTCGAATTAATGCAGACTTAGTACGAATATAACATAATGGAACAAAGGACTCACCTAGGTTATACCAACTAGTTCGGAATAATGCTTAGTTGTTGTAGTGCTTACATTGGGTCCAATGTTTTCAAAAGTCTTTATAGTTTGTCTAGAGACGTATATGTCAGTATAGGTATAAGTATGTGATGAGTGAACCTCTAGTTTTGGAGAAATCCTAATTTGCTGAAAAACACATTACTAGCCAGTAGACAGCACCAAATAGAATAGAATGGACACATAGGGTTCTTAATTAATCCAATTAGTTGGGGATTGAGGCCTCGTTGATTTATTGATGATTGATTGATTGAATAGAAAATATTGATTAGCTTACAATTCCTTCCATATCACGCTTGAGAAAATTTAAGAACTTTTTTTTCTTTTGATAACTAATATTGGAGGGACACAGTGGAGGACATGTAGCATTATTGTTTTCCTTTAACTTATAAGTGGTAGACCCTGCCATTGAATTGAATGAAATGAAATGACAAGTTTCCTCCATTGTGTTAAAAAAGATACTCGTTGACCTCTTAATGTCTATATGTAATGCCACCCTCATGTTGCCTCGGAATATTATGTGGTTTGAAGGATCAACTGAGATATCTACCTCAGGGCTAGCCAACCAGGTTTACATTCACCTGATACAATTATGCATCCTTGTTATAGGCACTGGATAAGCGTAATGGTATAGATTGGACTTGATGATGAACTTAGTGATGCTATTGGAATATCAAATATAAAAATTAGTAGTGAACTACATGCCCTTGGTCAATTTGGTATCATAGGTTATCTAGTTGACTGAGGGGTTGTAACCTAATTTACGTACCAGGGTCTCAGCAAGAGGCTTAGAAAGCAAAATTAACAGAACCTGTGTAGTGTAAGGTTGATCTTATTGGTTAAAGACCAACCAGTAGGATTCTTTTTGCAATAATAAACTGTGTAGACTGAGGTGTAGAGTTTATGTTCGCACTATTGCATTTAAATCTTTCTCTATAAAGGCCAGCTGAGTGGTATGTCAATTATGGTAGACAACACATTAAACCCCTGGAGTTGAATCAGAAATTATTCCTCAGTGATATTTTTCCGTGGAAATCCAGTCAAATTCTTAGCATTTATCTGTAAAGAGCAGGTTCATCACATATTCATCAGTAAATCTACAGAAGTTTCATTAAGTTTCTTGCATAAGAAGCTCAGGAAGATAGAAATATTTCAGGTCGCCTCCCATAGTCGTACTTGTATACCCTCAGAAGAAATGCATATTCTGCACTTTCAGATAATGCCTTTGGAGCTATTAGAAGCTCAAACTCTAGGACTTTCACTGTCATGTGACTCTAGAACATGTCTTTCTGTCACTTATATGTTTATGCAATGTATAGTGGCTTAGAGTCGATCTCATAATTTACAAGATTATTGTAATGGAGCAATCAGACAGAAACAGTCCTACTCCTGTCCTAAGTTCTAGATTGCCCAAGTCATCCCTTTATATGCTATTATTCAAGAGGTTAAACAGGGTTGGCGGTTTTCTGGATTCAAAATTTTCCACACATATCTGTGGGGCAGTTAAGGAATCACATGTACCCCTTCATGTTTACATGACATAATCTTACTTATAGCCGTACTAGAGGACTTCTGAGTATACATGTCATATGGAAACTTGATGTAATGCATGATACCGTAATATGTGACCATGGGCCTCCTTCAACATGTTTAAAAGAAGACACAACCTTTGGAGCCGGATGTATTAGAACCTTAAATTATCTTGTAAGAAATCAATGTGCTTGTTGCTGCTTTACTACCACTGAGGGCAAATTGAATTGGCTATTCAGGTGTTTCCCCTTTAAAAGATTACATGATTCCTCTTGTAAACCACACCTTCCAACGGCATATCTTCTTGACATGAAGACAGTTATATAAATTCCAATTGCATGTTGCTTATCAAAAAAATTCTAATTGCCTGTTGCATAATGGTTCACTAGTCGTTCCACTATATAGATATTCAAAATTAACCTGCCAATCAAGGCCTTCTCTTCATCAAGTGTTATAGTGGATGGATCTTTATTAGTAGTGATTTTGTGCACCATTTTGCCAGCAATCATTTCTAGAGCTTAAAAGATCATTCGTAATCCAACATTCTGGTCGGATGTGACTATTGGAATATTATGTGTTGTAGTTTTGTCCAGGTCTTGACTTACAAATGTAGCAATAGTATAGATCAATTTTGGAAGAGTGAGAGCTGAGAATTGTGTAAATACTGAATTTTTCACAATTAAGATAACTAGCTGAACCCAATGTATTCGCAGTTTATGACAGATTTCTCATTAACTAGCTGAAACAGGGTCCATATATTTGAGTTTAAAGTTCAATACAGAAGTTATATTAGTCAAAGAAGGAAATATATGGCCATTTTACAGCATTTTAGCTTTTATAACAGTTGCAAATATGTATATCTAATGTATGTGTCTCTATGATAGACGATGTTCCCTTGAGTATATCTGTAACATGTCAGTTTTGATCCCAGGCAGAAATTGCTCGGCAAGAAGCCAGGTTAAAGATGGAGAGGGAAAACCTTGAGAAAGAGAAAAGTGTGCTAATGGGAACTGCATCGAATCAAGACAATCAAGATGGAGCTCTTGAAATAACAGTTAGTGGGGAGAAGTATCGTTGTCTGAGATTCGCAAAAGCAAAGAAGTGAAGGCACTAAAAGTAGGAGCAAATATCAGTCCTATGTTTGTTTATACAGCTAGTTTGCTGGATGCTCATATAATTTTTTTATAAGATTGAACTTATGCAGCCTCTGTTTACTTAGGAAAGAAAAGAAATTTAGATCTGCGCCTCTTTGAAGTTTACTGAAAAATATTGCTGCAATTTTTCTGTTGTTCCTCTTTGAGGCTGAGCTTGAAAAATCAGTTCTACCTTAATTGCTCTTCCTTGGAACCCTGAAAAATCCGAGTTTATCCAAGCCTTCTCTTCCTTTTGATATTGTCCTACATCATGTAAAAGATCAACGGTGGTTGCAAACATAATTTGGAGTTATGAGTCAGAGTCAATTCCACATAGAGCAAGGTAGTTCTCCAACATAATGTTGTGTCATTTGCACATAAAGGTAGTGTTTTCTAATTTTTCTTAGAAAACAAACTTGTCCTTTCTAGCATAAAGTAGCAGCCTTTTATTCATGTTTACTGTTTGAGGCAACATTGTAACAAAGTCTATGGGACAGCACAAACTCTGGGGAGAGCTATGATTTCAGTTATTCCCAAATCCCATTACCAAAATTGCTTTTATGCACTATCAATGCTTACAGTCTAGAAGTACTAGTGCAAGTTTATAACACAATATGTGTGTATGTTGCTCTTTGTCAGACAAGTTGAAAGTTCTTAGCTATTACCTATAGCCTGAGAGGTCCTAAAGAAGTAAAGTTTGAAAAATTGAAATGAGGTGGCCAAGACCATCTTTGGTTTTGTTGGAATTGGAAAAGGTCTCTTTACAGAAGGTAACTGAAAAATTCAATCATCTCACATGCTGCATTTTCCCTTTGTAGACCTACATTATTGTGTCAATGCGAGACGTAGATTCACAATTTTAAGCTAAATACAGCGTACTATGGCACCTACTATTACTTTATGACGATTGGAGGTAAACCCCTCCTTGGGAGCCTTCTGGTGACTTGAATCCACAATCTTAAGGTCAGAGGTAAAGGGTACTTACCACTCGAGCAACCTCCTTTTGTAGCGGACGTCCTCATCACTAGCTGCTTCATCTTTTGACCAAGTCCGCAAAAGAAGGTGACTTTACCATGAGAAGGATAGCATCTTAAATTCCATACAAGAAATGATTACAGGGGTTGCATTATTTGTGTGGTAAAACAAATAAAATCTTGATGACTTTTCTTTGTTTTCAAATGTCAGCTAACATTTTACTGCTATAACGGGCATTAACACTTGAAATTTTTACAACAAAGGTGTGATCTCTGGAAATCAAGTTGGAACTTTTGAAAATTCATTTAGGGTGTGTTCGGTACGGAGGAATGTTAATGTTTTTCTAATTTTTCTATGTTCGGTTGATCAGAGAATTTGAAAAATATTTTCGAAAGCAAGTTCCTTAAAAATAAGGAAAATGACTTTCATAATGAAAGTAGAGAAAACAAGTTCCACAAATGGCATTCCACATTGATTATGCCCTCTCCTCCAACACAACTCATTCCCGTAGCCTCAATCCCCACCACACCACACACCCCTACCCCTACCCCGAACCTCTACTTCTCACCGTACTTGTCTAAATTATATATATAAAAAAAATTAAGATAATATTTTTCAAGAAAATAATTTCCTTCGTAACGAGCACACCCTTAATGTTAAATTAAGAGTTTGTACAGTTAGCTAATCTTGTTTGTAACGTTAATCACCCCTTTCTTAAAAAGATGACCTTACTTCCCCTTTTCACAATGTCTTTAGTATAATCTGTTGGGTTGGAAATCGAGGGTCATGCGGAAGCTATTAATTGCAAACTTTAACAATGATAAATCAGATGACAAAGAAAACTATAACAAAAAGCTTATTATTCGATATGGTTTGGTCAATTGACCTACATATTGAAAACTAAAATAAAAGACAAAAAATCTATGGGAGAAAAATCTCCCTCTAAATAAGACTCTTTTAATGACTACATTGTGTTGTGATTTGAGAAGAGGGATCTTCAATTTATAGAAGTCCAAACTTCTCCTCCAAGAAACGGTTAACCAATTATGAAAGAGTTATTTTCCTACAAGAAAACCTTTTCCACCAAGAAAACATTTTCAAGGTAAAACACAGTTATGGAATAATTCAGTAAAGTAGGAAATTCAGGGCAAACCCTAACATAATCAACTCATCAAAAGCAAAAACATTTTTTTACAGACCTATAAATTTTCTCAAAATATTAGAAAATTCACCTTTTCAACTCTTTTCTTAAAACTCATTGAAAGAGAAAGAAAAAAAGACAAGAATCTTTCTTTGAAAAATGGAACCAAACGCCATGGACGAAGTATATATCACAAGTCTATATGACTTGTAAATTATCGAATCAAACTAACGATAATATATTTGAGATGAATTAATAATTAATCACATGTGTTTTGAAGTATCTTTTAAGTTCTTGTGAAACCGCTGCCAAAATCTTACATATCCTTTTTAAAATTCTTTTAAAAATGCTGCATGAAACATCTTCTAAAAGAAAGTTGAGATCCTGGACCAACCACTTTGGTTTCTTGATCATACTTCAAAAGGTAACAAGAAATTGCAAATAAATACATGCTATTTAATTACATAAATATCGGATAATCATAATATATAAGAGAAGTGGGATGAGTTGGATAATTGGTGGTTTTAAATTTTGAAAGGTAACCATAAAATTAATACTTAATGAAAAATAAAAGTGATTTAATTAGTCTTAAATATTTTTTATAGTAGTAATAAAAAGTTAGGTAAGGGAAGTGGGGTTGAGTTGTGATGAGCTGTGTTTCCTTGTTAGGATTAGATGCTCTCACCTGAGCTGTCTTCATGAATCCAATTCTTATTTAGATGAGTTTTGTGTACGGATATATAATGCTTTTTTTAAAATATTATCATACAAAATTGACTTACAAACGAGGACAACAACATATCTGGTGTAATTTCACAAAGTAGAGTTTAGAGGGTAGAGTGTATACAGATATTGCCACTACCTTAGAGGTAGAGAGGTTGTTTCTGATAGATCCTCAACTCAAGAAATAACAGTCCAAGACAATATAGAGAAAGAAATAATTGAGATGAAGAAAGTCATGACAAAATACTATAGACAACCTGAAAAATCATCCAAAATCGTAGTCATAACAAAATAAAACGACAACTGAAAGTGTAAAAGAAATCACAAACAAGCACTTACCAGAGTAATACTACGATTAATAGAACGACTAATAGTATAAAAGAATAAGCGATACAACACTCGACTATTTAACTAACCTCCTATTCTAATTTGTGTCCTCCATAACCTCCTATTTAAGCTCATCTCCTCAATAAAGCCAAAGTTTCGTCATATTATCCTGTCTAATCACCTCTCCTCAATACTTCTTCGGCCTACCTCTACCTCTCCTGAAACCATTCATAGCCAACCTCTCATAATAGTTTTATATATATTCCCTCCGTTCATTTTTACTTATCCACTATTTCAAAAATAGACGTTTACTTTTACTTGTCACTAATATATATATTTTCTTTTCATGTTTTACTCTTTGCATTAATTATTATTTTTCAAATTATTTTCTAATATCTAATACTAAACATCAACTAATAGGAGCAACGTGATAAAATAGTCATACTAATTACTGTCTTTTTAATAGACGTGCAAAGTCTAAATATAATAAATAAAAATGAACGGCGAAAGTATTATTTACACCCTCGGTAGAAAATTTTGAGTCTAATTCAGTCATTTGTTTGTACTCTTTAATTAGCTTATACATTCATCCACCCTCTAACTCACCTCTAGAATTTCACTTTTTCCTTTCTCACTTTCTGTTTTACTTCATCTTACCTCTTCGGGATACAGTATATTTGATGTCGGAGTTAGAATGTGAAGTTTATTTAATTTTAAAATAACAATATCATGTATGCGTATTGGATTTAAATTTAATTTTTATATATATTAAAAAAAATTTAATTACAAATAAGAAATTTAAATTAAAGCTACTAAATTCGATAATTTGTTCGTAATCTTCTAGCTCTAACTCCGTCTATCATTAATTCTTTTGGCCACTTTGTCTGACTTTCCTTAATGTTGAATGTCAGGTGAGGGGTGGTTAATTCATGGACTAATGGCAATAAAGTTGTGTGTATATATATATATACTGAGTACAAATTTTCCTATATTAAAGTTTACCCTGTTTGTCATCTTTATTACAATAATAATAAATACTCAGTATAGTTTCATAAATAAATAGTTTTATAACTAAAGATCTGAAAAAAATGAGATGTACATATATTTTACCTATATTTTACTAGGTAAAGAGACAATTTTCGATTAACCCTACAATTTGTTTATCATCTTTATTGAGTTACAAAATCTGTGCACTTCTTTTATCACAATTTTTTTTTACTATGGTAAATATTTGCTTTGCGACAGGTACAATATAAATAATAAGTGTCACATCAGCATCATCAAAGAAGAGTTGTTCGTTTTTTCAGATTTTGTGGTCACAAACACATGCAGAAAAATTCAGTCTTCTTTTAGCTATTTTACTGCATTTAAGTTTGTATATAAATGAATACATGTGTTGTTTATATATAAACACAAGTAGACAAGTAGGGCTAATTTAAGGGGCCATTGGGTGGACTTGAATATATACATAGTGCCGGAGCCACGTGCTATCAAAGGCAATAGCGGAGTCAGAAATTTGATAAAAACTATACAATTTTTTTTCCCAATTATATTAAAGATGTACGAAATTGAATATACACTCATAATTCAATCTTTGTAAAAAGTTATACAATATAAATAGCGTGTATATATAATTTTCAATCGTCTTATTAAAAGATAAATACAGGTTCAAATAGCAAGATATGGTATTTTAGGATTATTTTTTTTCAAATTCCTTATCAGAATTTCTGGTTCGACCTCTGCTTGATTAACGTTACTGAACAAAAGTTTCGTAAGGACACTGAAGCGGGCTTTATAGTTTTTATATATATATATATATATATATATATATATATATATATATATATATATATATAGCCATTATAATGAATAATCTAACAATATGACAAATAAGAGCATGTTATCATCGTATGACAGCTTGATCAAAATATATTTGCTATTTTTAATTTGGATTATATAAATACAAGTAAAAATAATTTCACAAAATGTATG
The DNA here is from genome assembly GCA_003996215.1 of Jaltomata sinuosa. Lineage (NCBI taxonomy): Eukaryota > Viridiplantae > Streptophyta > Magnoliopsida > Solanales > Solanaceae > Jaltomata > Jaltomata sinuosa. The sequence goes on along the minus strand of QJPP01007297.1, from coordinate 909,977 downwards.
AGTATACTGAATTCGAATCCACTATTATCACAAAGAAACACAATAAATGTGTATTCTACATTTGTTTATTTAAATTTTGGATTTACCTCTATACATCAAATAATAGGCTATTGTTTAATAAGTATTTGTGTAATATATCGTATTTTAAATTACTATTGTTTGAAACCTCTTAAACCCTCTTCTACATACACCTAGAGGGGTTTATTCAATTTGAATTTAAGTTATATACATACTATTATTAATGTAAGAGTTTTTTATATTATCATGTGATTTTCCTGCTATAAACAAAGGTTTTTTCTACTGTGAATTAATTATAAAATTATGCTATAAAATAAATACATGATTTTTTTCACTATTGTATCAGCTCACTAGAAAATGCATGGCGGAAAACAGATTCTTAATTAAATAGTGAGAATCTTACTAATTTATCCACATGAAAACATTAAGTACTATTTTTTTCATACCGATTCAATCAAAATATGAGAATAGTCACTTAACATGTTTTAATGACAAAATAATAAATTTTAATAGTGTTTTTATTTGTAATAACAAGTAACTTATTAAAAATTAGTATTTTAGATTTTTTAAAAAATTCTATTAAAAAAATACTTTACTCTTAAATAAATCTTACTCGACTTGAATAAGAATTACTCCCTTCGTTCACTTTTACTTGTCACTATTTTGTTTTTCGAGGTCAAACTGCATGAGTTTTGACTAATATTTTAAGATGTATTTTTGTATCATATTAATATAAGAAAGATTGTGATTTATAGTATTTTTCGTATAATTTTTTATCATTAAAATTTTAAATATTAAATTAATCTATTTTAATTTAATTTTGATGTTTAACTAATTTGACTTTTATAAAGTAAAATTTGATAAGTAAAAATAAATATGAATTTCGAACGTCGGCCAAGAAAGCAGGAAAAAATAATTGTGGATGAGTTATGATTACATTGGTAACAAAGAGACCCCACGAGTGGGGGCTTTCCCTTATTAGCTTCTGCAAAAATTTATCACTGCTTTCTTCTTAACTTTTCAGGTCCCCCACCTGCCCTTGTCCCTTTTGCCCCTGCCACCACTCAGTTTGAATTGGACCCCCTAACCCCACCCCCCTTTTAGCACCACACCCCGTACCCTACCCTCCTTCACCAGCTACACGTATACTGATTCTCTTTTGGTAGGCACTAGGCACCCACACCTACTCTTCTTCTTCTTCTCTTCTTCCACAAAGTAGAATTAAAGTGAATGAAAAAAGAGAAACCCCACTACTTCCTTCCACTTGTTCAAAAGACTTTCCACTACTTGATTTCATTCCACCCCTCTGTTTCTAATTCTTCAATAGCCAATTGGGTAACATTTTCAAATATCAAGAATTCTTTGTTAGGCCCTTCTCCTCACCCCACCCCTACCCACTCTTTTCAAACTTTCTTTTCCAAGATGGAATTTAGAGAGTCACATAACAAAAACCAAGATGTTGGTGGCAGCAATAACGATGACAATAACAATAACGACAATAGTAGTAACAACGCACTTTCTACTAAGGTTGTTAAGAAGCCATCGAAAGACCGTCACACGAAGGTGGACGGTCGAGGGCGGCGCATCCGAATGCCGGCTTTATGCGCCGCCAGAGTTTTCCAGCTCACGAAGGAGCTGGGTCACAAGTCTGATGGCGAAACTATTGAGTGGCTTTTGCAACAAGCTGAACCGTCAATTATAGCTGCAACGGGTACAGGTACAATTCCTGCAAATTTCTCAACTCTTAACGTTTCTTTACGCAGTAGTGGGACTACAATTTCAGCTCCGCCGTCGAAATCCGCTCCGCTTTTCATCCACGGCGGCGCCACCACTATGCTGGGTTTCCACCACCAGCTTCCCGGGAGCAGTTTTGGGCAAGACCCAGATGAGAATTTCATGAAAAAGAGGTACAGAGAAGATACAACTGGGGCAACAGCAACCTCACCGTCGTCATCATCAGCTAAACCGGAAAGAACCGGAGTTCAAAGTCACGAACCGGATCAAGAATCAAAACCCGGTTCATCAAATCCCTCTAGCTACATACCGGCTCCGGCTATGTGGGCGGTTGCACCGGCGGCAGGTAACGTCGGGAACACGTTCTGGATGCTACCAGGAACCTCATCAACCATGCAGAGAATCGGCGGTTTCGAGTTACCGGGAGGTGGCCGGTTCAGTCCGGTTCAGCTAGGATCAATGTTTTTGCAGCAGCCACAGCCGGTTCAGCAGCTGGGGTTGGGTGTCACAGAGACCAATATGGGAATGTTGGCATCTATGAATGCATATAATAATAGTAGGGGTAGTGGGATTGATTTGGGCATGAATTTGGAGCAACATCATCATCAAAATAATCAACCACAACGTAGTGACAGTGGTGATGAAAATCACAAAGATTCCCAATCATAACTCCAACATTGATCCCAACAACAACATATTCCATATAATCTCACATAGTAGCTGAGTATACGGTAGAGTATACACAGAGCTTATTCCTATTTCAGAGGTAGAGAGATTGTTTCCGATAGACCGTCGGCTCAAAAATTGATGCCATTTGGATTAATTCTTGATGCTTTTTTTTTTATTTTTTTTTATGTAGTTAGGAGAGAATTGCTTGTGGTCATTGTAAATGTTTTAATTTTAAGTGTTTTCTTCCCTCATTTTTAACAGTTTTTTGGAGAGGAATTAGAGTTGCAGTCTAATTGTTGCAATTGCACTAATATTTCCACCTAATCAAATAATTTAATATCAGCATAAAACGAAAATACATATCGAAGGGCTTGTTTGGATTGATTTATTTTAAGTGTTTTTAAATTAAAATAGCTTTGAAACACTTTTATAGTGTTTGTGTAAAACAAAAAAGTATTTTTAAGCACTTATTTTTAAGCTAAAAAAACAAAAATAAGTCAAAAGTCATAAGTTAAAATTTTTAACTTATGATTTTTTATAAGCCAAAAACTATAAGCCCATCCAAACCCCCACTAAAGAACCTCTAAATTATAATTCTATATATCAAATGCCACCCTTATTTTAACTCTTCTTTTTCACCATTCACGGGCTTACCTTGTCGAGAAAAAAAAAACTCAAAAAACCATTTATAGATAGAATCTCTTATTTAATTTCCCCTTTTTACTTGTTTCTTTTCAACAAATGTCGTAATTTGTTTATAGGAAAAATTAGACAATATTAGATTAAATTTCTTATACAAAAAGTAGTTCACTTAAAGAAAATCACCCCCTTATTACCTAAATTGGCCATTCAACAGTTTTACTTAAAAAAAATATGGCCTTTCGGCATTTTTTATTTTAAATGCCTGTAGTCTTGGGTCAGCTATTGAAGATAGGCCTGGTAAGAACTAAGAAATACCCACAAAAGAGAAATACCCAGATGATTATTACGTAAAAGATTGAGTTTTTAATGTTTTTTTTTTGAGTTTTCTAATATATATATTTTGTATAAAGGTGTAATAGTTAATTGGATTATTCTCTTAGCTAATTATGTTTCTCTATTGCTGGGTTTCTGAGTTTCTGATATGGCTATTTTGCATAGTTGTGTATTCCTTTAGGTAATTATGTTACTTTGTTGCTTTTCTTGAGTTTCTGATTGGGGTATTTTGTATAAAGATGTAACAGTTCATTGACTTGTTTCTTTAGCTAATTGTATTTTTTTATTGCTGATTTTCTTGAGTTTCTGATATGGATATTTTGTATAGAGGTGTAACAGTTGATTGAGTTGCTCCTTTAACTAATTACTCCTCCATTTTAATTTATTTGGCCTAATTTTTTTTTAATCCATTTATAAAAGAATATTCCTTTCTCCTTTTTAATAATTTTTTAATTTCAACGTTCCACGTAACATACGTTTAACGAAAGGGCAGCTGATTTCTGCAAGGTATAGCCTTGTGAGTTGTTTTCGATTTATTCTTATTTCTCATGTTGTCTGTTTTCTTTTTTCATTATTCTGACTGCCTGCAATTTTATTCCTTTAATTAATTTCTTCCGTTTTCCCTTCTCTCTCAAAAGAAAAATACTTCATTTCTTCTCATTTTTGTACTTTGTTTTTATACAACATCGATACACGTTTATATACTATTTATATAATATCATATTACATAATTATTTATACAATATTTAAAGACGTTTATACACCATTTATATAATATCGATAAACATTTGTGCACTATTTATACAATATCGATACACGTTTATACATAATTTATACAATTTTGATATATTACATAACTTTTATACAATATTGATACACGTTTATACACTATTTATACAATTTGGATACATTATATAACTTTTATACATTATCGATACATTATATATACATGCAACTATTTTTTTTATAAAGAAAACTTGGCTATATTTATTGTAAACTAATTATTTTATTGTACATATTTAAAATTATCCCTTGTTTATATATGATTCCATACTTTTGGTATATTTTGGCTTTTTGGGTAGCCAAAAGGGTGATAATATACTGGCTTCGGATTGAAATTAATTGGTGATTGAATTCATTTTGGGACAATAACAAAACAAAATGCCTAATATAATAATATACCTCTAAAAATAATGTTCATGATAATTGGTGAAGTCAAGTCTTCTCCAAAAGGTCCTCCTTTCCTTGCCTTCCAAGCTGTACATAATTGAGAGAGAGAGGTTTATCTTTATTATATCAAATACTCCCTCTAGTTGATTGTGTTTTCTATGTTTGCATTCAAATAGTATGGATTAGCTGTTCTTTTAAGAGATAATTATCTAATCACGAAAACTTATACACTATATTTATCAAATATAGCGAGAATTTCTAAAATTCACCTTGTATCAGGCGAATAACAGTTTTTGAAATTCGCTCTATATCAGTGATAGAACAGTTTGTGGAATTCGTTCTGTATCAATGATACAAAACAAATTGTTGTAGCAAATTTCAAAAACTCTCGCTACGTTTGATAATTATCCAAACTATCGCTATGTTTGATAATTAAAGCTCAAACTATCACTATTTTTGAAATTTCTCCTTCTTTTAATTTGAATATTAGCACTTGAATTGTCATTATCATGATAATTAAATTAAGAGAAGCCAAACAGTACCACTAGGTCCCAATTATGTGCCAATGTCACTAGAAATTTTTTAGGATGTGAAATGCAAGACAAATGACATGTCAAGTGCAAGACCAATATTTAGTGAGACTATATATAAGCTGAATGTGTCAATGTCATAAGTAGAAATTTTTTTGGGATGTCAAGTGCAAGACCAATGACTTGTGTAACATTGGCCATTGGTGACACTAGGAATTGGAAAGATTCTATTTTGCTAGGTGAATATGCTTGGAGTGTCATGCACCTAGGCCTTTAAAACTTCACTTAAATTGAGCGCAATCTTATAAGTGAGGTATGAAAAATATGATTTGTATACAACTTTATTTCTATCATGTAAGAATACTATTTCTGATAGACCATCGACTCAAAAAATATATATAAAAAAAATAAATATGTAAAGCAAATACAGTAGTACTGAAGAAGCCATGCTGACAACAATGAAGAAGAGAACAGTAGCAACGACAAAATAATAAGACAACTGAAGCAAATATAACGACATGTAAAACTAAAATTGAAAAATAAGATAGTGTGAGAATTCTGAAAAAGGAACTATAGATCTTTACCAAAATACGAAGATTACTAAATTTAATCGGAATTGTGAAAATAGAAAAAGGAGAACTCACATTTGAAAGTACAGAATTGTGTAGTTTATGTTATTCTTCGGTCTATTTCAAGAGTCTGGTGTAACTTTTTGAGGAGCAATTTTTGTTTGATGGAGTTTTTTATGTTGCGATTTTTGAAATTTTGATGAAAATTTCTGGTGTTCCTGGTTAATTTTTTTCGCAGTTTCGATTAAATTTAACAATTAATAAATATACTTGTTGGAAACCAAAAGTGATCACTTTTGACAAAATTAAAAACTCAAAACTGCTCAACTGATACTTAAGGGGCTATTATGGACCCAGCACCAAAGATAATGACCCATTTTTGTCATTTTCTCCCAAAGAACTTGTAAAAAAATGTGTGGAAGTTTCTAAGACGTAATAGTATTGTCTTCCATTCCTCCTCCTCCTCCTCCTTCTTTCTTCTTCTTTGTTTTGCAAAAAGGATTAACATAGTATATTCCTTAAACTATAAAACATCATTTTTATTGATTTTTCATGAACTAATTATCCAAGTTACAAAAAGAAAAATGATCCAATTATAATTTTAGGATAAGCTATTCTTGAACTACCTTTCCCCCTTGTTCTCAATGGATTTCTTGCTTCCCTCTGTCTCCCACTATCATTGCCTTTTTGTGTTATGTGCCAAACCACTAGGGAGAGTGGGATATTATATGAACCAAAATTTCAATGAAGGTCTCTACAATTATTTCACCAAATTTGGAATATAGAAACGAATACTCTCTCCGTTTTATTTTAGTTGATTTTATGTAGTATCATTTAGCTTGATATACAAATTTTTTTTAAAAAGAAGGATTTTGAAACTTATAGTCTAAAATAAATTTTTGATATTCTTGTGTTATAATTATTTCATTAAAGATAAAAGAAGAATTTTAAAATTGAATTATTTTAATTAAAAAATGTAACATTCTCTTTTGAAGAGAAGAAATATAAAATAACAAGAGCAAAAGATTTCTCTCGACTTCTTTTTTGTTTCTTTTGGTGCTTAGTTATCAAAGAAGCATTGGGTACATGCTGATGCTGTCCTGGTTTTAATAACTGTACTAATATGCCTTTTTCCTAATAGGTTGAGGTTGTCATGATCTTTTAAATATCTATAGCAAAGAATAAGAGGTCTTTCAGCTAAATTGATTCCCCCAAAATTCAGAGAAAAAAAAGTAAATTAAAATCCAATTATTGAATCTATCTTCCACTTGCACAACAAGTAGCATCAAGGCAAAAAAAAAGGTGGGAATCTCTTCATTTTTTGTTGTCTGCCTTATCTTACTCAAACAACAACAACAATAATATATCATCTGTATCTCCATGTGGGGTTTGAGGAGAATAAAGTGTATCTGACCTTATTCCTTATATTGTAGAGATAAAAAGATTATTTACGAAAGACCATCGACTCAAGTACCACATAACAAAACAGTTGAAAAAACGAATACAACACTAAATAGGACCTATCTTACTCAATTTTGGTAAAGCTTGCCAGTGATTCTTTTTTCTTTTTGTTTTTCTCCCGAATATGATTATTCAATTGAAACTCATAGGCAATTCAAAAATTTTAATGAATATTTTGTAATCGAATTTGGAAATTTAGGACGTATGTGTGTAATATAATGTAGTATATATGTAACTGTGGTCTGTGCGTATAAGGTGAGAATACTTTTGCAACTGCATACTACACTCCTTTAAGAAACAATTCGCAATTATTGGAAGTTTGATGGACCAACAAATCATTGTTTTTGGTTCTTTGATAATCTTCTCTTTTCACCATGATTTTGAAGACACTTTGGGGTCGTTTGATTAATGGAATAAGATGGGATATCCAATGATTAAGTTTGTGATTAAACTTATACTTTATTTGGTTGAATGTATAACTAGTCTCAAGATAAATTTCTACCTCAAATTTGATGTTATTTTGCTAATTTCCGGGGATAACTTTGTCCAGGAACCAAACGATTCCATTAGAATTTTGCCACTTTCCCCTCAAAAAATATATTTTGGAATAACATTTCAACCGGAGTATCTTTCCTTATAATGTCCCACAAATTAATTATATTCTATTTTTCATTTATAGAAAAACCAATTCTTAAGAAGACAGGGTACTTTTTTTTAACTTCAGTAATTTTCCATTTTTGTTAGTCTGCAAAATAGTACGATCTTATTGCATCATTTCAAATAGATATGAAGAATATTTTCACAATTTTCCTCTTTTAGGGGGAAATTTAAACGCGCTTATTTAATGTGTTGTTATTATTCCATGTCTAATGTCTTAATAAGATCCCGATCTTCCTAGTGATATGCGGGACAAACATCGTTAGTTGTTGTCCAAGTTGCCAAGAAATAGTTCCAAACTCAACGGAATTATTAGCATATCGTAGAAAAAGAGTATGTAATGTAGATTTTTCAGAAGGGTCTAAATAAGACAAAGGGGTTTCCATAATTCATTTTTTTTAATTATAAGTAATCGCTAACAAGAATTTGATTCTTTTTTCGAACTTGCTGTTAATATTGATGAAAACAAGAGAATACTATAGCAGGGCAGTTTCATCAACTGAATAAACATGAAAACTGTAGCATAGCTCGAGTGAAAAATGGTGCACAGGAAAACTAATTAATTAACCAATTAATTAATTGTATAAATCCTACTGTAAATTTCCCGATTCTATAGGTAGAAGCTACCTAATAAAGTAGTAGATGATTTGGTGTATAGAGTTTAGGGGAAAAAATCATTTTAGCTGGCCACCATGGCATGCAGGCAATTAATTAACAACTTGAGATAAAGAAAATAATACTACAACTAAGCATATATACATTACTCCATAAGCTTTATAATTCGTTACATTGGCACGCTAATAAAAATGCAATAAACTAATTTCCACTTTGTACGTATATATACAACTTCATCTGTAGAAGAGATCAGACAATTACAGATATGCTAGCTAGCCCTGTGGCCTGCACGTTCAAACTCTTGCATTGGTCTTCCACTTCCAGCAACTCAAACTGAGAAATATATATTACTAGCTAACAAAAAAATTGTTCTGAAAATATATTCATAATTGGCAGCTCATGAGACATGATTGGTGATGTATTATTATCTTCATTACACTTCAGCTTCATCATCAGTTGAGCTGATCAGGCAATTGTTGATCATCTCTATTTGGTAACAAATCTCCCTGGAGTAAGTTGTAATACTGATCATAATCATCATCGTTTCCTTGCAAAAGTATATTGCTCAATTCAGACATCTTCTCTTCCAACAATAATGGAAAACTAGCCTTAGCACGTTCAAGCTCCTGCTCGTCCACTTCCAGCAACTCAAACTCATGATTACAACTTGTCGATGAGTCGATATTATAATTATTTTGCTCATGATCATCTTCAAAAGTACAGTACCCTCCTACCATAGGCATATGCATAGGCTGCTCCCCAGTAACAACATCAATATTCTCTCCACTCATGACATTAGTTATCTCCTGATCATAACGCGGCGACAATCCAATGTTTTCCTCCGTAGCACAAAATCCATTCATCATCTGATCATCACCACCATGTACATTAATATCAGCACACAATCCATTCATCATCTGATCATCACCATGGACAATATTAACCCTATCACAAAATCCTTCTTCTGAATCATCACTTGTTGGGACAGTACATGTATAGCTATCAATATCATGATTTTGATCATCAACTCCCACATTATAATACCCTAACCCTAGCATAGCCTGCTCATGACAATTATTCGAACGCTCATCATGATCACCATGGACACCAACTTTCCTCTTAATGCGACACAAAACATAGTCCTCATATCGAATTTGATCATTACGTCCTTTCAACGACTTCACTATTCTATCGCTAAGACAATACTCTTTCATAGTCCACACAATTTTTTGATCATGATCACACACATTATCTTTTTTATCTTCAAAACGAAAACTTTTCTTCAACCCTATCACCAACCCTTTATTACTCACGACTTCTTTACCCCCATCTAATCCCTTCCACTTCCCGCCTCCATGTATCCTCCTGTTGACGTTTTTACCTTTTGCAGATACTTTCTTTAACTCAGTAAACAAGTAGTTCACGTCCTATAAATCATCGAATATATCACACGGCTTCTTGTCGTACAAATCTAGCATTCGAATGTGATCGCATCCTATAGGGTTACCGGACACAAATTTGAGTAGATAGCTTATGAGTTCTTCATCCACAGGGTGAAACCTGAACCCCATTGAATAATGACTACTTCCAAAACTACTAGAGCTATTCATCATCATTATATTGTTCAAGAACAAACGTCGTAAATTGAGAGAACAATTTAAACCTAGCTACGTACCACTGAACGTGAGAGGAAGTGAGAGTAATGCCTAATATAATAATAATATACTATAGAGTAATGCCTATTTATATAGAGAGATAGCTTAATTTGTTTTTTTCTTTTCTTGTTACAAAAGCAAGTCAGTTTTAATTTATTGACTTAAAAAATAAGGGAACTCTCAGAAATTAATAAGGAAACTTATAACCTACTAGAAGTTCCCCAAGATTTTGGAAACTGTGAGAACGATTAATTAATAGTATTACTCATTGCAATATGCACATTACAAAAAAATTGTAAATAGATATTAATTAAATTTGAAAATTCCACATAAGTGCATTTTTTATATTTTGTAGACATGAACTCATGCAATTGTGATGATAGTAATCAGAGTCAATTTCCGATTAATTTTATAAATTTTTATAGTCGTGGATTAGGAATTTAGAAAGAATTACTTACGCAATATTTGTAAAAAAATTTCCTTTTTGCTGAATACTACCAATATTTTTTGGCTGGGTAATGTATGCTATCAGGCATATGGTAGATTTTAACCCAAAAGGAAGATATTAATGTTTAATACGATAAGAGTGAAAGTATCAAAAACATATCTAAGCTATCCTCTTTTTTGAGTTTCATACATAAATTATTGGAAGTGTGAGTTTCATACTTAAACTATCACTCATTAGTTTGAGAAACACACTTCAACATTGACTAGACCAAGTGTTTATATATAAACACATTTAGATGCGTCTGACCATTAAATATTCTAATGATGTGGCGAATTTTATTTTTTTAGATGTCACATCATTTTTTTTAAAAAAATTCAATTGATTTTACCCGAAACTCTCCCCTTCTTCTTCATAATTTCTCAACACGGTGAATATTTAATTTTTAACCTAATATTAATAATTTACTTAATGTTTGCCAAGGTGGAATTTTTTTCACGCGGAGTGCCACGTGGCGGGATATTTTTTTAAAAATAGAAGAGAGTGTAGTACACACATCATCACATATTAGTTGAGGTGTGTTTCTCAAACCAATGAGTGATAGTTTAGGTATGAAACTCACACTTCCAATAGTTTAGGTATGAAACTAAAAAAAAGTCATAATTTAAGTGTGTTTTTGATAATTCACTTATTTCATAATAAATTTAGCGGAACAAGTTTGAACATGTGTTCAATCTTCTTCGTTTATGACAACTAGTTAAATCAATGGCAATTGACAATTAATTGAATATATGGCATAACTTTTGAACATTTTATGGTGGAGTTTTTATCAAGGGTATAATAGTACAACGCCAAACTATATAGAATATTGTTGCTCAAGGAGAACTCTCTAAAGCTAACCAATTAATCCTATAAAAAACTCATGATGATAAGATACACGCTATTAAATTAAAGAGCAAATTTCATAAATTTCATTTCAATAATTACATATATAGGTTGTCCGAGATTAGTTTTGAATACACTGTATTCAACACGCTTGACCTGGTATCTCATATACACTCGCATTAAAAAATTAAGTTCTTTTTTGGATACTTAAGATCTAATGCAACTGAAACCCATTATAAAGGAGTAAATCAAACTTACACCGATTTCAGAAGATCTTGCATGTGTATCCCTCAGCTAAAAACACAGAGTAGAAAAAACTAAATTCTCTCGATCCACCCTTCATCACTTGATGATTGATATATATGTATATCTGTGTTTCAATTTCAAAGTTAATATGTGTATCTGTGTTTCTACGTCTCCAGTGTATTTGTGCATAAATACATACTTAAAAGAAGAAGAAAAAGAAGATGCAGTTATCCAATCCATCCATCTATCTAGGCTTTCACCTCCCGTGGTGGTGGGGGTTTTTGGCCCAGACCCCTGCCTTGTGTATTATTTAAGCAAAAGAATCTCTAGTTACAGGGGGACGGGGCTCCAATTTAAAGTTTGATTGCACGAATGCACATTCAACTTCTAAAAGACAGCGCCTGAACCATATATCAGGGAGGATTGAAAGTCCAGGATGAGTAGTGTTTCTTCATGCTTCTCCTAAAGTTGGCTAATTGTAGCTTGTTCACTCGCAATGGGCCTCTTGCCTGTTCGTTTTCATCAAGAAAGATTTTTGCCTCCTGTATGGTTGTAGCATACTTAGCTAGAGCATCCGCAACCTCATTGCTTTCTCTGTTCAATGATTTTTTGGAGTCACCATGACACTTGAATCTGTCCTTGTAGCATTTGAACAACGAGCATCGAGTCAAGTTCCACTTCAACTACTCATCTCACACATTTTCCACGGCTATCTCCTGGATTTAACAAGGAAAACTGGAGGAATCTTCAAAGTTTGTGAGTATTGGAGATCAACTCTCTATATGTGACAAATAACGCGGAAAGTCATGTTGACATATGGAGCAAACAAGTTGTGATATACATAACCCAAGAATTCAATTGGTTTTGCTACCAAATGATACAAGTCTTGAAAGTGTTCCAAGATGGAGAGATGTTGCTTTAGTGGTGGGAAGACAGTTTTGTTTACATATTGAGAAGAAAACTTTGACAGGAATTGAGTAATTTAATGGTAATTTCTGGGCTTCTAGACACATCTCAAGCTTACTTTCACTCAAGAATTTTGGCTTAAAAAGTTGTCCACTCTTGGTAATTTTTAGCAGCTTTGGTAGAATGATGATGGAATATTTAGCTAATAACTAGAAATCAAATCCCATATAACAATAAGAGATCGAGCAGGGCAATTGAAGGGTAAGGAAAATGAAGGCATTTCTTTATCAGCTATTTTACTTTGTCGTGATTGACTATATAATCGGAAAATAACTTCTTTTATGTCACATCTTTTTTAACGAGAAATCGCTGCCACCAAGTGGTGCAAGGATCGAAACTTGGTGAATAAGACTTGTCCCTCTATCCTTTTCCACTTAATATCATGCTTTTGTCTATATGAGAGGTCGAAAATGTGACGTGCGCCTAACTCATATATCACGTGTTGCGCTCTTACCACTAGACAAATTTTTCTTTGTCTCTTTATTGTATAGATTTTACAAAAATAAGTTTAAATTTTTTGGCTTGGTGAAAAAAGTGGAAGTGAACCAGTCAAATTCTCAAGTGTCATCATACATGGTGGTTGCACACTCCTAAGTAGCTTGACCAACAAAGTCCCTAATAACCACCTCCAACTTTCCATTGGGTGCGAGTCCATTTGTTCACACACAAAGTTCAAGAAATGTAAGAAAAATTTTGGTACAAACGCTAAATGTTATTCAAAAAATCAAAATTAACCGTACTGTATATCAACAATCAAATAACAAGTGGCGAGAGTTCAATAAGCCCTTTCATATTCTTTTTTCACATAAAAAGGTGAATTTTTATATTAACTGGTCCTAACAAGTCACGTCTGGAAATGATAAATTAGACTGAAAAGACAAAGTGTATCACATAAAAATGAGATGATGGAGTATTAAAAATGCCCTTGTCATCCCACTATTATGTGCCATCCAACAGTCACAATCTTCATATAGGCATACCATCAAACAAACATCCACTCTGAAGGACTCAGAAGCACCTGCCAACAGGAAAAGCACAAGGGAGACGCGCCAAAATCTTCTGCTCCAGTTTACAAAAATGATCTTTCGTTTTAGGTGTTATACTTCCTAAGGTCAAAGCTTTCAACAAAAAAAATAATGACATCCAATATGAAAGAAAATCACAAAGTGGATATTAAACCAGACAACATTTTCAACCAATATGGTGTTTCAGTAAATTCAGAAAATATTATTAAAGAACCTGGCATAGCAATATTGAAGCCAAATAGAAACAAGAAAAGCAACCACCAGGGTAAAGCTAAGTCAAAACTGAAAGCTATTTAATGCTCTAATTCAATAGGTTCATCTTCAGACATGGAAGCTCCAAGGGCAGCATTATTGTGGTGGAGACGCAATAACATGATGATCTAGCCCGAAGCAGTTTTCTTTTGCTGGAAGACAACAGCATAAACTGGGACTATAACACCAATGGCAACTGCAGACCAGACACCAAGAGTCATCTTCAGCTTCTGGTTTGACATCCTGTCCAAATTGTACATGTGTTTTGCATGAAGGTAAAAAGGTTCATCATGTCCATGACCTCCCATTCTCTTAACGCCTGTTGAGTGGAGCTCTCTCTTCACTGACCAAACAATAAATTTCAATTATCAGCAAGGTCAGACTTGTAAAAAGAATGAACAACGGCATCCAAGCTTGATTGTAATGAACTCATCACAAGGAAAACGGATAGAAGAAAAGACAAATTAGAAAGAAATGAAATATGAGAGAAACAGAAGTTTCAAAACATGAACAATTAACTAAAACAAGTATTAAAGAATGTTTGAAGTGTAACGATTGAAAAAAATATTTGAAGTGGGCATAAAGAAAGAAGTCGACATATAAATAATAGGAAGTCATTCAGGCAGGCCATAGCAAAACAACCTTTCAATTGCCACACTGTCCCAATGAAAAGATTGTCAAAAACTGATGGAGGTATGCTCTTCTGATAAAGGAGGGGGGAGAGCTACCAGGGAGAGTTCCTCAAATTATTAGAAGGTTAACTAATTAGTTGAGCTGTTAAAAGAGGGAGTTCCTCAAGTCTATGAATATCATTTTTATTCTTTTTTGATAATCACATGTTTCACAAACAGAACAATGCTCAGAAGATCAACCAGACCGTTTTGACTACTTCATGCATCAAGGTTCACAATGCAGGGCCTATGTAAGTATTGTGATTTATCGTTAATAATAGTCATCAGGATGAGCAAAACCTATTAAGTAAAAATAGATTCTTGACAAGTCCTTAAAAGATGAAACAACTTGATAATGCCAAGCATATCTCAGAAGTTGCAGGTCCAAACACCAAAAGAATACTTGAGATTTTGCTGCATCGGATGTGGAGAATTTTGCTGTTTTCTTTAATAAGTTTGCATCAGATTAATGCATTTTTTCTTTTTCGTTTTGACAATTGAGAAATGGTCTGTGGGTTTGCTGGTCCAACTCCAACTGGCTCACACGTTTGAACTTGGAGGAGTACAGGCCCACGCCTCTACCCTGTTCTCGCTTAAATACCTCTCGTTAGCGGGCCGTGGCAGGGTTCAAACTGGTGATGTGCACCCAACCCAAACATCACATGTTATTTTTCAAAGCGCTAAACCAAAGCCCTAAGGGTCAAATAAATGCAAAATATTAATGAACCTCCTTCACAAATTTTAGAATCAAATAAACGAAAAGGTATGCGCATTGGCCAAACTAGATACCATAAAGTCCATATGGTCTAATAAGATATACACCCAGTTCTAGAATCCATAGCCAGCTTGAGGCACTACTCTTGACCAAAATTACATCAAAACCCTTATCTTGGAGGTAGCTGCATTCTAGCTGAAAACAACAATAGTTATATGCACCAGGGCTCAATTTGGAATGTCAATGCTAATACTCATACTTCTGTCCTTGCCAATAAAGAACATACAATCACCTCAAAGAGACCAGAGTTAGAGCTATCGGAAGTAGATTTTTTGGATAAGTTGGAAGTAATACAGAGAAAAAAGAGAATAAAATCCACTTGTATTTGAAACTAGAGAAAGGAGATTATAAGAGAGCTTCTTCTGCTAAGGTGCCTATGTGCTGTATAGCAGCCAATGAGCCAAAAAATAGAACTATTAAGACTAAGAACTCATATGGAGCCCTTGTTTAATACCCTTGAAAATACTTTTGTCACCAAATTCCACAGAAGTTTACAGAGGGAAATTACATAAATAGCTGAGTTATCCACATATCAACAGTTAGCCACCGTGCAAGTGACATAGAAAATATGACCTCATGCTCAGTTCTATATACTATAAAGATAGCCCACTTGCATTTTTATTTGATTCTATTATAGAAGTCATGACCTTAAGATGTTTCAACTCATATTTTAGTCCAACATATCACTTTAAAAGGAATAGGGCTCATTGCAGCACTGTGAAAAAAGCAATCTTGCATCATACAGGAGGAACAGACAGCATTATAGGTTATCATCTCTCTATGTGCCACAAGACCAGAGGCAGAGAATTGCTATCACATGGTAAAAAGAGTCTCGTTTATTTAAAGGACAGGTTGGAATCCCAGCCTACCCTGCCTCCCAATATCAATCGATCAACTATCTGACCCACCGTATCCAGGAGCATTTCAGCTCAAAATGCAAGCTTTTGTCTTCAATTACAAAGTTGAGATTCTATTTTAGACTAGATGCACTCCAAAATCTCACACTTCTAACCAAGCTAAAAAGACTCGTAAAAGACACGACTTAATGTAAGTGTAACAACAATAACTAACCAATAGACATGAACAAAGGAGGGTAAGAGGAGGGGCGGGCGTTCCTAATAACATTGGACCAAATCCTATTATTAGATTGATAGGCATACCATATGAATATTCTAGCCATCATGCCAAGCGAATGTATACATGCACCTAAGGGTTTGGCCTAGAGGTCAATGAAATGGGTCGAGAACCATGAGGTCTCATATTCAAATCCCAAGACAAAAACACTGGGTGGTTTCTTCTCATATGTCCTAGCCTTGGTGGACAGAGTTACCTGGTACCTATTGTTGGTGGGAGGTGGCACGTATCCTGTGGGTAGATAGTATGCAGACCTTACCTCTACCTCAGAGGTGAGGTAGAGAGGCTGTTTCCAATAGACCCTCGGCTCAAGACAAAAACAGTCTAGAAACAGATCCATAAAATCACAATAAACCAAGAAAATGTCAATTGCGCATACCCAAATGAATAGATCTGAAAAACGATAAGTACCCATCAAGAGAAATCCCTAAAAACAATTACACGACGAATCAGCAGCGGAAATCTAAATCTAAATTGACAATCTTGGTGATATTTCCAGCTACAACATACAGAAATCACAATAAATCAACAAAAAGGAAAATCGATCAGCTATGCATAAATCCCTAACTACCTGGGCTCATTTCATTCCAATACTGGTAAATAAGTTCTTTTAAAAAAATAAAATTGTGATAATGGAAAAAAAATCCAAAATTTACATCAAATTTTGAAGAGATAAAAAGCTGACCAGTTTTGGAGAAAATGGATTCAGAGGAAGTGATGAGCTTGGATGCACACGACCGTAAGCCATTGTTCAACGCCATCGCCGCTCTCTGCTTTCTTCGTTTTCCTGCTATGTACGCTCGGAGGGTTAAGTTAAAGACTTTGTACTTTTGGTATTTCCTATTTTATACTACCAACTAGCTAGTTTTTTTAAAAAAATTGATTTTTTAATGATGAATTAGCACGAGCATATTTTTCTTAATACTGTTTGATAATGTCAACGATGATAATAGATATTGCATATAATTGGTCCATTTAATTTCACTTTTCATTGTGAACAATTCAACGATATATTATAAAAGAAATCTACTTTTAGCAAAATATTTAGACTATAAATTAAATTAAGTGATTTACAAACTATAGTTTTCATCCTTAAACCCCATCCAGACCATACATAGTATAAATCATTAGCTGCTAATGTACTATTTATCATCATCAAGTACTGATAATATGTTGTCATAATACCAACAAAAACAATCAGAAAATTAATCCCATTTGTAATCAATGTCGGTCTTAAAAAGGGGAGCAAAAAATAACAGTGCACCTTAATTCCACTTTTTTATAGTGCAAACTTTAGCTGTTCAAATCAATCAGATGTTCTTCTGCACACAGAAAATAAGTTTATTTTGTTCACACAAAGTTCTAAAAATACTTTAATTCCGAGGTACATCATGTTAATTAGAAAAACACTGCAGCTCTACAATAGTAACCTTTAAAAAAGTCAGCAGAGGTCCAGAGGACAAAACATTGTGAAAGATACAAATTCTGCCAGACACTCAAAATCTTGAGAAGCTCCTCATAATGAAACGCTTTTAGGAAAACAAGTGGCCTAAGAAACACCAATTGTATCAAACAAAATGGATGACATTCTTCTGAACATGTAGCTCAGTAACTCTTTCTGTTTTGCATGGTCTATGGCCGGAAAGATCTCAAGAATCTTGATTACTCAACAAATGTGCTGACACAATTCTAGAAATCGTTGGCCGAAGAAGCACTGTTTGATCTAAGAGCTTCAGAAGGCCCATTGCTAGTTTTGCTGATAATTCCCTTGCCAAAATAATCAGCAATTACAGAAAATCCATCCTTTGAGCTCTTAACCTGTTGGAAGAACTGGTCTGGGTTTTTGGAGCTTTGTTCCAAGCTTCTCTTTGTTTCCAGAACAGCTCTGTACTCGGGAGCACACTCGGGGCACTCTTTCTCATTGTCGCCAAGGCAGCGCTGATGAAATGAGTGCATACACATGAAGTGGACAGCAGGAAGGTCTAGTGTGAATGTGCAAGTAGTACACTTGCTAAGCTGAAAAATTCTAGCATTTGTTCTTAGATCCTGGATCTCTTTTCTCATTGTTGATGATTCTTCCTGCAAAATGAGGTAAAATGATCTGAATATTTTTTTTTCTTTTTGAAACTGGTAACTTCGGAAAATGATCAGAATATTATATTTCTCAGTTTTGTTTAGAGATCCATAAAACTCAGATGAAAATGAAATTAGAATTCAAGATAACTGAATGTAAACATCTGATAATTTCTCAAAAAGGACACAAAAAAGATGAGGGAGTAATTTTTCAAGTAGATACCCGTCGACCATCATACAGGTGCATAGCTAGCGAGCTCATAGAATAGCGAGTTTAGGCAGTGGTTCAAGGTGCTTGTTGCCGAGAGAAGGCAATAGAAGTCAAGCATCTAATTCAATAGTGAAAAGGAATGCTGGCCATGGAGAACAACCAATAGAAGGCAACAGGTATTAGGTAGACATGATGCCAATAGTTTAGGATGAAAGACAGCTATTCCAGCCACTCCTGGCCTCCCTCTCCCAAAAGAAAAAACAAAAAAAAGCAGAAAAAAAGAGAGTACGCAAGCCTTATTGCTGAAGGATAACTTGAGCTATGGTATATGATGACAGTGACTTTCTAGTCTAGAATGTTATATGTGATAGTTCCATTATCTATTGAAATATCAATTGGGTAAAGAAAAATCATTGAAAGAACAGCAACAACACTACTATAATAACTACCACGCCTCAGTCCCAAACAAGTTCACATCGGCTATATGAATCCTCACTAACCATATTCCCCATTGAAATTCTATCTCGGGCCAAAAGAGAATAGGAACGAAAACAGCCTCCATTTTGGTTACGCCACAAACAAGTATAACAAATGAGATGAGATGGGAGCTCACAGAATTGGGAGTCCCTTTGATATTTACTATGTTGGGATGATATGAAACAGTCATTATCTTTCACCAACATAAGGAAGACACCAACAGCAGACTATGTTGCAGCGTGTACCACATGAAAAGGCTCAGATAAGTTAAATAGATGGTATGGCTCTACCGTTTACTACACATCAAAGAAATGGCTGAAAGGAGGCTGTTCATAAACAAAAAAAAACCTCCCTCCCAGTAGTCATGTCACTGTACTGTAATTACCTTTTAACTCTATTAAGGAAATGACTGAAAGGAGGCAAGTTAGTCTACACATTGCAGGTATCCCAAAATGTACAGATATAGAAATATAAAATGGAATTCGAACAGACAAATACCAACCTGATACTTTTCCATAGCTCTGCGGTCTTCTTCAATCAGCTGGGACTCATGTTCTAACTTTCGAGCTATGTAATCTTTGATAACAGAGAGGGTGAGGCACGGGTTTTTGGCAAGTGTCTGAAGAACCACAATGGGAGGCAAGATATCATCCCTCTCAATGTAAGTCAAGATTTCTTTGACTTCTTTTGAACAGTCTTCTCCAAGTTCACCAAAATACTTCAACAAATCTGCCCAAAGAGAAGAGTCACCCCCCTTACCCGAATCACCCAATCTCTTGCAGCATGCAATCAAACCTTCATGATCATGTACTTGCATGTAGCATGCAATAACTTCTTTGTAAAGTTTCATCTTCTCATAAAGAAACAACAGTCCTTCTTTAAAGTCATTCATCTCGCATAAAATTATGGCAAGATCAACATCATATAGTGGTTGTTCTAGTTCAGAAGGCCATGCACTCTTCAGCAAGGTCAGCCCCTTCCTACGTCTCTCTTGACGACCTTTCTCATCATTTACATCTTTCTTGTCCGATATCGCCTTCCCATTAGATACTGCCTTTGAAGATCTATGTGCTAGATCATTTCCACCTTCATCTATGTTAGATTGTGAAATTGATGGGAAATCCAGGTCATGAGACAAGTACAATTCCAGGAGTGTGTTATGAATTTCCACTTGAGCAGATGAATCCTTCACTTTGCTGGTATATTTTTCAAGGAACTCCAGAAGTGCATGAGGATAATGGACAAAAATGTTGAGAAAATCAATAGGAGAAGGCAACATGGAGATAAATGCACCACTTGATGCACCCTTCTTGGGCAGTTCGGGTTCCTCTGTGCAAAGCCTCATGAGTATGTCAACTGTTTCAGCTGGCTTATGCTCAATAAGAATTTTGCCATACTCTTTCACTGTCACCCCAGCTTGACTCAACTCAAGGCTGCTGATATATTGTAAAGCTTCTTCATATCTGCCTAGATCTTCAAGCAAAATTTTAAGGTACCATTCATGCCTCCCAGCTTTCTTAGCAACGGACATGGCATGCTCATGATAATTGGCAGCTCTGCATACCCTTATTGCAGTTTCAACGTCAAATTTTTGTTCCCCAACGCCATCATCACTTTTGATGAACTCTTTCAGCTTCTCAACATCTTTCAATTTGGTGTAACAATTTAACAGAAGAGTGGTATGATCTTTTGAGGCAAGCCCCTTCTCATGCAATTTTTCCAGGTAATTGGTGAGATTGTGGATTCTCTGTGCATCCAAAAATTTTTGTATGACATATGAAGGTTCTAGATGCCCAATGGTGTGTATATACTGAGCCATAGCCTCATCAAAGTCTTGTTTACTGTACAAGTGATCGCCATACTTCCTCAGCACTTCAGCAGTGGCAGCCGCATCAGCTTGCTGGCTTTGGACGAGATTTATAGCAACTGTATAAAGATTCTTCTTGAAAAGCATATCCAATTTGCTCTCCATATCTTTCTCCCCAATGCATAAAGTTGATTTGTCCTCCAAAATAAGTATTATGTTGCCCCATTCGCAAAGCATCTGAGAAACTTCGTTAACCACTATACTATGGGCAATTAACCGGTTCTTCAGATCATAAACATTGAAAGTGTTCTTTCCAGTTCTTTGATCTGCAAAAACACATAACAGGTATCCACGAAACCACCCAAGGAACTTCTTCTCTCCTTCAAAGGCCCAACAAGGACCACGACCATCAACTTCATAGAAATATATCGCCTCAGGCCGACCAATAATGAATTCCTATAAGAGGATAATATCAATGACACTAAAAAATGAAATTCCCAGCAAAAAGGAAAGAAGATAATAAAGAACACTTCAATTAGCACACACCGATCGATCAGTCATTGCAACACTAGTTACACTAGATCCAATCTGATCAAGAGTCTGCCGGGTAGGTGCTTGAGTATGCATGTTGAACAAGTTCACTGAATTTGGAGTAACAGCAAACAACTGAAGCACCTGACCATCCACTCTGAACCCCAGACCCGTGATGGAGGATTGGCTTTTGTCTGAATGATTATCCACCTGAAGCTTAAAGCGCTTGATGCGTTCACGGGCTATATCTCCTTGAATGCAATAGATGCAACCATTGTCCAGCCCTATAACTATGAGTAATAATGGCGGAGCCTCTTCCAGAACCGAAAACGACGTAATCTGCAGTTATACGTTTTGTTCTTATATTACTTAATCAAATGACATGCAATAAAAGAAAAGGTACACAACTAGATAAGAAAGAAGAAACTTTACAAACACTAATATACACCTTTGCTTCAGGGAACTGGTTGGTAAATATTCGCAGTATTTGAATACAATCTGGACTTGATGTACTTGTTCCCTCGGGCTCCATCTTGTCAAGATCAAAAATTTTAAGACAAACAGCTGGGGGCTGGGAAGCTATTTGCTCATCTTCTCCAACGGTCACTAAGAAGTTCCTTTGCTAGTTAACAGAGAAAGAGGAAAGCTAAAGTCAGTGCATTTTGCATTATCAACTTTAAATAAGCATACTCTCAGGATTTAGTACTTTCTGGGTTTTAATCCAAATTTTGTTTTGCCATAATCTAAACACAAGATATCAGAACACAGATAAAGAAAACAAAAAGAGTATAGTTCTGTGGAGGCATGTGCTTCAGGTGTTCTTCCACAAAAACTTTATTGTTGTCAATCAAAAGATAACAGAGAAACAATACTATCAACGCAACCACCCATCCAACTCATTAAGCAACTGAATTAAAAGAAAATTGCTGTAATAGACTTTCTAGTGAGTTAGAAGTTGACATGTCAACTTCACATCTTTTCATACTTCATATGTTACATGATACCTTCAGCTCCCAAACATAAGGAAACCTCCACGATGACAAAAACTCCAGTTAATTAAAAAAAAATACCCAACAAAAACAAATTTTTATCAGCATTTCTTCCAACCCAAGTTCAGAGTTGAATTCCACAGCCAAAACACAGTTGATCAACTACCAACATAAATTTTCCACGGTTGTGAGAACTTGTCAACTAACAGAATCAAGCAATCAACAATCTATCAGCTTTGCCTGAATACCAAACCAGTCGGGATCCGTTATATGGATCTTCTATATCCATTTCCATCTATATTGGACCCAATGTCATTGCAACACTTAAAGATCTGTCTTCTCAGACAAATTGAACTAGAGGTTCTCTAATCTTACACTTGTCCATATACTAACGTACAAGGCCTCCACCCAATCTGAAAATACTCCCAACAAACACCAAACCCAATACAAATGTAACGGCAACAACTAAACCCTCAATCATAAGTATTCATAACTTCCATTCTGTTCTGTTCTTAACTATGTCTGCATTGTACTCCCTCCATTCCACTTTGTTTTGCAATATTTCCTTATTAGTCCGCTTCAAAATAATTACACATTTCTATATTTCCTCAATGAGAAGCTTTTATAGCCACACAAATGTTATGATACGTTTAAGATCACAATTTTCAAAAGTCTTATACCCACACAATAATATTATGGCATGTTTAAGATGGCAAGTTTTAAACGTCTTCATTTCTCTCTTAAACTTCAAGTCCAGTCAAACTACGCCAAACAACTTGAGACATAGAGTGTGTTTGGTATGAAGGAAAACATTTTCCACATTGTCTGCAAAATGTTTTCCAATTTTTCTATGTTTGGTTGGTCAAAATAATTTGGAAAACATTTTCTCTAGGAAAACAAGCTCCTTAAAAATGAGAAAAATGACTTCCTTAATCAAAGTAGGGAAAACAAGTTACATAAGTGACATTGCAAGTTCATTATCTCTTCCCCACCCACCCAACACTCCTACCCCCTCCCCTTGACCATCCCAACCCCCGCCATCCCCGAACCACCACTCCCCACCCCATCCCGCCCACGTAGTGTTTTGCTAGATTACATATAAATGCTCATGGGATAATATGTTTTTGCTTACCTACCAAACACTAGAATATAAGTAAGAAACCTACTTATTTTCCAACAAAACATTTTCCATCATACCCATAGTGAGTAGTAATAATCAAGGAGAAACTTGAAAAAACTTTTAAAAAAAGATTATACCTTGAGCTGTTGAAGGAAGAGGACAGAAGAAGAATGAGCTTGGAAACCATAATTGAACTTCAATCCTCGATCCAATAACGAAGCAGTTCCGTCATCACAACCCAACACAATTCTTCCTTTACCACTGGAACAACATTGGATCTTGCCTGTTACATCATCTGACACTTTCCCAGAAAATTTCTCCTCAAAAAATTCAAACTTCCTCCATTGATACATCCTTTACTCAGAGGCAGATTGGTCTACTTTCAACTCCAACTAAAAAAAAAAAGTTAGAAATAATGTACATATGTGAAATTGCTTAAAAATTGAAGCTTTTTTTCTTTGCAATTGTGTTATAGGATAAAGAATTGAATCGACCCTTTTGATGAAATTTTGACTAGATTGATCTAATATTATGAAAAGGTCCATTGACAGGATGGAAAGTTGAAGAATGATACCAAATTGGATTTGTCGGGTCACTTCTCTACCCATTTCTGTTTGTTTTTTAGTTTTCCCTTTGTGCAATTTTTTTTTTGAAAAAGTAAATTTTTTTTTTTTTTTGGGAAAATAGTGTTTATTTTATCAAAATTCTTTTGCGAAAATGTTGATTTTTTATTTTTATTTTTTTAGTTGAATAGAGCTGCTTTTCATTAAAAAAGTTATTCATAAAATGTTAGGACTAATAAAAACTTAAACATGTTTGTTTAGATTTTGTCAATTTTGTTTTTGATAGATGATTTTCTGAATAAGTGGATTTTAATTAATTTTCTTTTCCAGAAAACATTGGCGTTTGGCTATGTTTTATTGTGAAATTTGAAAAAAGTAATTTCCAAAGTGAAAATAATATATATTTAAAAATTAGAGTTGTATTTGATCATCAATATAACTTGGAGTGAAAAAAAATAAAAATAACTTTTTAGTATTATTTTTCAAATTCTGAAATTTAAACTCAAAATGAATTTCAAATTTTTATGATCAAATGTATTTTCCGAAGTTCAAAATGAACAAACTTTTTTCCAAAGAGACGTCCAAATGGTCCTGTCGCGACATTTCGGGTTGATCAAGTTGCAACTCTGCTTCCACGCCTATACTGATATCTGAATACTCCCCCGTCCCTCTTTGACGTGATATCGTTTGACTTGACACAGTATTTCAAAAAAAAAAAAAGATTTTTGAAACTTGTTGTCTAAAATAATACTTAGATATTTGTCTGAATGAAATCATTTTATTAAGCTTAAAAAAAAATTCAAGTTAAATTATTTCTAATTATAATAAAATGATATTTTTTTGGAATGGATTAAAATAAAAAAAGGTACCCATAAAATAAGCCTGAGGGAGTATTAAAATTAACTCTTTGCTTCTGCTGATTCTTTTTTCATTTTTACCCTTTTCTCTTTTGGAAAATTTTATTTTTTAAATAGAGAATAGTGAAGGAGGGGAAGGTAAAAAGGAAAAGTGTCTTTGATTCTTCATAGAATTAGAACCCTACACATATAGGTAATACTACAATATAGAGTTGATAATTACATTATTTACATTGCAGTTCGTCTTAAATCCGAATTTTTGTGTACTACTTTGTTACTAAGAATGCATTCATAATAATGATGAAAACTCATTTATTTAGAGATAAACGACGCACCTTCTTCACTTTGGTGGGTTCAGTTCCCTCCCGAGGACGGGCTGTGGGTTCTCATGTCTAATAGGGCTTGCTTTGGCCTTACAACATTGGCATGATTAAAAAATGTAACATCCCGAAAATCGAGCCAGCTTTCTAAGTTTGAAACTCTGAAAAATTTCATGTTCCCAGAAATTACGGGTCCAAACCACGGACCGTGGTTAGAACCACGAGTCGTGGAATAAAACCGTGGAATGCCTTCTGCAGATTAGCCTCTGGTCTGAGAATCATGAGTTGGTTCTACGGACCGTAGTTCACTCTACGAATCGTAAAGTCAACTCGTGGAACTTGATCTGAGGATTGCCTGTTTCCTCAGGACCCACGAATGACTTCTACGGATCGTAGTCTGAACCATGGACCGTAGTGTCCAGTCGTGGTATTGAATCAAAGACCAGCTAAGTCCCCAGGAATTACGACTTGGGTCTACGACCCGTGGTCCATTCTACGGGTCCGTCCTGTTGACCCGTAGTTTGGTTTTTGCAGCCTATCTTTTGGCCAGGAACGACGGATGAAAACCACGAGCCGTGGTTTGATCTAAGACTCGTGAAATTCGTTCGTGATGTCTGAAAGTCAACTTTTTTCAGCTTTTATTCTTAATTATATCCCAAGGGTATTTTAGGCACTACCCACTCTTTTAACTCCTAAATGAGGTCGTTTTGATTATTTCTAGAAGCGTTTTCACCCTCATTAGCCTAAGTCCCTCCTCAAATCTTCATTCATCTCCCAAAAGGGAAAAAAACTCTCTCAAGCTCAAAGTCTCAAGCTCCAAGATCAAGTCTCCTTTCTTTTCAATTTCAAGTGGGTTGGGTTAATTTCAATCAAGGTATGTGGGTATTCAACAATGAGTTCATCTCACTCTTGTGCCCAAAACCCCAATTCTTATCTTGAATTATGAACTTGTGAAATTAGGGTTTTGATCTAAATTGGGGAAAACTTATGAAATCAGTTTCTATGCATCAATTCATGGTTTCTTATTGTTTATTTATGATTTGATTAAGATTCCTTAATTGGTTTTAAGAGTCCATGTCTTAAAGTTGATTTCTAGCATGATTCCATTGAATTGCATGTTTTCGAGTGAAAGTTTACATGTTTAGATAACATGTCCTTAAGTATTTATGAAATTGCATGCCTAATTCTTCAATTATTAATTTAGAAAGAAAAGTATGTTTAATTATGGCTATGCTAAGCTTCAAGAACTTATGATATGAGAATTACATGATACCCGATGTGTCTTCATGCTTTTCAACAAGATTTGGCATTAGATTATGCCACTATGAACTTATGAGCTATATGTATGTTTTGAGAGTAGTATTTAGCACCGAGCGATGAGGGTTCGATTACCCAAGTCCAAAAACTACGTTGCCAGCGTAGGTTATGAATTTGCCCTATGGACTTATGAGAGTGGTTCCACATTTTGATTATGGTGTCCTGTGTTTTAGCGGGCATTTGGACAGCTTTGCCAACTAGGGTTATATAGTTGGATATGGTGACTCGTTCCTTGGCAGGGTTCAAGTCAGCTTTGCTAACTAGGGTTATATAGTTAGATTCCATGTAGCTCGCATGGTCTATTGTCGGTTATAAGAAACTCCCGTATGAATGTTTTGACTTGTTTAAGCTTATGACATATATTTGAAGTCTTGACTCATGTCTCACGTTTACTATTCAAATTATGACATTTACCTTTGATAACTTCTTTATGCATGAACCAAGTTTTTATTTACGTTTTAAGTATGTTTTCATTGTATTCATGCATATCTCACATATTCGGTACATCCTATAGTACTGACGCATATCTTGCGCTGCATCATCAAATGATGCAGATTCAGGCTCGTTCCCTCACACTCGTGGCTAGATATTACCGGAGTCCCAGTTTCCAGTGGTGAGACCTCAATATCCTAGGGCCAATATTAGACTTATTTCTCTTATGTTGTTTCCTTCGGATTTCGCGAGCTAGTTGGGGTCTTGTCCCATTACCTCTTGTGATAGTTTAGAGGCTTCAGACATAGCTAGACTTGTATTCTGTTGTATGGAGTTGATACTTTTTAGACTTGTTCTTATTTAAGTTATGGTTGCCTATCTTTAACTAGTATGTTTCTGTATTGATTTCCGAGTATGCTATGACCAAGGATTAAGCCGGAGCACTTGTGTTCCGGATCCCGTATTACGTCTAGGGGTAGCCTCGAAGCGTGACAAAAAAAAGAACGAAAACTTTGAAACTTATATCTTCGACGTGCACGCAAGCTGACAAAGGCACTACGTTCCAATTTTATCAAAAGAAAAAAGAAAAAAGTAATACCTTCATAAAGAAAAAATATATGAAGGTATATTTGTTACCATCAGCAACTTCACGAGCACACCCTTTACAAAAGATAACAGTGAAAAAATAGAGCGTCAAGAATATTTATGTAGAGAAAAGCAGATAGTATAATAGATGGACTTACATAGACTACTTCTCCAAGAAGTTTGAAAAACATTAGATCTAGACAAGTCAAACACAAGTCCAAGGGCATATTTGTCATTGCACCTCACATCCACCACAGATCCAACTTGCAAGGTCATTTTCATCATAAAGCTAAAGATTCTTCTTCATTGTCACTTGTCAGTCGTCACCAATCTACTCAACAATCATACAGGGAGAGAGGGGCAGAGATGGCAAGGAGACCGGACGAGGAATACGATTACCTGTTCAAGATAGTGTTAATTGGAGATTCAGGAGTTGGCAAATCCAACTTGCTCTCCAGATTCACTAGAAATGAGTTCAGCTTGGAGTCCAAATCAACAATCGGCGTTGAATTCGCTACTCGTACACTCCAGGTTGAGGGAAAGATCATTAAATCTCAGATGTGGGATACTGCTGGACAGGAGAGATATAGAGCAATTACTAGTGCATACTACAGAGGTGCACTTGGTGCACTTCTAGTATATGATGTGACAAAACCAACTTCCTTTGAAAATGTCAGCAGGTGGTTAAAGGAACTGAGGGATCATGCAGACTCCAACATTGTGATCATGCTCATTGGAAACAAGACTGATCTGAAGCATCTCCGAGCTGTTGCTACAGACGATGCTCAAAGCTATGCGGAAAGAGAAGGGCTTTCATTCATAGAAACATCGGCATTGGAAGCAACAAATGTTGACAAGGCTTTCCAGATGAATCTTTCGGAAATTTATCGGATGATCAGTAAGAAGTCACTGTCTTCAGAAGACACTGCACCTGCAAACATTAAACAAGGGAAGACTCTTGTTGTTAGAGCAGAGGAGATAAACTCCAACAAAGCCTGCTGCTCTGCATCTTAATGATCATCACTTCTTTCAATCCCCTGTTTGTTAGTTATTATTATTCTATTTATTTTGAACTTATTTGTTTTATATTTTCTATCAATTTGTCTTGATCCTTTTGTTATAATTACTGTAATTACCCTGCTCCTACCTAATATTATACAAATTAAACCTTCACATTTTTTTCTTTTTCTTCACAAGCAGTGCATTTTTCGTTCATTGTAGAGATTATTGGATTCTTCACTTTAAGATTTTGTACATGGTATACCAAAAAGGACCATAAGAGGTCGAAATAAAAGTACAAGAGATATACACGGTAAAAGGACAACAAGCAATCACAGAAGTATACTATAACAAAATAGTACTATACCCGAACCACATGAAACCCTACGAAAGCAGCAAAACTGAAGAACAAGAAACTACAAGAGCAGACCTACAACTACTAACTATTGCACAACCCTACCTACTAATATGAAGTAGACCTACCTACTAACCGTCTATCCTAATCCGAGCCCTCCACACCTTCCTATCTAAGGTCATGTCCTCGGTAAGCCGCAACTGCGCCAAATCTTGTCTAATCACCTCTCGCCAATATTTCTTTGGTCTACCTCTACCTCTCTTGAAACCATCCATAACCAATATCTCACACCTCCTCACCGGGGCCTCCCTGCATCTCCTGTTCACGTGCCCGAACCACCTCAACCTCACTTCTCGCATCTTGTCTTCTACTGAAGACACTCCCACCTTGTCTCGAATATCCTCATTCCTAATCCTATCCCTCCTAGTAAACTCACACATCCAACGCAACATCCTCATCTCCGCTACCTTCAACTTCTGAACATGAGAGTGCTTGACTGGCCAACACTCTGCTCCGTACAGCATAGCCAGTCTAACTGCCACTTTGTAGAACTTGCCTTTCAGTCTAGGAGGCACCTTCTTATCACACAAGACTCCTGAAGCGAGCCTCCATTTCATCCACCCTGCACTAATACGATGAGTAACATCCTCGTCAATCTCCCCATCTCCTTGGATAATAGACCCAAGGTACTTGAAGCTACCTCTCCCCTGGATGGCATGCGTATCGAGCCTCACTTCCACACCGGATTCCTGAGACATGCCGCTAAAATTGCACTCCAAATATTCTGTCTTCGTCCTGCTCAACTTGAACCCTTTAGACTCCGGAGTTTGTCTCCAAACCTCCAACTTAGCATTAACTCCCTCACGAGTCTCGTCAATCAAAACAATATCGTCCGCAAACAACATACGCCATGGCACTTCATCTTGGATTTGTCTTGTCAAAACATGCATTACCAAGGCAAATAGAAACGAGCTAAGGAACGATCCTTGGTGCAACCCCATCATCACGGGGAAATGCTCCGAATCTCCGCCCACAGTTCTGACTCGAGTCTTTGCACCATCGTACATGTCCTGAATCGACCGAGTGTAAGCCACCGTGCCCCTCTAACCTCCAAGCACCTCCAAAGAACCTCCCTATGAACTTTGTCATAAGCCTTTTCTAGGTCGATAAATACCATGTGCAAGTCCTTCTCCTCTCCCTATACTGCTCCACCATCCTCCTCACTAGGTGAATAGCCTCAGTAGTCGAGCGTCCATGCATGAAGCCGAACTGATTCTCGAAAATAGTCACAATCTTCCTTAGCCTCAATTCCACCACCCTCTCCCAGACCTTCATGGTGTGGCTCAACAACTTGATATCCCTGTAGTTGTTGCAATTCTGAATGTCACCCTTATTCTTGTACAAAGGGATCATCGTACTCCATCTCCAAGCTTCAGGCATCTTTGCCGTCCTGAAAATGACATTGAACAGCCCCGTCAACCACTTCAAACCTACCCCACCTATGCAATTCCAGAAATCCACCGGGATCTCATCTGGCTCCATCGCTCTACCCCTATGCATCCTACCAATAGCCCTTATAACCTCCTCAACCTTTATACGCCGACAATAACCAGAGTCACGCTGCCTCTCCGAATGCTCCAAATCCCCCAGCACAATGCTTATGTCCCCTTCTTCGTTCAATAGTTTATGAAAGTATGACTGTCATCTCTTCCTAATGAAAACCTCCTCCACCAAAACTTTACCATCTTCGTCCTTGATACACTTCACTTGGTCAAGGTCCCGAGCCCTCCTCTCCCTTTCCTTGGCTAGCCTGTACAACTTCTTATCCCCACCCTTACCTTCTAAAGCTACATATAAGCTCTCGAAAGCTGCTGTCTTAGCCGCCGTAACTGTCAACTTAGCCTCTCTCCTAGCTACCTTATACACCTCCCTATTCGTCTGCTTCTCCTCCTCATCCTTACTTTCGACCAACCTCACGTACATGGTATACCAAGATCCACATTATAAGAACAAGATTTTAGACTAATTAACATGGACTGTTTACTCAAAAGTTAAAACTGTCTCCACTACTTCCCTGGACCGAACAGTCATTTCAAATCCAAGGTAAACACTAATCTAGGTAACATCTGAAAGTTATTAACATAAAATATTGAAAGCCAATTAGCAGTACCTAAGGAGTAAGGGGTGCGGAATGATAAAATGCCAAACACCAATACTAGTTAAAGAAACAGAACTAGATAAACGAAATACTCAGTTTGCCCCAAATGTTGTATGTACATTAGAAAACATGTGATTTCTGAATAGAGGTATCATATCCTGGTGCAGGAAAAAAGAAATAACTTCAGCGCAAAGGCTATCAATTGAGTAAAACTAGATAAATATTTACGAATTAAGGAAAATTGACAATGCTGCCTCTTGAATTTGATGTCTGTTAAAATCAATGTTGGGCTCACAGCAAGAATCAAAGCAGGAACCCTGATCACCATTGCAGCGCGCCTCCTTGCTCTCAAATCTGTCTAGATACAGCACTACTTGCATTCACCAACTTTTTCTCCGACCATCCTACAAAATACAAATCACGGATTAATAAGTTACCATCTCTAGGAATTTTGAGAATAAGATATAAAGTACTCTTGCTGAGGAGCCGTGTGATTATTTCCTGATGTTTTGTAATACAATCCACTGAAAAATGTATCTTAATATGCATGAGCAAAGACTGTGATACTTGGCTATATTAGTTACTCCATTCGTTTCAATTTGTTTGTCTTACTTTCCTTTTTAGTCCATTTAAAAAAGAATGTCTTTTTTCTTTTTTAGCAACTCTTAATTTCAACTTTACACATGACATGTTTAAGACCACAAGATTAAAGGACATTCTGGCACATTCTACATATCTTTAGTTTAAGGCCACAAGATTCAAAAGTCTTCTTTACTTTCTTAAACTCAGTGCCAAGTAAAAACCAGACAAACAAATTGAAACGGAGGGAGTACTTGTTTTTTGCTAGACAATTAGATTACCCAAACGAAAAAGGCAGAGCTTGATTGAGCAATCTAATCCCAATATTGAAAGATCGGAAAGCAATCTAAGAGAACATAGAACTAATATTTATAAGGAGAAACATTAAGAATAATGAAAAAGGAAAAGGATGCACCTGATACAGAACATATATGACGGGTTGCTCAATGTTCGCCTCCTCTTTGAGCTCAAACAAGCCTCTGGGCTCTGTTAGGCAGCAAAAGGCCAAATAGTACATTTTCCACTCCAAATTCATGCAAGCAACAAACATTTTGACACTTGAGCTTCATGAAATATATCCCATTGTTTCAACAATGTGTGACATAGCACCTAACATTGAGACAAGGAGATACTTGGTCAATGTGTGCTTCTTAGTATCAAACTATCATATTCTGCAACTTAACAAGACACAGTTCACCAAGGCTTATATCCAAGCAGTAACAGTGGGAGTCACCTACATAGTAAGTGTGGTTTTGATTTTCTTCATTGTTTCTCTCCGCGCTTCCCCTTTCAAAAGTACTTAGTACCCATTAAAAGTAAGGAATGAAAGTTTGAGGGAAAAAACAAAATTAAAGTACTAATAAATCAAGTTAATTGATCGAAATTAACTTCCTACGCAGAGATATCATGATACGGAGATACTTTTGAGTATAAGTTACTTTTTCTGTTACTAATCACTGGCAATGCATCCTACCTGGGAACTGGCCTTTTTCAAGTTTACCAAATACAAGAGCAGGAGGAGAAGGAAACCAAGTGCTAATTAGGTAAAAGCTGGTGAACTACTTACAGTCAAGGACAGAAAGCAATAATTGCCCATTTACAGTAAGTTAAGAGAAAGAAAATCAAAATTAACAAAATTGAGAAATATCTCATATGACAATAAGATGTGCAATATAGATTTCTTCGCAAAATTTAAAATATTGAATGATTTACAAGCCAAAAAACGAAAATACAGGGAGAAATAAAGAAAAGGGAAAGGCATGATCACCACACAAGCAGAATTTAGGAGATAAACAATCATGATTACTAATTCAACTTGCAGAATATGTGAGAATTATGTCATTTCAACATTGAGTTTTTGTATAAAAAAGAAAAGGAAACAATTATTACTACTATTACTGTTTGAAAGTTTTTGCTTTATTTCACATGTCAAGAGTCAAATAAAAGGACATTTGACTAGTATATTATTTTTAACAAGATAAATACAATTATGCATACACGCATGCAACTCACAAAAACTTACTTTAAAATTGTAAAATTCCAACTTTGGAATTTTTTCAGGTAGTTTCAAAGTACAAATTTAATTTTTGTTAGCTTTATTTCAAAAGGCAAATTAATCTATTTCTAGTTAATTTGGAAGTTGGTCAAACTAGCACTTGATAAATGAAATAAGTATATCAATTTGACACAAAGAAGTGATGTAATAGGCAATTCAGAGGAAGTTTAGCTTTCTTTCATATAGTTGTCTTAATTGAAACTGAAACTGCTTAACAGCTAAAACTCCAACCTCTGACCACTATACTTTCCAACTTAATTCTTGAATATTAACATCCTCTTAGTGTTTTTGTTGGGATAGGGGTACATTTGAAGGTTAAATCAATTTTATCTATTGTAAGCTGAAGATTCTAAAGCTTAAGAGAAATAAAAACATTGAATCTTAATCACATCCAAGCTTAAATTTCAACTCTGAATTGAGGCTCGACTAATCAGGATTCTTGCCGGAAGTCCCACTTTGGGGGTAAAGCGCTCCCCACCAAAGGCGACTCCATTGTCAGGGCTCGGACCCGAGACCTCTTGTTAAGGATTGAAGGGTACATACGACCCCATCACAACCTTTGGTGGTACCTACTACGTCCTTTAGTCTTCTAAAACACTTGTTCCTACATTTCATATTAATTTAATTCTTAATTATAATATTATTCAATTTATTAAACTCTAGAAACAAATAAGAGACATTTCGAGTTACCTTGAACAATTCTTGGTAATTCCCTCAATATCCCAGCATATAGAGCTAATTTAGCCCCTGCTCAGCTTAGGTGCGCTCAAACCAACTCCTTCTGTAGTCTGCTCTTAAAAAATGTTCTTTCATCCTCATAGATCAAATGAACTCCCCACTGTCTCACAATGCGCCCATGGATAGATGCCTCAAACAAGCCATACTGGTTAAAAATTCCACCATCTGTTCTTCTCACCTCCAGTGAAGAATACAGTGGTATGTAGGCAAAGCAAACACACCAGCCATACGTTCTAGATGCTGTGCCCACTTTACATTCTTTCTCTAGCACTTTAAGGTCTTCCAAATGATCATTGCATATCAATTTGGCTTTGATGAAAGCATAGTCATACTTCTCAGATAGCCCTGAATCAGGATTGCAGACACCTGCTCCCATAAGAGTCACACAGCATATAGCAAAGCCCTTGAACTTATCATTATACCAATTAATGGGCAGTTTGAACCTGATCTTTTCCTCATCACTCTGGTGCTTAAACCATGTGGGAATTGCGCGTTCAGGAAAGACAATGGAACAAGTCATCCTGTCATTACAGTAAAGAGAGGGGCGGGTCCTATCATGGATATTGTTTGAGAAAAATACACTGAGAATCTCATCCAAAACTGAGCTACCATTGCTCTCCTCTGTATAAGATTGTTGATCAAAACTATAATTGGTGAATGAGATCAAATTCAACCTTGGGTACATTGGTAGCTTTACAATACTTCCTTTTGCCAAAAAATCTTCTGCATATAATTCCTCTATACTCCGAGGAAGTAAGGGAAGTTCCTTAAGCTCCTGACAGTGTGTTATGTTGAGATATCGAAGGCGAGAAAGTATACAGAAGCTATTAGGTAAGGAGATAAACTTATTTCGGCTCAAATTCAGTTCCACTAAAGAAGGAAAAAACACAAGAGCAGCAGCTTGGCTATCACATAAATTACATCCACTGAGATCTAAGCTTTTCAATTCCCTCAAACCATGATACACCAAGGGTAATATCAAACTGCGAGCAGATTGACGCTTTACCTTCCGCCCTCTTCTTAATGATAGGATCTTGAGTTTGCTTAAGTTTCCAATAGAATCTGGTAGTTGCCAAATGGCAGTGTTGCCTGCATAGAGCTCCTCCAAATTGTTTAGATCACCTAGATTTTCAGGAAAGTTTGCAAGTCTTGAGCAGCCTTTCAGAATCAAAATTTTCAGTTTTCTCATATCAGAGACACTGGATGGGAGTCTCACAAGGTTTTCACACGATCGCAAATCAAGCAAGCTGATGCCACTTAGCTTTCCTATTGATGAGGGCAGTTCCCAAATTGCGGTACGTGCCAAGAGGAGCTCTGATAGCAATTCCATATTTCCCCGAATTTCTGGAATTTTTTCTAATTTCTCACAACCAGAGAGGTTGAAGCTTTCAAGAGATTCCATTTGAATACTGCTTGGTAAGGAATTGAGACTTTTGCAGTTTTCCATATTCAAAAAGTTAAGCTTTTTGAGATTTCCAATGGATGGATGAATTTCTACCAAGCTTACACAACTTTTCAGTATAATCCTCTGCAGGTTTGGAGTCTCAGAAAAATTGGGTGATCGGAGTAAACTTTCTGAAAAACTTAAATTGAGGATTGTCAACTTGTCATATGCCTGTTTAAAAAAAGAGAAGGAACAGAAACATCAGCTTTAACTATCATTTTCTTTTCTTTAAATATGATTCTTTTGTGAAGGAGATCAACAATACCTTTGGTTCCTTGAAGATGTCAACAAGAGAACTAAAAGTCATGTTGAGCCCAACAAGGTTTCCTGGTTCAAAATCTGCTGGTAAAGCTGCAAAACTGTAGTATGACCAATCAAGCCATTTCAAGTTACTGGGGAGATACTCAATAGGGTCACAAAGAGGGTCATGATGTCGGGCCTCCTCCCCTTTGACAATGAGTAACCTAAGACAAGGCATGTTTCTGAAAGCTTTGCTCCACTTGCATATATGACGGTCCGAGCCAATTGGTACCATTATGCCTTCAATTGACTCTGTCCTCTGGAAAGAAGAAAAGGTAACCTTGTTAAACAGAATATCTTACAAGCATAGAACCTATTCTCCTAAATGTACAAATCTTAATCTCTATCATTTTTTGTTGGAGTTAATAAGTGTAATGAGGTTAGGAAAATAATATTACAAGTATAAGATTTATATATCGCGTAGCATTATGAGTCCATCGAACAGTTGATGACTCAATTGCGAACTTCATATATTCTCATTTCCACTTCCTTTCCAGTATTTCCTAATAACTAACCCATTCTCCAACCAATGTAAGGTTCAATGACATATGTTTACATTAGGAGTGCTTTCCCTTCAAGACGCTAAGATTTACTAGCTTGATAGCCAACTAAAGAAACTGATAAAATTGATACATGGAAGTTTTAACGTCATGTTCTACTCCCAATGCCAGTCAAGGTGGAGAAAATATTTACAAAATTAAATGTCTCTTCTTTGGCAAGGCGGTAATAATCCAATTTTTTTAATAATTACTATTTGTGAGATTGGAGAAATAATTTAGTTGGTAGCTATTGGGTGAAATACAAAACTAGTGGAGATGGATTTATTATAAGAGCAAATTTCAAAAACAGCTACAATTAGGGCGTAATTCAGCCCTCCTTAGCTACACTTTGCCTAATTATAATCCGTAGCTACAATTTGATCTGCTATGGTGTCTGTAGATTGTATTTTTAGCAAATTTCAGCTTCAAATACAAATACAAGTTAGGAGGAGGATAGAGGCGAGCGAGATTTGGGAAGTTGTTGACTCCAAAGATGACAGTCCAACAGTCGTGATGTTCAATTTTTTGAAATAAGAATTTCCTTTTAAAAAAATGTTCATTCATTTACGACAATATACTTCCCAATTAAGTTGGGAAGTTGTTGATAATCCAAAGATGACAGTCCAACAGCACTTCAAACTCCTCATCTCTCTATTCCATCACTTATTCCAATCCATGTAGAGTTCAACTCTAATAATACAACCTATTCCCCTAGCGATGCTCACTCCAACAACTTCCTGCCCCTTCTTCTTCGCACGACACTGCTACACATAAGCCTCTGCTCACATTCCAGAGACGCAAAACCACAGCTAGTAACCTGCAATGCCAACAACCAATCCCAACCACCAGAGAAGCCACTCCTCCACCCCTGCCACACAAACAAAGTTCACATCTCACAAACCAAGAAATTGATCCCTCTCCTACAATACCTGCTTCCCCGATTCCTCCACCACCCTCAAACCGAATTACAACTAGGTCCCACAATAATATCCTCAAGCCAAAAAGAAAACTTTCTTTTCTGACCCGTTTGACTCCAACAGGTTGATAAACATGAAGAGTGGAGACAGGCAATGAAAGTAGAGTATGATGCTTTAATAAGAAATCAGACTTGGGAACTCATGCCGCGAAACCCGTCCAAAAATGTTGTGGACTTCAAATGGTTTTATAGGATCAATAGAAAAGCAAATAGTTCAATAGATCATTTCAAAGCTCATCTAGTTGCAAAAGGGTTCACGCAGCGCCCTGGCTTAGATTTTCATGAGACATTCAATCCGGTTGTCAAACCGAAAACCGTAAGATTCATGTTATCTATAGTTGTGCAACACAATTGGCCAATCCATCAACTTGATGTCAATAATGCTTTCCTACAAGGAAAATTGGATGAAGAAGTTTTTATGTCTCAACCTCGAGGCTTTATTAATCCCCAATTTCCAACTCATGTCTGCAAATTGAAGAAGGCTATTTATGGCCTCAAACAAGCCCCCCGGGCTTGGTATACTGTTCTGCGTGAGCATCTGCTGTAAATGCGCTTTGTCAAAGCAGAATCTGACATCTCTTTATTTGTATGGAAGCATTTGGCTGTAACTATTTATGTGCTTGTCTATGTTGACAACATTATAATCACTGGAAACCATCCACAACTGATTAAATTTGTCATCAGTTCCTTGGCAGAAAGATTTTCATTGAAGGATCATGGCTATCTGAACTACTTCTTAGGTGTTGACGTCAAGCAAGTACCAGACGGTCTCATTCTTTCTCAATCAAAGTACATTCTGGAAGTTCTTTCTGAACTGGATATGGACAATTGTAAAGGTATTTCTACTCCCATGTGTTCCAGTGTACCACTTCGAGTAGCTAATGGTTCGCCACCTACTAATGCCACGCGCTACCGGCGCACCCTTGGCAAATTGCAGTATTGGTCTCCCACTCGGCCTGACATATCTTATGCAGTCAATAAATTGTCGCAATTTATGCATATTCCAACTGATGAACATTGGAAAGTAGTTAAAAGAGTACTACGATATCTCAAAGAAACCGCGAGTTTAGGACTTCGCATCCTTCGCAGCTCTGACTCTAATTTGTACATGTATGATGATGCGGACTGGGCTGGCGATCCGAATGACAGAATCTCTACATCAGGTTACATATTTTTCTTTGGACCAAATCCAGGCAGTTGGTCATCAGGAAAGCAACATGCAGTGGCTCGCTCATCCACCGAGGCACAGTACAAATCAGTCGCCAATCTACTTGCAGAGATCACTAGGGTGCGAAACTTACTTCATGAGTTACATGTCACCATTTCGAAGACACCAACAATCTAATGTGACAATGTTGGAGTTACTTATTTATCTCACAACCCAGTGTTTCATACCCGTATGAAACATGTTGCTGTAGATTTTACACAAGTCCGTGACCAAGTTCAAGCTCATCGAGTTCATGTTACTCATACTCATGCTTGTGATCAACTTGTTGATACCTTCACCAAGCCACTGCCTAAATCAGCCTGTACTAGGTGTCGTTCTAAGTTCGGCATTGTTGCACCTTGCCTAACTTGAGGGGGTGTATTAACTATCTTATCTTCTGGTTATTTTCATTAACTCATAGGATGTTATTTTATTTATCTCTTGTTACTAGTTTGAATAAGTCTCCTCATGTTTGGAGCATATTAGGAGTAGTTCTTAGTTCCTATTATCAGGGAGCTTCTTTAACAAAAGTTAGCTTCAGTTAGTTGAAGATTATGTATTTAAAAGCTTGTTGCCAGATTTAATAGAATCATCCTTTGACCTCCTTCTCATCTGTATCTTTATAAAGAGGTGTTGGAGGCCGTGGAGTGTTGTGTGGGG
Organism: Jaltomata sinuosa; assembly: GCA_003996215.1. Lineage (NCBI taxonomy): Eukaryota > Viridiplantae > Streptophyta > Magnoliopsida > Solanales > Solanaceae > Jaltomata > Jaltomata sinuosa. Next base: position 870,733 of record QJPP01007297.1, on the reverse strand, counting down.
GATAAAGCTCCGGGTCAAGATGGGTTTACTTTGGCTTTCTTCCAACTATGTTGGAGTATAATTAAAGTTGAGATGATGGAGACCATTGTGGGCTTTCAGGAGTTCGGGATATTTTGAAAAAAGTCTCGCTGCTTCTTTCATAGCCATTGTTCTAAAGAAAAGGAAGTGCCACGAGTATCAAGGATTACAGACCTTTTCATCTAGTGGGAAGCATCTAAAAGATTTTATTAGGTGCTCTTTAATAGACTAAAAAAGGTCTTAGACAAGAGACATTATCCTTTCACCTAAGGCCTTTGTGGAAGGCAAGCAAATTCTAGATACATCGTTAGTGGCAAATGAGGTGGTTGATTCAAGATGAAAGCATGGGGAGCCGGGATTTTGTGCAAATTAGATCTCGAAAAAACCTATGATTACGTTAATTGGGAGTTTCTTGACTTCATTATGTTGAAGATGAGTTTTGGTACAAGATGGAGGATGTGGATTAGATTTTGCATCTCAACGGTTAGATACTCCGTGTTTGCCAATGGCAATACCTGTGGTTTCTTTAGTAGTTCGAGAGTGAGGCAGGAAGACCCGTTATCACCTGTGTTGTTCATTCTAGTGATGGAAGCTTTGAGTAGATTGATGAATAGATCTATGGCGGGAGGGTATTAGAGGGGGTTTTCCGGAGCGGTGGGAGGACAAGGTGTTGTTAGGGTGTCACATCTCTTATTCGTTAACGACACTCTAAAGCGTTTTGTGTTGTAGAGAGGGGATAATTCGAGCATCTAAGACTAGTGTTAGCATGGTTCCAGGTGGTGTCGGGTTTGAAGATCTCAGAAAATGCGAAAGGTGTTGAATTGTAAAGTGGGGCACTCCCAACTACTTATCTCGGGCTACCGCTAGGAGCTTCTAACAAGGACCAAACAGCGTGGAACCCGGTGATAGAGAGGGTTGAAAAGAGAGTTGCAAGTTAGAAAAAGAGATACCTCTCTAAAGGGGGAAGGAAGTGTTAATCAAGAGTACACTTTCCAGCATTCCGACATATTTCATGTCTCTGTTGCATGGTCCAGTCACTATCATGAGGAAGTTGGAACAATTCCAAAGGGACTTCGTAGAGGATGCGCCAAGCAGGGCTATGAAGTTCCACTTAGAGAATTGGGAGAATGTCATGACACCAAAGTATTGGGTGGCTTGGGATCAAAGACTTAAAGGGTTTTAATAAGGCAATACAAGGAAGTGGTTGTGGAAATTTGGTGTAGTGGAGGGTGTTTTATGGAGGGGACAATCATGGAGAAATATGGAATCTTGGAAGGAGGTTGGACTGCTAAAAAAATCGCACTTGCTTTTGGGTGTGTAGAGTAAGCTTTTGAAAACATAGGTGGTGTTGGAATGACTCCTTGAGTAGAACTTTTCCAAATTTGTACAGAATTTCATGTCAAAAGGAGTCGTTATTAGTTCAACAGATTTGCAGGTTAGAAGGTGGTGAAGCTCATAGGGAGTTGAAGCTTTTAGATAGAACTTGCAAGACTAAGAGGTTCCAGTATATGTTCATTTGAATGATTTGCTTCACAAACATATTACTTCACATGCTAGTCCCGATGTGTTGAGATGGGGGACACGGGATAATGGGGTTTTTTCTCTTAAGTCCTTTTATGAGCATCTTTTGGTTAAGGAGGAGTCAACTTTTCCACATCTCTCGGTGCGGATTATCAAGGGTCCAGAGAAAGGTGTATTTCTTCACTAGGCTTGCCACAAGAGGGGTGATCTTGACGGCATAGAATTTGAGGAAGAGGAAGGTTACTTGTGTCAGTTAGTACTTCATGTGCAAATTTTCATGAGAAGATATGAATCACCTTTTATCACACTATCGGATTGCATCGCTGTTTGTACCTTGGAAATACTGCGTTGGTTTGGTCTTGAATAGGTGATGTCAGGCACGTCTGGAGATGTATTGTTCAGCTGGGAGTTTGGTAGCTGATTTTATAGCCTAAAAATGGAGGATGTCGTTCCACTCAAGGGCGATTTTATAGCCTAAAAATGGGGCACGTGAACCCGTGGTCTTTTCGTAAAACTAAGTATTTTATGTATATATTTTCTAAAATTGGTATAACATTATTTGTTGGCACCCATTCTACAAGATGACTAAATGGTGCATTTGGTTGAATGTTGAGTTATTTACCTAGAGGACTAGGATTCAATTCACACAAAATATGTTGTTTTTTTTTTTTTAATGGTGCACCCATGTTCTAAAAATCCTAAATTCACGCCTCTGGCTCCACTAGCACTCATGTGGACAATTTGGAGGGAGAGAAAAAGGAGAGCCTTTGATGGCATAGAGAGGGATTTTGTTTAGGGATAGTTACCAATATATACCACTCGGCTATCTAGTTTACCAAAAATGGCCGAAGTATACACTACGTATACACTCGGTTGTATATGGTGTGTAATTGTTGTGTACACGTATGTATATTATATGTAATATGTATGTATAGACATGTGGATTATATGTATAAGTATGAATATTATATGTATAGCATATGTATATTAGTATATAGTATACACTGCCTATACACTGTGTATATATTTTGTAAACTAGATGGCCCAAATGTATTTGGCTATAATTTTCTCTTCTTTATTTTTTTTGAGAAGGCTTTTTAATTATTTTTAGATAGAAATTTTCTCTTTTGCTTATTCAAGGAATAGCCTCTTCTTTCATTTCTTTTTGGTGTACTTAACTCATGAGGTTCCTGTAGGTATAGAAGATTGGGTGCCGTTTGTAGAAAATCATATCATTTTGTAGGTTGTTCAACCTTTTGGTACACTTCTTGTATACGGTACTTTTGTGCCCATTTGTTGATAAAATTCTTATTACTTGATCCAAAAAAAATGTACAGAGTATGCAACTAATATGTCCTAATTGGCAGCTACAAGGGTATACTTGTTGCTGAGATATTGCAAGGAAAATAATCAAGAAACAATCCCATAAGTTGAAGTTTAGATTGAGAAAACTGTACTAGTGCTAAAGTAAGTTGTAAACCTCAGGTGTCTACTTCCAGTGAGGGGCAAAAAAAGAAATATCCAGTGGCAGACATGCTTACCTGATTTGCAGAAAAAACAGTTTTTATATCTTGTTCATGCCATAGTCTACTGTGGTTCCACGGCCTGTCCTGGTCCACACTGCGTGCCACTTGCTGACCCATTTGTTCTATCAAATCATGCATCTCAACCATTCCTTCAGAAATATGTAAGAGTGATTTTTGGATGAGGACATCTGCTCCAATCTCTGACTGGAAGCCAAAACTGTTTAGTATTGTTGTCACATCATCTCTCTTTCTTCCTCTAAAGAAGCAGGCAATATCAAGGAATATATTCTTCTCTTTATTGTTCAATCCATCTAGACTTAAACTGAGCTTCTCAATGATTTTTTCATTTCCAGTATCTCTGAGTCTAGCTAGTGCACTTCTCCACTCAAGTATGCCTCTTTTGTAGAGAAAAGAACCCAAGACCTTAAGAGCTAAGGGTAAGCCTTTAGCATAATCTACTACAGACTCGGAGAGTTCCGAAAACTCTTCATCAGGAGTCCGTTTCTGAAAAGCATGCCAACTAAAAACTTCAACAGCCTCATCTTTAGCCAACTCAGGAACAGAATATATCTGGTCATGACTGCGTAGTAAATCCTGGTTTCTAGTTGTTGTAATGATTCTGCTTCCATCACCAAACCAGTCATGATTTCCAGCTAAATATTCCAATTGGTGTTCATCATCGACATCATCAAAAACAATTAAAACTTTTAAGTGACGAAGCCTTCTTTTTATCATGTCGGCTCCTTCATAAAAACTTGATATATTCATTGATTTTTCTTTTAAGAGTCTTAAAAGAAGTGTCTTTTGCAAGTTCATCAGCCCATGCTTCTTTGATTCTTCTCTAACATTAGCAAGAAAACAAGACCCTTGAAATTGATGAGATACCTTGTCAAAATATTTTCTTGCAACAGTTGTCTTCCCGACACCTCCAATCCCCCATATTCCAACAAAACAGACATCACCTGATCGAAACTTCAGTAACGATTCCACTTCACCCATACGAGATTCGATTCCCACAAGATATTTTTCAGTTGCTGAAACGGTGTGGTGCACATTTCGGAAGTTGTCATTTATAATCTTGTCAATGGATTTTGCTTCATTCCTGCATTTAGTAAAAATATAACAATAAAAAATGGAGCATTTGAAACATAAGATATATCAAAGTATCCGAAAGCATCCGATAATCCATCCGTTGCTTCTCCAGAACTCGTCTAATATGTGCGAGGGAACAGGATCTTCAAATTCACAAGAAATCTAGTTTAAAGTTTCTCTTTCAATAGTAGCCTTCTCTATGCAATCTATTTCAGTTATCACATCCACATAAACACTTCCATTCACATTTCAGCAAAAATCACACTTCGCCCAACAAGATTCATTTTTGTCAGTGTCAGATATTATGGTGTACCCAATCATTGTAATACGTTCTCATTTTCTTTGTAAGTAAAAAGGATTGAGTTCAGTTTAATGATCATGAATTGAAGAGAAATCCTTTCCATTACAATCAAAATATTCTTCGTCGGGCTATAAAATTTGAAAAGAAAGAAAAAGCCATAAAACAATTCAAGATCAGTAGATCACTATATAAAATAAGTAAATTGTGCCTGCTACTGTACCAGTATAAATCAGGATAGACTGATCTACTAACTGGTCATATGACACTTGATAGTAGACAGTTTTTCTTCTTTTTTTCCTTCGACAAAGAAGCTCAAGGTGAAGTTCAATAAGACCTACCATCCTAATAGTTTGTGTTTTAACCTATTTAAGATAGAATGATAATTAACCGTAGGGCTCAAATGAGTTAAATTGAGCAAAATGCTGGGTGCTTAAACACAGCATACGGCATTTGAATGAAGCATTTATGACCTCTATGGCAACTAGACCTCGTAACCGAAACTTTTTCAAGGCTCTAGATCAAGCTAGATTATTTGTCTATGGATGGAGAAAATGTTTGTTTTCTACTCTAGATTTTTTTCCACCACTTCCAATGACTCAATAAACAATAACGCGTCAACCCCAAACTTAGAGAATAAAAAATGGTAAATTGGGGCTAGGGAGAAGTTCAACCATTTGATCTATCCGTGGAAGAAAACACAATCTCAAAGCTAATGATTTTATAAGAGGAATCAATTTTATTGATGCTAGAAATATCAATAGACTTGCTCCAACTACAAAATGGGGGCAGTGAGAGGAAGAATAGAACAATCATGGAGATATCTAGATGCTTGCTACATGAGAAGAATCTACGAAGAAATTTTGGGCAGAAGCAGCAATCACTGCTGTTCTTGCTAAATAGACTGCCTACGCAGGGGCAGTGGAAGGAAGACTCTGTTTGAGGCTTGGTATGGTGTCAAACTTGTTTTAGAAAACCTCAAGATATTTGGATGTCTATGTATTTCCTATGCTAAGAGAGACAAGTTAGATAAGAAGGCAGAACCAGGCATCTTCATAGGCTATAGCTTATTTTCTAAAGCTTACAGGATCTTTCAACCTCAATCACGCAAGATTTTGGTAAATAGAGACGTCCAATTCCTTGAAGATGAGCAATGGGACTGGAATGGGGAGTCTCGGGGTTAAGAATAATAATTCACAGCTTGATTAAGATGAATTGTTGGATGATCAACCTATTAGGGGACTCTGATATTTATCAGAGATGCAATGTTGCTGTTTTCGAACCTGCAGGATATGATGAAGCAAGAATTGATCAAAAATGGACAGATGTAATGAAGGAGGAGCTGGCCATGATAGAAATGAACCAAATGCGGAAGCTGGTGGAAAGGCCCCACGATAGAAAAGTGACCGGAGTTGATGAGTTTTAGAACGAAGTTCAATCCAGATGGCTCGGTAAACAAGTACAAAGCTAGATTGGTGGTGAAAGGCCATGCACAAGTTTGGAGAGTAGATTTTTCTGAAACTTTTGCCCTAGTATCCAGAATGGATACAATAAGAATGCTTTTGGCTATAGCAACACAGAAAGGTTTGAAGATTTTTCAAATGGACATGAAGTCTACCTTCTTGAATGGTCTCCTACAAATAGAAATTTATGTTGAGCAGCCAGAAGGTTTCAGTGTACTTGGACATGAAGAGAAGGTCTATTGTTAAATAAAGCTCTCTAGACTAAAACAAGATCCTTGAGTTTCGTACATCAGGATGGATAATATTTGCTAGACTTGGGCTTTGAAAAAAAGCTTAAGTTCTTTCTCAAAAACAAAAAAAAGCTTAAGTGAATCAACTCTTTATGTCAAGAAAGCTGGATTTAGCGTTATTATTATTTACCTTATGTGGATCAGTGAATGACTTACTTGTGACAGGAAATTCTAGGAATGGGGATCAAGCAAACTCAAAATGTAAGTTTTTCTCTGTCAAAAAAAATATTTGAAGGAAATTCTAAAAAGATATAGAATGGAAGATTACCAGAGTGTGAGTACTCCAAAGTCCAATGAATCAAAAGGAAACGCTGCAAAAGGACGATGGATCTGAATTAGTTGATGAAGGATTGTATAGAAGCTTAATTGGATGTTTGATGTATCTCACAACAACACGATCTGACATCTTATTTCCTGTGAGTGTTTTATCTAGATTTCTGGATTTTTCTACTGAGTTGCATATGATGGCTGCAAAAAGAGTGGTTAGATATCTTAGAGGAACTCTAACCTGTGGCATCAAATTTAGCAAAATTCAGAATTTTAAGCTTCGTGGATATTCCAACAGTGATTGGGTTAGGTCATTTGATGATGTTTAAAGTACTTTGGGCTACTGTTTCAGTTTCGGATCAGGTTATTTTTCTTAAAGTTCAAAGAAACAAGAAATAGTGGCACAACCGACTGCTGAAGCAGAGTTTGTGCGGTTAATCAAGCACTATGGCTTAGGAAAATTAAGATAGATTTGCAACTGAAGCAAGAAGAAAGCACTGAGATTTTTGTGGATGATCAAACAGTCACAGCCATATCTCAAAATCCAGTCTTTCATGGAAGAACTAAACATTTCAATATCAAGTTTTATCTCTCGAGGGAAGTGCAGAAAAGTGGTGAAGTGATATTAGTCTACTGCAAAACAGAGAATCAAGTGGCAGACATTTTTACTAAGTCATTCATGTTACAAATTCGAATTTCTTAGAGAAAAGTTGGGATTTTGCAGCTCCTAATCCAGGAGGAGATGTTGGTGCGTCTGAGAACTGATCGCAATGGAGTCAAAAGTCTTCAGCAGATTTCTAGGAGATCAGTTTTTTTAGTCGTTATCCATTAGCTGTTATAGTTCCTATTTTCTAAAGTGTATGTTAGCCCAAAAGCTTTAATTTTCAAGTAAAAGAAGAAGAGAGATCTTGAAATACTCTCAATCAGAGTCGGAGCTTTTGGTTACTTAGTTATCAGAAATTATATAATAAACTGACCCCTTGTGTTTTCATGCTGTTCTTTTTGGATAAAGTAATAATTTTATTGAATTTTTGGGCGACAGCACCCATATACAAGAAGTACCAAAAGGTAGAAAACCTACAAATGTATTCATGCTATTCTTGAAAGCTTGTTTGTTTCAAAGACTATGGAAACCACTGGAACTTTGCATAGCATTTCCCAGAATATGAAAAGGTGTCCCAATAATTAAGTGAAAACTCAAGGGTTTCTTTTACTACTCACCCATTAGCAGTTTTACGAACATCCAGTCCTGCTATTCCAGCAGCTCTATGTAGAGCATCCTTCCACCTCTGCACCTTCACCAAATTATCCTCCATTATCTGGTTTTGTCTTTTTCTGGAAACAGCAAGATATGTCTTGTTGCCTAACACCTTAGCCTTGAAATCTTCCACGTGTTTTCCCAATGCTTTAGCAAAGCTGCTGCTCTCACCTTCACAGAGAGCTTAAAATGTTTATTTCACTTACATACAGTATTAGTTATAGAAGAGAATATTGAAATAATGATCAGAAAAGTTATCTTGAAAGAGAATGTAAAAGTTTGATTAGTTAAATAAGTCAGAACAATAAATAATATTATTAGCGGAGTGTTATTTCAATGAGTACTTCGAGTAATTTGCTATTTGCACCCTAACGTATGGGTTCTTATGTGACTTACACCATATACTTCTTTTTTTTTAATGATTAGCACTCAAATCTTCTTAGTTATTTACAAACAAAACCATTAAAAACCTTTCCCAGTAATTCACAAAGGGCAAAACAGGTAATTACATACAAGAAAAACAGAAAACTGATTTGAATGAAAAATAAAAGCAATACTGAATACCGGACATTTGCTCCTTTTTTCTCCATTCAAAGGCACACTCCTCTCCGTTTACAATGCTACTCCACTCCACTCCATTCTAAATGTATCTTTTCTATATATATTACATAGAATAGTGAGTTTCAAAATGTATGCTTAAAGTCAATATAGTTGAAACTAAGGGCATTCCTGACATTTTACTAATCTGAAATTACTTATGTATGCATTCATAAATATTTTCCCTATCAGATCCTTACATGTCCTCTTATTAAAAATTACCGTGTCAACTTTTATCCTCTAAAGCCAAGACCTCATTTCTCTTTTTACGTCATGTCTACACTCTCTTTAGTTTATTCAATTTTTGACTCTCCTTTTCATCAATTTCCTCTGTCATTCTTTTCTCCTACTTCCTCTGTGATGTGTAACTCTTATCGATTTTCCTCAACAGTTTGATTTGTGTCCAATAATAGCCAATTTAGATTCAATTTCTTTTATCCCCTATTGATTGATTTAACCAATTTAGATTCAATTTCTTTTATCCCCTATTGATTGATTTAACCAATTTAGATTCAATTTCTTTTATCCCCTATTGATTGATTTGGTTAAATTGCTTTTGTTAATGGGCTATATTTATTTCTCAATGTTAATTGCATTGGTGTACTGTTTTGCAGAATTGCAAGGAGAAAAGAGTATGAATATGCATCCAGCTTTGTCCATGTATTAAGAAAAAAAAGACTAGAACTCAGGCATGTTGACGGCAGAAAGAAATTACTTATTACTATTATATTTTAAATTCTAACAAATAAAATAACAGGTTGTTTTCCTACTTTATGCTTGTAAATAATTGAAAAGGGGAACTTTTTATGGTTTTGCAAAGAAATAAGGAAATTAGGGTACAAATCATTAGAATAAGGTGTAAGTCACAAAAGAGCTCATATGTTATTTCTGATGACTTACCTTTCATGCGTATATCTGATGGCTCGACGTTATAGAAGACAGGATATGCTTTTTGTTCCTTCTGGTCAACACACTCCATGATCATTGTGAGTTCCTCCAAGCACCAGGTGGATGAAGGATAGTCCTCAGAGAAGATAATAATGGCAATTCTTGATTCCTCAATGGCTTTCAAGAGTTCTCTTGAAATGAACTTTCCTCTTTCAAGTTTCACATCATCTTTGAATACGTTGATTCCTATGTCTTGAAGACGTTTATAAAGATGGGCAACAAAGTTATTGCGGGTGTCATCTCCTCTAAAACTCAAAAAGGCATCATATTTCCACTTTTGATTCGCTTCATTTTGGGGAGCCACGAAATGTGTATATCGTTCTACTAGTCTGCAAATATACAAGCAAGACGAGGTAAACACATGGGAGTAGAGCCCACAAGCAAAAAGAAATAATATACTCCCACTGGTCCATATTAAGTTAATTGTTGGGGAAATGGCACACCCTTAAGAAAAATATTTAAGGACATAAATTAAAGGCTACTTTCCACTATCACTCCTTTTGATTATTCTCAAACTATTCTCCTAGAAAATGTAAAGTAGTTAAAAACCTTTTATTAAAAGGAAGGGTAAATATGGGGAAAAATTCAATAATTCTCTTGAAATTTGAAAATTTCACTTATTTTGAGCTATGAAAAAAGTCTCGATAATTCACTTAATATAGACTAGAGGGAGTAATAAAGAAGAGAAGGGAATCTCAAGGAAGGTTGACTTTAAAACAATGATATATACATTAACAGAAAGACATAAGAGGATAGTTGGGGAGCTAGTAGTAGAGACAAAATGATGGGGATTAAACTAGTCATTGAAGGACTTACCAAAAACATTATTAGTGCATACGCATCATCAGCGAACTTGGATGAAAAGGTTAAAAAATGGTTTTGGGAGAATTTGGACGAGGTTGCGAGGGTTATCCCGCATACCGAGAAGCTATTCATAGGAGGAGATTTCATTGGGCACATCGGGACAACTTCGAGGGGTTATGTTGATATACATGACAATTTTGATTTTAGGGACAAAAAAGGAGGAGTTTCATTTTTGGACTTTGCTAAAGCTTTTGATTTGGTGATAGTTAATTCGAGTTTTTCGAAGAAGGAAGAATTCGAGTTTTTCGAAGAAGGAAGACCATTTGGTGACCTTCTGTAGTATGGTGGCTAAGACTCTAATAGATTACTTCCTCTTTAGAAAGTGTGATAGAAGCCTATGTGAGGACTGCAAGGTTTTCCCTAGTGAGTGTCTTACAACTCAGCATAAGCTCTTGGCAATGGATTTAGAGATTAAGAGAAAGAGAAAGAGAAAGAAGAGGGCTTTGTATGACCTACTAAGGATCAAATGGAGTAGCTTGACCCCTGTCAAAGCTCAGGGGATGGGGGAGAAATTGATGGCAATAGGGGCTTGGGGGAGTAGTGCGGATAAAACTTATATGTGGGATAGGACAACTAAGTGCATTAGGGAAGTAGCTAGAGAGGTGTTGGGGGTCTCGAGGAATAACGTTGGTGAACATCAAGCGGATTGGTGGTAAAATGGATTGCTCCAAGGGAAAGTGGAAGCCAAGAAAGTTGTTTATAAAGAGTTGGTGAAGAGTAAAGTGAGGAGGAAAAGAGGACAAATAGGGAGAGGTATAAGGAGGCGGAAAAAAAAGAAGCAAAGTTAGTAGTTATAGCAGCTAAAACAACAGCGATTGAACGTTTGTACGAAGTACTACAAGACAAAGGCGAGGATAAGAAGTTGTATAGGCTCGCCAAGGCGAGAGAAAGGAGGGCCCAAGACCAGTGGTGGATCCAGAATTTTTACAAGGGGGTTCAAAAAATAAAAATGTAGTGTTTAGGATTTGAACTTGGAACCTCAAGGTGAATTTTGAACCCCCTCAACCACTAAGTCAACCTCTAATCTTATGTTTAAGAGATTAAAAATCTATCTATATATATAAAAATATTTTATAAGAAAAATCTTATATATACAGTATAATTTTTTGTCAAGGGGGTTCGGATCGCTACCCGCTAGATCTGCCCCTCCAAGACCTGGACGAGGTGGAGTGCATAAAAGACGAGAAAGAAAAAGTATCGGTGGAAGAGGCACACATTAGACGAAGATAGCAGGCATACTTCCATAAACTGTTGAATGAAGAGGGGGACATGAATATTATGTTTGGCAATTTAGATCACTCTGAGAGTCGTCGAGATTTTGGGTATTGTAGGGGTATAAAGTTTGAAGAGGTTATTCATAAGATGAGAAAGGGGAAGGCGACCGGGCCAGATGAGATCCCGATAGAATTTCGAAAGAGCGCGGGTAAAGCAAGTATGAAGTATCTAACTGGTTGTTTAATGCCATTTTTAGGGCATCAAAAATGCCCGAAAAATGGAGGTGGAGTACAATTATCCCGTTGTACAAGAACAAAGATGATATTAAGAATTGTAACAACTATAGGGGTATCAAATTATTGAGCCACACTATGAAAGTTTGGGAGAGGGTTGTGGAGATGAGGGTGAGGAGGGGTGTGTCTACTACCGAGAACTAATTTTGATTCATATCGGGGCGTTCAACTACAAAAGTCATTCATCTAGTAAGGAGATTGATCGAGCAGTATAGGAAAAGGAAGAGGATTTTGCATATGGTGTTCATTAACCTAGAAAAAACATATGTCAAAGTCCTTAGGAGTTCCATAGATATGTTTGGAGGCTAGAGTTGTACATTACATTAGGGCGATTTAGGACATATACGATGGAGCCAAGACCCGAGTAAGGACAATGGGATGAAACTCGAAGCCCTTTCTAGTCGTAATGGGGTTGCACCAGAGTTCATCTCTTAGCCCATTTCTTTTTGCCTCGGTGATAGATGAATTGACGCGACATATCCAAGGAGAGGTGCGTGGTGTATGCTATTTACAGATGACATAATATTGATTGACGAGACTCATACCGGAGTTAACAATATGTTGGAGGCTTGGAGATAGACCATGGAGTCTAAAGGGTTTAGGTTGAGCAAGATCAAAATAGAGTACTTAGAGTGCAAGTTCAGTAACGTAACTCACAAGGAAGATGTGGAAGTGAGGATTGATACACAAGTCATCTCCAAAAATGAAAGTTTCAAGTATATTGGGTCAATAATTCAAGAAAATGGGAGATTGATGATGATGTTACAACCGTATAGGAGCGGGGTTGACGAAATGGTGGCCCGCATCCAGTGTCTTGTGTGATAAAAATATGCCAACAAGACTTAAAGGTAAATTTTATAAAGTATTTGTCAAACCAACTATGTTGTATAAGGCGAAGTTGACTGGTCAAGAACTCGCACGTCCAAAAGATGAAAGTACCAAAAATGAGAATGTTGAGACGGATGTGTGGGCATACTAGGAGGGATAGGATTATGAATGAATAAGCTAGTGGACTTTCGTATTTTTCTTATTTTTTTATTGTAGTCTACTAATTTTTTATTAATCTAAAAATAATAAGTTCATATTTTATTTTTTATTCAAAAAACAAATATAGGAAGGGACAAAAAAGTAAAAAGAAGATAAAGTAAAAAAAAGTAAAAAAAAATTAAGAGGAAAAACGGACAAAAATGTATGAAAGAAATAATAAAAAGTTACTAAATGATATCTCTAATAAAGAATAAAAGGAGTCAAAAGGATAAAATAATACATGAGACAATGACAAAAACAATAAATGAAGGAACAAAATAAAGAAGTATTTTCTTAATTACTTCTTGTATTTTTAGTTCTTTAATTTTTCTATATTTTTATTAGTCTAAAAATAATTAGCTAATTTTTATCTTTCTATTTTTTTTTTTATCTTTGAAAAAAATATAAAAAATAAAAAGAGAAAAGATAAAATAAAGAAATGATAAAAAGTTAAAGGATAAAGTAATTAAATTAGTTAGGCATAATAGATTACACAAGCCAAGAATCATGGCTGAAACACACAAGAAAAAAAAATGAGAGAAAAGAGAAATGACAAAAAGGAAATAAAAGGTAACTTACATAAATCCCACAACTATAGGAGCTAATTACTCTTTCTCCCACTACTTTCAAAATTACATAATATACCACTCAGATACATCGCATAAGGCATGTATCCGTTGTCCGGATACATGGTTTAGTTTCAGATACATTGCATTCGCATGTATCTGAGGGACTACAACATGTATCGCATGAATCTGAGGGGTTAAAACATGTATCGGCATGTATCTAAGGGGTTACACATGTATCTGCATATATTAGATACACATGATGTATCTGGGCGGGTTTTTGATAAGATGTGGTACATTAAGTAATTAAAACAAAGTAGTGGGAGAATCAGTAAATATGGTAGGGATATTTGGCTCTTTATGTAATTTTTCCTAATTATTTACTACCAAGTGAGCAGTGTTTGTAATTAGTTTATGTAGGAGCATATACATGTAATTATTTTGATGTTATGGGTTTTTGGTGTAGTTTTCCCTTTTCTAGAAGTAAGTAATAATTTATAAATGGAAAAATTACATAATGTACCAAACATTCATGTTTAATTATGTTCTATACTAACAGTTAATTCAATTACATTTCGCAGTAGAGGGTTTAAAATTATTGGTACACTCAACTGTATTTGTATTTATATGCTGAGATTTCAAAAAATATACAATACGAATTTGTATTTGTATGCCGAGATTACTCTAACGAATTTGTATTTGTATGCCGAGATTTACGAATTTGTATTTGTATGCTTGTATTTATATTTGGATGCCGCGAAACACAATTAGTATAAAAAGTGTTGGTACAGATTATAATTAGGCAAAATGTTGATATAGAGACCTCACTAAGTTTTTATTAGTTGGTGTTTACTAAAGTTTCTCATAATAAATACAGTATTAGTCAAAAATGGCCCCCAAATATTTTGGGGACTAAAGGCTTACCTTTCGACCCAAGAGTCGACACCGGAACAAACACCTCCAGATCCAACAGCCACCGGGGGTTCCAATATTCCAACTAGATTCTTTTCAGCAGCTGAAACTGGATGGTCTGAACTATAAAAAATCTGATCGACCATTAGCCTAATGCAGTCTGATTCATTCCTGTGATGAATAAAAAGAGTTAGTATATCATTCTAGACATTACAAGAAAAAAGAAACATGAGGCGAGAGAGATTACGAGTACACACTGTTGAACTTGAGGCGGGAGAGATTTACGAATCCCCCTTGAACTTGTTGAATACACACTCAAATTATTGTGGCGACCTATTACACACTTTTACTACTTAAAAGTAAATTTATTTCCACTTTAATAGCTTCTGTGATAAAAAAAAAAAATGAGTGCGTAAATATCAAAAAAGGCCTCTTTTCTTTCTTTTCAGCCACCTTCCTCCCCCACCCTCCTCCTTCTAAACCCCTCCCTGCTCCTTCTTCCCCGACTCTCTCATAAACTCATTTCTTTCCCAAATAAGCATTAATTAAGTTTAGTAAAGTAAGAAAATAATGTTTTTAATGAGAATGTTGTAATCCATTTGCATTTTGTTAAAATTATTCTAAATTGAAGCCATTTCCATGGCAACAAGGGAGAAAATCCATTCCCCAACTCACCAACTATTCCTCTTTTTTTATCCTATTTATCCTTACTTTTTTTAATCAAACAATTCCATTTGAGGTTCGAAAGTTGAAAAGTTCAAATTAATTTTTGGGTATTGGACGGAAAGTTTGTTCGCCTGCCACCATTTTTTTGACGAGGTGGATATCTTTTCCTCTTAAAAACACTGTTCAAAATAACTTCTTCAAATCTATTCCTTTGTAATTTTGAACTGGGTTTGATGGTGGATATCGAATTTGCGATGGTTCTTTGTAACTTTTGATGGCGGTAATGGTGGCGATGTGATTCTGATGATGGGTTTGGTTGTGGGTGTTGAAGTTTGTGGTGGTTCTTTGCATTTTTTGTCGTGACAATGGTGATGGTATGATTCCGATGGTGGGTTTGACTGTGAATGGTGAAATTTGTGGTAGTTATTTTGATTTTGGTGGTGAAATATATGAATTTGGTGATGGTGTGGTGGCAATGATTGTGGTTTTATGGTGTGTAGTGCAGAAGAAGCAATTGGGTGACATGGAGAAAAGAAATTCAAAATCTGACATAGCATCTAATGTGGCAGTGACATGGCGATGATGTGGTGCGAGTGTAATACACCTCCCATCATGTGACTGGTTGTATGTGCATTATGGTGGAAATAAATTCATTTTTAAGTAGTATAAGTGTGTAATAAGTCACCACAATAGTTTGAATGTGTATTCGACTTTTCCGGACAAGTTCGGGTGGATTCTATGCCTTTTCTCTATTGCAAAACAAAAGGATAGTTGGGAAGTGACCAAACACCAAAAGTTGTTGTGGAAATTTTATTATTTCTCACTTTAGTCATAATCTGCAATTGGCATATGCATATATATACACACAGATTCAATACTAACTAATTTTATACTCAGAATTGGCATCCTTGTTCTTGAATTTTTTTCTTCACTAAATGAAGAAGACAATTTATGAACAAATTAAAAATTGAAGAGCAAGCCCAACAGAAAATGAATATACTTTAGCTCAACTTACCCATACCCATCATCTGTATCTCGCCCGCTTTGCAGCTCATACCGTCCATAAAGAGTTCTAATTCCCACATCCCATCCTGATATACTTGCTGCTTGAGTGAGAGCTTCCGTCCACATCTTTACCTTTAGTAAATCAACAGTGCCCTTTAGATTTTTCATGTGATTGGCAAAAGATTCACCAAAGTTATTTGTTTGATTCCTCACATCTGAAGGGCTGACGCCATAAAAGACAGGAATTGGAATCTGACCCTTATATCGAATGCATTCCATGATCTTTGTGAGCTCCACCAAGCACCTAGTGGATGAAGCATACCTATCCGTGAATATGATAATGGCAAATCTTGATTCCTCAATGGCTTTCAAGACTTCAAGTGATATGGGTCTCCTCTCGTCGTCATCTTTGAATGCATAAATTCCTCTGGATTTCAGAGATGCGTATAGATCGGAAACAAAAGTTTTATATTCACCTCTAAAACTCAAAAAGACATCATATTTCCGTTCTTGAGAGGAAGAAGACATGGGAAACTTTGAGAGGAACAAGAATGGACTTTTGAGGAGTTTGGGGCTAAAATAGTCCCTTAACTATTAGAGTAGGTTCATTTTGGTCCTTCAAATATAACTCTGAGCATATTTAGTCCCTTAACTTTACTAAAGTGGAGCACTTTTGATCTCCCTAACAAAATCCGTTTAAAAATAATAGTGTTAAACCCATGTGGCAACCCACGTGACTTGTAAAATACAAACTCATAGATGTTAAGTGTTAGCTATTATGAGTATATATTTAATTTTACACGCTCTTAAACACAATTAAGAAGAAATTCCGCACACCCTTCACCAAATTACTAGCTACGCCACTGACTTTAAGACCATTTTGTTACTGCAATTAAGAAAATGGTTATTTTTTTCGAGTGGGCAGATTATTGTGTTCTAAAGTATTGTCTTCAAATATAAATAGCTACTACTATATTAATCCTAAAAAATTAAGAAGACAAGAAAGAAAGAAAATGTATATCAATTAAGAAAGAGATAACACTGTCAAATTTACACCGTTAGAAAATTATCCTTTCCGTTAATTTTTAACATTATTATGTTAGGAAGACCAAAAGTGCTTCACTTTAGTAAAGTTAAGGGACTAAATATGCTCAGAATTATATTTGAGGGACCAAAATGAACCTACTCTAATAAATGAGGGATAATTTTAGCCCAAGACTCGACTTTTGAGTGTTGTGGGAACTGGGAAGGAACGAAATGAAAAGTTGTTGAATTGAGTCTTTAAGAGACTTTAGATTAAAATAAATTCATTTTTTATTTTTACTTGTGCATTTTAATATCCCGACAAAATATATTTTTTTAAAATGCCAAAAGTATTAGTATATATAAAAAATATTTAAATAACTTTACAAATAGTGTTCACACTTTTAAGAAAGAACTAATTGCAAAGGTAATATATAAAAAAATTAATTAATTCTAATTCAGTAAGGTGGACAATTAATATGGAACAACTATTTTTACCAAGGTGGCTAACTAATACAGGACGGAGGGAGTATAGTTATTTAATTATTAATACTCCACTAAGAATAAAAAGAAATAAATATAATAAAAATTTCTTAAATTTTTTTAATTGGAGAAATAAAATAAATACTTATATCTGGAATTGAGAGTAGGGGTGTTTCACGGATTGGTTATTGATCAAAACCAAAATCAAACCAATATAATCAATTTTAAAATTATTAAAACCAAATCAAACCAAATACAATATATATTTATCAATTTTGGTTCGATTTGATTGGGTTGTTCAGTAATTAATCATATACGAAAATAAAAGAAATGATTCATTAGAAAGGAAAAAAAAGACAACAATTCATTTTAAAAAGAAAAAAGAATCCCGAGATTACCGTATAAAACATAGCATAGAGTACGTTTAATACAAGATATTTAAAATATAAATAAAATTTGATGAGAACATATATAAAATATTTAAAATTGTTCATAAAAATAATATATATTATATATATAATTATATAAAAAAAAGGTATTTAGTTTGTCGGTTCGGTTAGGTTATTTATTCGATTTTTTGAATAAAATAAAAATTAAATTATATCATATATTATTAATTTTTAAAAATGTAAGACCAAATAAAATAAAATAAAATAAAAATCAATTTATTTAATCGATTTGGATTAAATAGTTTGTGGTCATAGGTGTTTTTTCTCCTTTCTAAGCAAGGTGTAAATAAAAAGGCAATAGTCATTGGTTAGTCGTTGACTCTGTTCCTTGGTTAGTCGTTGAATAATTGATTGTATCGTATCTTTTTTATCTCATTTGTTTTTGCTTCACATATTCTTCTTTTTTTTCTTCGTTAGATTCATAAGTATTCCATGGATTCCCAAAAAGAATTGAACCAAAAATGGAAATATGATGCCTTCTTGAGGTTTAGAGGTGAAGATACCCGCAACAATTTTGTTTCCCATCTCCACAAACGCTTGGAAGAGAAAGGAGTCAACGTATTCAAAGACCATGAGAAACTTGAAAGAGGGTAGTGATTTGGGGAAGGTGCAGAGGTGGAAGGACGCTCTCCGTAAAGCAGCCAATATAGCAGGACGGGATGTTGATAAAACTGCTAATAGGTAAATAAAAGTTTAATTTTACTAGTTTATGAGTTTTGAATCTTATCGCCATCATCAATTTGAAAAAAAAAAACATTACAGTGTTGTCACATATCGATATAGTGTTGTTCAAGACTAAGTTTCTCGCACTCTTCACTTTTGTATGTGGGTATTGGTGTAGGATCTGTACCGAATTTGGTCAATCTATTTTAGGTATTTTGACCTATTTTGTACATACCTATGATTTCTGTAATCAAAACAATGTTATGCCTTTTTAAAGCAGGATTTGTTTTCACATGTCAACAGCTATCTCTACTCAGTTATTTTTACTCATGGAAAACACAACTCAAAAATTGCGTTAAGCTGACTACATAATGATGTAAATCTGGTTTGAATTGCATCTTGTTTGGACAAAGTATGATTTGTTATTTGTGAGAAAAAAATCTGTATTTAATATATAAGAACAGAAACAAGAAGTTTAAACTATTTCAGAAAATAGTAAAAATCTGTATTTCACTTGCGACACGTTCTAACGCATGTCCTCAAACAGTGAGTCGAAAGGACGCACTCTTTCGACTTGCGTTTTCATTCGCAGGTACCAACTTGCGGGCTCGCACATAGAGAAATATTTTGGGTCAGAATTTTTGACTTAAACAATTAAGTTTAAATAAACTTTGTCCAAAATGATAATCTCACGATCTTTGACAAATTCAAATCCAAATCTAAAGTCGAAGTTGAGCGAGCGATGACAGTTGTCTTCTTCTCAACCCTTTAAGACCATGACGAAGTGCTTCTCAATATAAGACATGAAATTTCTTTTACCGCCATGATGAATTGTCCTAGGCCTTAAACTCATTTCCCTTGATGATCTTTCAACTACCTCTCTAGTTAGACCTTTCGTAAGTGGATCCGACATATTATCTTTTGACTTTACATAGTCAATCGTGATAATTTCACTAAAGAGTAGTTGTCTAACGGTGTTATGTTTCTGTCAAATATGACGAGATTTTTCGTTATACATAGTGCTCCATGCCCTACTATTACAATGTATGCATACAGGTGCCAACGGTTTGGGCCATAATCTGCTATTGGCATATGCATATACACACAGATTCAATACTAACTAATTTTATAGTCAGAATTGGCATCCTTGTTCTTGATTATTATTTTTCTTAAAGTGGCATCTTCATTGGAGTAAATGAAAAAGATAATTTATGAACAAATAAAAAATTGAAGAGCAAGCCCAGCAGAAAATGAATAATACTTTAGCTCAACTTACCCATACCCATCAGCTGTACCTCGCACGCTTTCCAGCACAAACTTTTGGAAAAGAGCTGTATTTCGCACATCCCATCCTGATATACTTGCTGCTTGAGTGAGAGCTTCCGTCCACATCTTTACCTTTTGTAAATCAACAGTGCCCTTTAGATTTTCCATGTGATTGGCAAAAGATTCACCAAATTTATTTGTTTGATTCCTCACATCTGAAGGGCTGACGCCATAAAAGACAGGAATTGGAATCTGACCCTTATATCGAACGCATTCCATGATCTTTGTGAGCTCCTCCAAGCACCTAGTGGATGAACCATAGCTCTCAGAGAATATGATAATGGCAAATCTTGATTCCTCAATGGCGTTGAAGAGTTTCGCAGGTGATATGGGTCTCTCGTCATCTTTGAACGCAAAAATTCCTTTGGATCTCAGAGATGTGTATAGATCGGAAACAAAAATTTTATATGTGTCTTCACCTCTAAAACTCACAAAGACATCATATTTACGTTCTTGGGAGGAGGAAGCCATGGGAAAAGTTTGGGAGCTCAGTAATCAGAGAATTGCCCAAAAGATAAAGGAGTTTGAGTTTTGTGGGTTTTGTGGGAAGGAATAAAATGAAGAGTTGTTGACTTGAGTCTTCGGGCAAATATTTTTCCATCTTTTTTTCCTTTATATAAAAGAAATAGTTGTACAAGGAGCAATATAAACTGTACTATGTACTTGACTTATCTTATTTTCTCACTAACGTGTAAAGCATGTGGCTCACAATTGCATTTTTGCTAGGTCTAGGGGGTGGTGGTAAAATTAAATTTAATCTGCCTAGTTTGCCTAATCCGTTCAATCTGCCTCATTAATTAGCTCAATTCATTTTAATTTAACTCATTTCAGTTTATTAGAAATTAGGTTGATATGGGTAAATATTTATTCACGCTTGATGTTTACACTAAATCAATGTAACTTATCATGATCAAGTGATTTAATAAAGTAATTATATACATTAATTAACTCATGATTAACTGATAATTTGTATATATTCAAACACATGTCCTGCATTCATTAATTTGATGTAAACACAGAGTGTAGGTAAGTATTTACTGTTGATATGTAACTCAAATTGACTCATGAAAAGTCTTGTCAAAATATTTTTAAAAAGATATTTTTATAATTTGATATGTTATATATAATTATGATAAGGAAAAATAATTATTAGGTTCTAAAAAATTATAAATGAACAAATAAAATAACTAAAACTTGGAGGAAAGGTCAAAAATACCTTCTACTTTCATTTATTGGTTAACTTTGCCCTTAATTATACTATACGACTAAATATACCCTCGCCTCAGCAAATTTCACATATAAGCCCCTCAATTTAATGAGTTTTCCCAAATCAATAAAAATCACCTACAATTTCCTCTTTTAGTCCATCCCCAACCCACTAAATTAAATAAACTTATACCAAATTAAATCTCAAAATTCATCTCTCCAATCTTCTTCATCTCCTTCCTCCATTGAAACACCATGCTAGTTTCATCGGTAAAATTAATTTTGAAAATCGTAAAGCAACATATTAGAAATGATCAGATTTCAAGGTGTTCTTTATGCCAACACGCACTCATTAAGGTCGATGTAACCTTTACATCCTAGCTCAAGTTTGCTCTTAGCAGAATTGCAAAAGTGTCTACACATATTTGTTCAAAGACTTGTAGCATCGTTCATACTTCAAAATGACTAATTAAATTCATCATTTGAGCTACTAAGCAATGTCGATTATAGGGCATGACTCATATGTTGGAACAGATGACTCATATGTTGGAACAGATGGGTAAATGTTGGTGTTGTTGTTGTTTTGTTGATTTTATTGAATTTTGTTGGTGTTATTGATATTGTTTTATTGGTAAATGTTGGTGTTGTTGTTCTTGTATGGTGTTGCTCTTCAACAGATGGAACATATGAGTCATATGTTGCAACATATGAGTCATATGTTGCAACATATGACTCATATGTTGGAACAGATGACTCACATATGAGTCATATGTTGGAACAGATGGGTAAATGTTGGTGTTGTTGTTGTTTTGTTGATTTTATTGAATTTTGTTGGTGTTATTGATATTGTTTTATTGGTAAATGTTGGTGTTGTTGTTCTTGTATGGTGTTGCTCTTCAACAGATGGAACATATGAGTCATATGTTGCAACATATGAGTCATATGTTGCAACATATGACTCATATGTTGGATGAAATCAAAGCAGTAGCTACTGCTTTAATTTCATCCAACAGATGGGTCATCTGTTCCAACAGATGGGTCATCTGTTCCAACATATGACTCATATGTTGCAACATATGACCCATCTGTTGGAACAATTATTTGTACATTTTAAATTCATTGTTATCTTTTTTTTTTAATGATGCACAAATTAATCATTGACCTTTATTTTACTCTTGTTTGTAGATAAATGGATCCCACTAAAAGGAAAGGAAGTGAATCAACTCCAAAAGAAGATAGAAGAAAAATAGCTAGGATACATTCACCACTAAAAGAGCTTGCTATACAAGCAGTATCTCAATTAGAAGAAGAAGTCTCTTCTCAATCAGCTTTAAATATAGAAAAAGAGAAGGAAATAGAAAAAAGTCAAGAATCTGGAGATTCAAGTAAAGATGAACAAGGAGATGAGGAAAGTGTGGAAGATGAAGGAAGTGAGGAAGATGAAGGAGAAAGTGATGAAGATAAAAACTCAGTAGAATCAGAGGAAGGAGGAAAAGGAGGAGATAATGAAAGTGAAGATGAGGAAGAGGAACACCTTGATCCTAACAGTCCTTCCACTGAAGAGTGTGTCAAAACATTCTGTATTGATAATTTTTCTGTGACAATGCAGTGTGATGTCATAAATATAACTGGTGATTGTGTGATAAAGTCAACCATGGGAAAAACTTTTGACACCTTCAGACAAATACTTCAAGAACAAAATTTGGATGATTATTTCAGGAACAACTGCTTTGGGCAATATCTTGATTTGCCAGAGGATAATAATGCTCGTTTTCAAATGACCATGGTGTATGGTCTTCTCAAACGTAGATTTATGTATGAGAACAATAATAAGATGGATGAAGTCTGGATCAACTACTGTGGCATGCCACTTTGTTTTGGGTTGAAGGAGTTTGCCATAGTTACTGGACTAAAATGTCATCCTCCTTCTCAACCTATTCCTGTTGTTACGCAAAAGAAAGCACCCCGCACACCAAAGACAACAACAAAAAAAGGATCTAAGTCAGCAGCCAAGACTGTCAAGAAAATTCAAAAGGGCAAGTCAACTGATGGTGATGACTTGGTGTCCCTTGTTGGTTCAAGCTTCAAAAATGTAAATTTACTTCAAGAGTTAGAAGGTAAAAGGCTTTCAAAGAAGCACAAGCAATCATTGTGCTTGGTTTGGTTTGTACATAATATTCTTTGGGCGAGAGACGTTAACAACAACATACCACTTGGTTTAATAAAGCTCTCGGAAGATCTGGAGGCATTCAATAACTACCCTTGGGGTCGTGAAAGCTTCATAATGACTGTCAAATATTTGTTGACTCCGTTAACGCCAAAGACAGTCAACTTATATGGCTTTCCATGGGCTTTCATGGTAAATATTTTATTTTTGTGTTTTAATTTTTTTTATTGAATAATATTTTTAATTTTTAGCATAATTTTTACAGGCTTGGGCATTTGAAGCCATTCCTTATCTCCGACAACAAGTGAAGGACTATCAAGAAGAGGTTTCTAGTCCTAGAATTCTGAGATGGTTGTCGGTCAAGAACGATAAAAAAGCAAAAGTTCTTGATCTTTTCAAACCACCCGAGGAAGCAGTAAGTCTACTTTTATAGAGATTAATTCAATTATGAGTTAAACATTATTTTAATACATTTAATTGTTGATTTTAGATTGTGCATCCATGGCTTATCCCGACTAATCGAGAGTTAAAGATGCCATTCCTTGTTACTTTAGGGTCTGTGGAAACTCTACCAGACCCTAAGGTAAATAGGATAAAAAAAGAATTGGCCGGAGCAACAGCCATCAGAAGAAAAGCACTTGGGAAGGATGATTTGGTTCTTGATAGTGGTGGTGATGGTGTTGTTGTTACTGTTGGTGGTGGTGATGGTGGTGGTGGTGGTGGTGGTGATCCTCTTATGATTTTTCAACCAAGAAATGACCATGACTATGGTCATACTGAAGATGCTGATTTTGGTGGTGGAAACCTCCCTGACTTTGGTGATGGACACACCCCTGACTTTACTGGTAGACATACCCCTGACTTTGGTGGTAGACATACCCCTTTTAGTAGGCATGCTACAGATCTACCACACAACATAGGTAGACAGTTTGGTGGTGTTGCCTCTTCAAGCTCTTGTTCTGCATGCAAATGCCAAGAGTGCAAGGAAAAACACAATGGAGTGATTGATGCTCTTAAGGGATTAACTAATGCTGTAAAGGAATTGACATCTAAAAGGGGTGTCATCCCATCAAGAAAGATTACAGAGCCATTCACTCCATTGCAGGTTAAGATTAAGAGGACAAAAAAAACAATTTCCAAGGCAATTTCAGATATTAAATCAAGGAAAATTACAACTCCTCTTTCTTGCACTGTTGGGGAAGTTCCAAGAGCCATAGGAGAGCAAGGAGAGCTGAAGAAGGTAAATGTCTACAAGTTGGTGTCTGCCACAAGAAAGGCAAAGTTGAAAACTCTGATGAATTCAAAAAAGGCCCCAGAAATTTACTCCATGCATAAATTTGGTCCACAAGACTTCAAGAACATGACTGATATGAAGTTTTGGTATGTGGACTGGGTAAGTTACTTTTACTAACCTTCTATTTATTTAATGATTTTGTACTGCTTATTTAGATGATCCATCTGTTGGAACAGATGTCTTATATGTTGCAACAGATGGGTAATCTGCTGCAACATATGATCCATCTGTTGGATGAAATCAAAGCAGTGACCTACTGTTTTGATTTCATCCAACAGATGGATCATATGTTGCAGCAGATTACTCATCTGTTGCAACATATAAGACATCTGTTCCAACAGATGGATCATCTGTTGGATGAAATCAAAGCAGTAGACCTACTGTTTTGATTTCATGCAACAGATGAGTCATCTGTTCCAACAGATGGGAATAGATGACTCATCTGCTGCAACTTATCAAGTATTATAAGTTGCTAACTTATATAAATTGTATATTATTTCAGTATGTTGATGAAATTCTTCTTCTCATGCGGGAGAGACATCTAAAATTCATTCAATTCTATGATCTTGGAGATAGAATAATGGACCTCAATTTTTATGGTAATTTCCTCTGTCGGTACAACAAACTCAGTGAAGAAGCAACAACTCCTGGTGGAAAAAAATTAGAGGAGTTACTTGCTGAGTTTGAATGGGATGATGACATGATTGACTATGTCAGAGGAAAGAGACCATATCCAGGTGCCATGGATTGGAGAGAGGCCAAGAGAATCATAGCAGTAATGAATTTGGAGAAGAAGCATTTTGTGACTGTTGAGATCAAAATAAGTGAGGGAGTCATGAATGTCTATGACTGCAACATACCAGTGTATGAAGAGTTTCAATTTGTGATATTCATGGAGGGTTTGTTGGAGTTGTTCCCTAAGTTGTTGAAGCAAAGTGGCCTAATGAATCACTTGCCGGAAAAATTGCTCAACGAACGATGGGCTTTTGAAGGTCGAAAACAGAACCTTCCAAAGAATGAGACATTTGCCGCGTGCGGGTCATACTCGCTTGCTTTCATTGAGCATTTGATAACCGACACTTCTATGATAACTCCTAAGACTCTAATGAATGATAACTCAGTTGCAAGAATGCAAGAAGTTTGAGCCGCTGGGGTGATTTTTAAGAGTTTGGAGCCCTGATATGGGTTGCATTTTGCAGACAATATTTTTTATTTTTTGTATTTTATTTAATTATATTATGGGCTGTAATTTGCAGACAATCTTTTTTATTTTTAGTATTTTATTTAGTTATAATATATATTTGGTGATGACAATATTTCATGTAATTATTATGTAATTCATTGAGATTGTAATTGAAGTTGTTAGTTGAAAGCTAATTATGATTAAATAACTTAGTTTATTACTAATAATGAGTTAATTAAGCAATTCACACCAAATAAGTCAACAGATGAGTCATATGTTGCAACATATGACTCATATGTTGCAACATATCACTCATATGTTCCAACATAATAAGAGTAAACCAACAGATGAGTGATATGTTGCAACATATCACTCATATGTTGCAACATATCACTCATATGTTGGAACAGATGAGTCATCTGTTGCAACATATCACTCATATGTTGCAACATATCACTCATATGTTGCAACATATCACTCATATGTTGCAACATATCACTCATATGTTGCAACATATCACTCATATGTTGCAACATATCACTCATTGTAATTGAAGTTGTTAATTGAAAGCTAATTATGAGTAAATAACTTAGTTTATTACTAATCACGAGTTAATTAAGCAATTCACATCAAATAAGTCAATTGATCCCTCTATTTAGGGTCACTACACTTAGTTGATCATGCAATTATTGTGTATTCATTGAGATTGTAATTGAAGTTGTTAATTGAAAGCTAATTATGATTAAATAACTTAGTTTATTACTAATCATGAGTTAATTAAGCAATTCACACCAAATAAGTCAACAGATGAGATATGTTGCAACATATGACTCATATGTTGCAACATATCACTCATATGTTGCAACATATGAGTCATGTTATGTGTTGCAACATATGACTCATATGTTGGAACAGATGAGTCATCTGTTGCAACATATCACTCATATGTTGCAACATATCACTCATATGTTGCAACATATCACTCATATGTTGCAACATATCACTCATTGTAATTGAAGTTGTTAATTGAAAGCTAATTATGAGTAAATAACTTAGTTTATTACTAATCACGAGTTAATTAAGCAATTCACATCAAATAAGTCAATTGATCCCTCTATTTAGGGTCACTACACTTAGTTGATCATGCAATTATTGTGTATTCATTGAGATTGTAATTGAAGTTGTTAATTGAAAGCTAATTATGATTAAATAACTTAGTTTATTACTAATCACGAGTTAATTAAGCAATTCACATCAAATAAGTCAATTGATCCCTCTATTTAGGGTCACTACACTTAGTTGATCATGCAATTATTGTGTATTCATTGAGATTGTAATTGAAGTTGTTAATTGAAAGCTAATTATGATTAAATAACTTAGTTTATTACTAATAATGAGTTAATAAGCAATTCACACCAAATAAGTCAACAGATGAGTCATATGTTGCAACATATGACTCATATGTTGCAACATATCACTCATATGTTCCAACATAATAAGAGTAAACCAACAGATGAGTGATATGTTGCAACATATCACTCATATGTTGCAACATATGACTCATATGTTGGAACAGATGAGTCATCTGTTGCAACATATCACTCATATGTTGCAACATATCACTCATATGTTGCAACATATCACTCATATGTTGCAACATATCACTCATATGTTGCAACATATCACTCATATGTTGCAACATATCACTCATTGTAATTGAAGTTGTTAATTGAAAGCTAATTATGAGTAAATAACTTAGTTTATTACTAATCATGAGTTAATTAAGCAATTCACACCAAATAAGTCAACAGATGAGTCATATGTTGCAACATATGAGTCATATGTTGCAACATATGACTCATATGTTGGATGAAATTAAAGCAGTAGCTACTGCTCTGATTTCATCCAACATATGTGATGTGACGCCATTTTACGTCATTTTCGACTCCTTTTAACTAAGAACAATCGTACGTTTTCAAGCAACCGTTGTTGTTTTTGATGTTTTTATGTTGTATTTGTAGGAAATGGGAACAAACACGGAAACGGAAGAAAATACGAGAAAAACGACATTCTGCCTAAGAGTGACGGCCTTAGTGACGGCCCGTCACACATGTGACGGTCCGTCATATGGACCGTCAAGTGGAGGCACCATGCTGCCTAAGGATGACGGCCAAGGGGACGGCCCGTCAAGGCTGTGACGGTCCGTCACCCCCACCGTCGCACCATGGCAGCAAAGGAGGCAGTGCCACTGCCTTAATGTGACGGCCCAGGCGACGGTCCGTCACAACCTTGACGGTCCGTCAGCCTGGCCGTCAAGTTAAGGCAGTAGCGTCAGGCGGCGACCCGCGGTTTGGGGATTCCTAGCCCGTTTTGGATTTGGTTTCTACTACTCCTATAAATACCCTATGTTAGGGTTATTGTACATATTGCTTTTCCAATAGTTGTTACACACATTATTAAATATTTGAATTGAAGTTGTTAATTGAAAGCTAATTATGATTAAATAACTTAGTTTATTACTAATCATGAGTTAATTAAGCAATTCACACCAAATAAGTCAACAGATTAGTCATATGTTGCAACATATGACTCATATGTTGCAACATATCACTCATATGTTCCAACATAATAAGAGTAAACCAACAGATGAGTGATATGTTGCAACATATCACTCATATGTTGCAACATATCACTCATATGTTGCAACATATGACTCATCTGTTGGTTTACTCTTATTATGTTGCAACAGATATAGACATATGTTGCAACATATCACTCTTCTGTTGCAACATATGACTCATATGTTGGATGAAATCATAACATATGTATAATATGTTGCAACATATTAAGCATATGTTGGAAATAACTATACCATCTGTTGGTTTACTCTTATTATGTTTCCAACATATGAGTCATATGTTGCAACATATGTCTATATTTGTTGGATGATTTCCAACAAATAATTCATATGTTGCAACAGATTATTTCCAATATTTGTAGTAACATATTTAATTATTCCCAACAGATTTCACCATCTTTTGCAATAAATAAATCAGTTAAGTTCACAAACATCACCGATTGAAATATCATAAAAAAGTACTAAAAGTTCAGAATAACAATACTATTACTATTACAAGAATGGAGAAAATGAGTGCAACATTAACAATTATGGAGCATTTCGATCTGGGCATGTAGTTCTTTTGTGGCCAACCGTCTTACATATAGAGCACTTATTTTTTCTTGTTGGAAATGATTCTCCGACTCCACGCCTCCTCTTTTTTCGCCTTCTTCCCGGTTTGCTTGGGTCAATATGTGGAAGAGATATTTCTCTCTCTAAAATCTCCAAAGGAACATTCCAAGATTCTTCAGAAGGCACAGGATGAATTTCCTCACAGTATGCAATGATGTATCTCTCCACCGTATAATATGAGGATGAGTACTCATAAATCCGCCTACCAAAATGTTCACCATATTGGACTCGAAGCGCTGCCATAGCATGTGGACAAGGTATTTTATCCATGTCAAATACTCTACATGTACAAGATCTTGCTTGCAAATCGACCGTAGCAACTTCACCATGACCGGTGACACTGAACTTGTAGTTGGCAGTTTGATGAGCCAATAACTTGTTTCCCAAGTTGACGTACTCTGTTATTTTCTTTTCCATTTCAGGGACAAAGATGGTTGGTGAGTTGATGAACTCCGTACGCCTCTCGTGAAATTTTTGTGCAAATCTCCTATTTATTTCATTAAATAAAGCGACAATGGGAAATTCTCTTTCAACGTCGAACATTGCATTCACCGACTCAGCTATGTTTGTCGTCATAATGTTATACCTATACAAATAAATAATCACCAGTAAGATATAATTGACAATAAACTCAAATAAATCACTCAATTTATAATATTATACCTATTTCCCGGACAGAATGCTCTACTCCACCTGTGGAATCCAACACGTTCAAGATGTTCGGCTGCTCCGGGTACCATGTCTCTTATTTGATTGAAATGGTCATTGAACTCATCAATTTTGTACGCTTTTGCTGCTTTATAAAAATGAGATACGACCTTCGCATTGTGAAAGTTGTTTCGAATATTCTCCCCAAGGTGCCTTATGCAACAACCATAATGAGCTGTAGGGTAGACAATTGAAACCATCTTCTTGATACTTGGATGCCTATCAGAAATTATGCACAAATCAGCAGTATCATCTAGATAGCTTCTCATTTGTTCAAAAAAATATCGGTATGAGGCATCGCACTCCTTGTCAACTACACAAAAAGCAAGCGGAAAAATATGATTCTCCGCATCTTGTGCCACAGCTGACAATAAAACTCCTTCATACTTGCTCCTCAAGAATGTCCCGTCAACGGCTATGACTCTTCTCATTTGCTCAAAACCACGTATCCAAGCTCCATAGGATACAAAAAAGTACTTAAACTTTCCATTTTCATCAATTTTCAATGCTGTCTTACTTCCTGGATTTGCGGACTGAAGCATATAACGGTAAGCATCAAGCACTGCATACCCGTGCTCATGTGTTCCCCTAATCAAAGACTTTGCAATCTCCATGCCCTTCCAAATCTTCAATAACTCACCTTAACACCCAATTCTGTACGAATTTGATGTTTCATGTCTTGTGTAGATGGGCCTTTACCTTCGGGGAACCTATTTTTGAAAATTTCACCGATGACTTTTGCTGTGGCGTACGGATTATGACTCGTGATATGCTCAGAACCACACGTGTGATACTTTACATAGGTTGTAATACAGAATCTATCAGAACTTAAAAGCTTCACAGCCCTAATCCACCATTTGCACTCCTGATATACACATCTAAAACAATACACATTACGCGAATTAATCACCTTCTTGAGTCTAAAATCTTTTTTCAAGCAAGCAATTTTCAACGAAGTTGCTAGTTCTTGCTTGTTCTTGAATGTCATTCCCTTATAAAAACCTGTTTCATCCTCTTGTACATGGATAGACTGTGTTGATTGAGAATTGCCCACTGTATTGCTCCCAACATCAGGTGTAGGAGTTTTGTCATCCCCACAGCTTGGACCATCCAATTCTGCCCCACTTCCATTATCTGGAATATTCATATCTACCCTATCCTCCAACTCATCATTTAACATATCTTGTTGGTTTTGAGCTAAATTGGGGTTCTCTATCGGCTTTTCAATTACGTATACCCTTAAAATGGGCCTAGCTGCATCACTCAAATAAGCACGCAAACGAACTTGATCCCTTATCTTAAAAGGCAAGACCCTCTGATTTTCAAAAGAGCTGTGCATGTAACTGATGACAAGATCTTTCGGTTGGCAATTTAATTCACAACAACTGATGATTAAGTTAACAAAATCATCATACAAAATATCTTTTGGACTGTCATCGCTATCGTTTCTAACAAGTCACCATCCTTCCAACGCCAAATAAATCGATTGTTCTTCTCGATCCATTCACCATGACAATCAACCCCTATTGTTATTGATTCCTCCATAAATGATACCTAAAGAGTTTTGTTAAAAAAATCAATAATAGTATAGTAAAGTTGAGTATCTATATAAAACAATAAAATTATATCATTGTCCCAACAAACATGTTGGATACATGTTCAGAACCAAAAGCTTAATCCAACAGATAAGTCATCTGCTGCAACAGATGAGATATATGCTGCAACAGATGAGTTATATGTTGCAACAGATGACCTATCTGTTGGATCAAGCTACTGGTTCTGAACATGAATCCAACAGGTAAGTCATATGCTGCAACAGATAACTCATCTGTTGCAGCATATAACTCATCTGTTGCAGCAGATGACTTATCTGTTGGATTAAGCTTCTGGTTCTGAACCAGCTTTGCCAGCTAATGTAATATGAATCCAACAGATAGATCATCTGTTGCAACAGATGGGTCATCTGTTGGATACGCTACTGAAAATTGCAGAAAAACAGCAGATATACCCAGATGAGAAATTGAACTAAAAATCATTATTTTTACTTACCAAAATCACCTATGAAGCAATGCCCAGTGATTACGAACAAATTTGGTCCAAAATTTTGGTCCAGTACCAACCAGCAGTTATGGCAGCAGCAACAACAACAATGGAGGGCAGGGGAGTAGAAGAAAAAAAAGATGATGATGATGAAGAAGAAGAAGATGATGATGATGAAGAAGAAGAAGACAACAACAACAACAACAATGGAGAATGCTCTGAAAATGGCGAGAGGAAGAGAAGCAAAAAGAAGGGGAGGCGGTCCTTTTTTCCCCCTCCCATTTTAGGTAATTAGGGTTTTATTTAATTCTCCCAAAAGGGGAATGGGTCCCATGGGTCAAAGTGTAAAAATAAAAACTTGAGGGCAACTCAGAAAATGAGTCAAAACTCATTAATTCCTAATCTAATTTTTGTCACCTCTACTCAATTAAAATAACTTAAGTCACTACAACTTAAATTTGAAACATTTTTGTCACCCTTAATTCATTCACCCCACTTTCCCCGCTGTCCTACTAAGTAATAGATCAATTTTGACATATATTTGACTATATTAATTTAACTTCAAACTTCTTGACATATTTTTCACTTTTACTTCTCAAGTTAATTAATAGTAGTAAAATAATTTTCTAGAAGAACAAAGATTTTAATTCAATACAAAATTAATTTAAATTCAGTTCATATAATTCAATTTAAATTTATTGCAATTTTAAAGTATATACACCCAATGTTTTAAAAGGCGCGGGCGTGAGGTGGGACATTTTTAAAACTCGCTCAACGCCTAAGCCTACACCCAGACTGATGGGGCTTACGCCTCACGATACTTTTTCCCCCATAGATCGCCCCAGTGTGTTTTTGCTACGCGCTACCCCAAGGCTCGCCTCAAAAACGCTTTTTAAAACACAATATACACCTTTAGATAGATTGGAATTTAAGGGAATTACAAATTGTCACAAAACTAACAATATTAGTTTCGTTTAGACGAAAGATTTAAATTTGGTTTGGCAACAAATTTTAAAAAAATCAAAATTTTCAAAAACTTACTTATTATCTCTCTCACATTATACAATATCTATGTTATATTTTGATTATGTATTATACTTTTATAGGAGGTTAACAGTGTTTGACTATCCATCAAATATGTATTATTATCTTATCAAGGGTGTCTATTGTACCAAATATGTGAATTGACCACAAAAACAACAAAAAATTAATATATCTCAGTCTCAACTCTCAAACAAGTTGAAATCGGCTATATAAATTCTCACTATTCCATTTAAGCTCAACTCATGTCACCATCACACTAAATATGTGATTTGATTTATTTTTTCCGTCATTCAAATATAACTATTTAATTATATTAAATTTATGTTCTCTTATAACAATCGAAAACTGAGAATCCAAACAGAAAAATGTAAAAGTGAATCGAAAAATCAAATGCATACTCCTAATAAATGAGTTATTGTGAAGAACAACACACACTTGGGATGACTGCTGAGAAAGACAGACGAATCATACATTTGTGCTGTTATTTTTTTAGTTGCACGTAGGGGGAAAGTGAGCGAGAATTACAAGATGAAGAATGGAATCCTCACCAACTATATGAAAGTTCAATCAGCCAATCAACTGGACCGTTTAGTCACTCTGTGTTAAAACTAACCTAGTATATGTCTTTTTGGAGCATTCTTTTTCCGGTACTCTAGTTTCAACAATTTCCTAGCGATGTTGCCATTAGCACCATGAGGAAAGAACCCACCACGAGCATGCTCATTGCCCGTGTTATACACAATCCTAAGAATCTCAGCCGGAGTCCGCCACTGAGAGAGGGAATCAAAATCGGCTGATAATATGTTAGTTGTTGTCCGATTCTCGGCACCAAGTTGCCATGGCACGAACAACCCTTCGTCTTTAGTACCACACATTGCCAAACGGTTTCTTAAATTGGAGATGTGGATTGTGAACTCTGCAACGGTGTGTCTGTATGGGTATACTACTTTTCCAGCTCTTTCGTAAAGGTACATTCTGATCATTGCATCTTGCCCTGATTCAACCCCTAAGAGTCCTGCCAGAAGCTGCATAAAAAAATACATTCTCCGTCTCAAAACATACTTTTCGTATTGTTTTTTAATATGTAAATTTCAAGCGCAAGATATTGAGTTGATCTAATATACTTCAGCTCCAAAGATTAGTCAAATTGACTTCTGAAAAGCAAATTAAAACATGACGATTAATTTGGAACAGAGGGAGTATGTTGCTCATTGATCAGAAAATTATACTGTGTATATAAGTCATCTTGAATACTTCATGAAAATTTGAGGATTCTCCTTACCCTTTTTGTTTCATGGCCTTGGATGAGGGGATTTGTACCAACATAGCCAACCAATGCAGCATATGGCAGTGCATAGCAAGACAACATGAAATTGAGACTATCCCTATAAGGATCAAATGGGGGTTGCAGTTTGTAACCAAATGCTTCATCAAATAGCCTTGCAAAGTGTCTAGCACTTAGATCCATCAAAGGTCTTGGGAAACCACCTACTTTCGATTTAAGTGCCCTACAATTATCCCCGAAAAAAAGAACAAATTAGTAATACTTTATTGTACCAATAAATCTTTAACCTATTATAGCAGGTAACCTGCCTGATTTTTCATACTACTAGATTCCACTTTTTGGACCGTCACATTAGTTATCTTTCAGTGACATGATAAGTAACTTTTTTATATATATATTATCAGTGTATATAAGTTAAACGTGGTTAAGGATGGACCTGAGATGACCAACTTCTTGCATGGCAAATTCAGTGATGATGTTTCTTGTAAAAGGATCAAGATTTGCTTTGTGGACACCAATTGGGGGAGGCCCTCCCATGACTAATTCTGGTGCTACAATATCAAGACCATAACCATGTGTAGCCCACAAAAAATATTCAGCTTCCAAAAACTCTAAATTCTCAGAGAATTGCATCAAGTCAATATCTTCTTTGAATACTGGGAGTCCATACTTTGGAGTCTCTGTTGGACAAAGAAGATCTTGAGAATGGGAGATGCATATCAGCTTGCTTGACATCAATATCATGAATATCAAAAGATAGGAAGGTGAAGTAATTGATATTATAGGCATGTTTAGTTTAGTTTAGTTTTTGTTGCTGTTGTTGTAATTAAGTTGCAAGGAAGATTAAGAGAGGAGTTTATAGGATATACACTACGAACTTTATACCAAATTTTAGCCAATGTGATTTGAATTTCGTTCATTGAACACCTAATTAGTGGTTAACCAGAACAATGTAAACTTTATATGCCTCATCTAGACTCTACCTTCCTCCAACCTATAATCATAAATAAGAAGATATACCAACAAAATAGAAGAAAGAAAATAGACACGAAAAAAGCCAAAAAGAGAGAAACTAAACCGTAACCCCCACCCCCACCCCCCACCCAAAAAAAAAAAAACATTAAAACAGAGAAAAAATTGTTTTGATGTAATGTGGTAATGACATATTTTGATTTTTTGGTTTAAGTGGTGGAGTCAGAAATTTTAATAAGGGAATTCAAAAGATACTACTATGCCATTTTTTTTCTTTTTTATATATACGGAATTCAATATGTTACATAGATGCATTAATTTTTTTTCCTTAACTTATGTACACTATACAATTTCGCCACTAGCTAGTTCTGCATTGATTTCACAACGTTGGACGCACGTGCGCGCGCACATACAAATTGGCCATTCAGAAGGATACTTCTCAAACGTTATCATTAGTATGTTAGACTGTTAAAACAGTTTTATCCTATTGGCATGATTAATGTAAAGTAATAATATGATATTTCTCACAAATTAAAAGAACTACATTAGAAAGATTGAACTCACATTATTAAGAGTACAAAAAAGACCTCAACAATGTTGGTTGCTGTCAAACAAAAATGTAAGTGCTTGAACTACTTAGATAAAATTTAAAAAAGATCATGTTTATCCTAATGAATTAAAAAAATCTCTCAGTTTACCTCTCGCATGTTATGAGTTAGAGTAGTAAATTAAAGAGATTATTTTCAAGCAAACTCTATTATTTGATCCAATCACTCTTATATATCTTCTTGATCATTACACTTATTTTAAGAATTCTATTTGTACACAAACTTCACTTATGATTAACATGAATAAAGAAAATCAAATACTCGATCAACTTAAAAACTCTCCTAAGCCAAATGAATCTCTTGCTTGACAACCCTATAAAATACCCACTATACCAACCTTTATATCTCTTCTTGAGAGAGTTAATACAATTTCTTTACTACTATTAACCATGGCCAAGAAAAATTGCCTTGTTACTTTTCTCATTTTTTGCATTTTCCTACTTGTCAACTTAGCTTTTGCAACTGAAAAATCTGATTCAATATCCTCGGATGATGAAATTAGTGCTACTACACAAGCTAAGGGACTAGATTGGTACTATCCATGGCTTCATCCTCGTCCTCATCCGTGGCTATTCCCTCGTCCATGGCCATTCGTTCATCCTCCAATGCCTGGTGGTGGTTTCCGTGGGTTTCCTCATCCGTGGCCATTTGTTCATCCACCCTTGCCCGCTGGTGGTTTTCATCCTAAGTTTCCTTATCCATGGCCATACGTTCATCCACCCATGCCTGCTGGTGGTTTTCGTCCTAAGTTTCCTTATCCATGGCCATACGTTCATCCACCAATGCCTGCTGGTGGTTTTCGTCCTAAGTTTCCTCATCCGTGGCCATTTGTTCATCCACCCTTGCCCTCTGGTGGTTTTCGTCCTAAGTTTCCTTATCCATGGGCTCACCGTTATCCATGGCCATACCTTCATCCACCAATGCCTGCTGGTGGTTTTCGTCCTAAGTTTCCTTATCCATGGCCATACGTTCATCCACCAATGCCTGCTGGTGGTTTTCGTCCTAAGTTTCCTTATCCATGGTTTCACCGTTATCCATGGCCATTCATGCATCCACCAATTCCATCTCCACCTAAAGGAAACAACGAAGCTGGGAAGAATTAAGAATCACTAATGAAGAAAAGTGTTAGATTAATATCTTATTGATCACATATTTGTCTCTAGTTTAGTTGATATCTTTAAGATTCATTGTTCTAGGTTAGTTATTAGTTTTGATGAATTTTCAAGTAGTTTCGATATTGTTTGATTCGGCTTATCAGTATTGTTTTTAATTAGATGCATTATTCCTTTTCTTTTCCTGTTATGTAGTTCTTTTAAATTTAGCACAATATTTCATTTTGGCACCTGATTTGACACTTCATATTGCAAACTGTGCCTATTAAACACATTAATTTGTCCATTTGAAAATTGCAATGTCAATGTGAAGAGAGTCACACTACTGCTAAGAAGAGGAGTTTATTTGGTCAGCATAATTAAAATGCATAGTACCAATGTTGATAAGTATAAAAATGCTATATATGAATTTCACTAAGTTAAAGCCGGGTACTTGACTCTAACCTTAGTCAATTCAAGGTTCCCATATAGGGATGGCCATGGGGAGGGGCGGTAGAGCCTTAACCCACCCCGCATAACATTTTTCTGTGTTTTAAACCCGCCCCACATAGCAATCTAGTCTATTCTGCTTATAATTGATCAAAAGAGGATCTTTTGTGTATTTCAATTATAACAGTAGAGTTTGAAGATACAATAAAGGACATCCATGTTCATGATTAGTTAAAAAATATTTTGCTCTAGTGATATTGTCATCCCCTTCCAAATACTTATACACGTATGCTTACACAAACTTCACTTATACTACTGTATATGATTACCATAAACAAATAAAATAAAATTTAAAATATTTGATAAATTAAAAATCTATCACAGTAAAGATTTGCATCAAACAAACTCTATTGATCCAATCACTTTTATCAAACACCTCTGTTTTTAAGAATTCTGTTTGTACACAAACTTCACTTGTGATTAACACGAATAAAAGAAAATCAAGTAGTCGATAAGCTTAGAAACTCTCCTCTAAGCCAAATGAATCTCTTGCTTAATTGACAACCCTATAAAATCTCCACTATACCAACCTTTATATTTCATCTTAAGTGAGTGAATACAATTTATTCACTACTATTATTAACCATGGCTAGTTACTACTTTTCTCATTTGTATTTTCCTACTTGTCAACTTAGCTTTTGCAACTCATGTTGAAAGTGCTACTACTGCACAAGCAAAGGGAGTAGATTGCTTCTATCCAATATGGATTCATCCTAAGTTTCCTTATCCATGGGCTCACCGTTATCCATGGCTATTCATGCATCCACTAGTTCCGTCTACACCCAACGGAGCTCGGAAGAATTAAGAATCACTAATGAAGAAAAAATGTTAGATTAATATCTTATCAATCACATATTTGTCTCTACGTTAATCAATATCCTTAAGATTCATTATTCTAGGGTAGTTAATTATTACAGTAGTTTCTATGAATTTCCAAGTAGTTTCCGTTCATAGGAATATTATTGTTTGATTCAGCTTATCATGAAATAAAATCTGGATTTATATGTATATGTGAATTGTTATCCACTTTCTACTCCTCCATCCCTCTCCTTCCCGATTTATGTGATACTTTTCGTGTTATAGTACTCGAGTATTTAATCTCAAGGAAAAAGAGTTTTGCTAATGTTAAATCCAAATAATTATGTGTACAAGTAATATATAAGAGTCGCTAATTATTATGGGCGGGAATGGTGCATCTAAATTGAATCTTTCAAATTTAGCATAGTTAAAATGTATACTCGACACTTGTTGATAAGTATAAAAAAGCTATATATGAATATTCCCTAAAATAAAACTTATGGGCACAGTAACTGATTTAATTCAACTTTCAACCCTACTCTGTTAATTACTTCACAATTTTCGTCCATGAAGAAATTAACACACTGTTTGGATGGTCGTTACGTATTGTATTGTATTGTGTTGTATTGTATTGTATCGTATTCTATTTTTTTTAAATGAATATAACATCTGGACAGATTGTATCATTTTTTGTTGTTACATAATCTCACACATCAACAATTTGAAGGATAAACCTACAAGAAAAGTAGAATACGGGGTAATGCTACTATTAAAAGGTAGGATAAAGAATAAAATAAGATTATTAAATAATAAGTAAAAATAAAATGAGAAATATAAGGTAACGACGCGATCACACCAAATCAGCCGTTACATAAAATAAGATTTTTCGTCGCTACCTAAAGATGGATTTTAAGTGACACGATACAATAAAATTTAAGTAACAATCAAAACAAACTTGATATTTTAATTAACAACACAATGCAATACCATAGGTAACAACCATCCAAACACCCGGAAATTAAATAGAACAATATTAATTAACATTTTATTCTAAAACTCAGCTTTTATATAAAGTTGCTACAACCCCAATATGCATCTTCATGTAAGCAATTATTTGGCTTCTATTAAAATTAAAACCATAAATTTATAATTACTAATAGATAATCTTTTAATTATTCTCATGACTATTTCAGAAATTCCCTAGCAATTTTTCCATTAGCACCCTTAGGATAAAATCCACCAGGCACATGTTCATCTCCAGAGCTGTATACAATCCTCAAAATCTCAGCTGGTGTTCTTTTGTAAGAAAGTGAATTAAAATCAGCTGATAACACGTTACTTATAGTCTGATTTTCTGCTCCAAGTTGTGGTGGAACGAATATGCCTTCATCTTTGATCCCACATTTACCTAATTTATTTCTTAGTTCTGATATACGAATAGTGAAATCAGCCACAGTGTATGTGTAAGGCAAAACTAATGTTGTACCTCTCTCGTAGAGGTACGTCCTGATAATTGCGTCTTGTCCTGATTCAACACCCAACAATCCTGCCAAAAGCTATAAAAGAAAAAAAACATTAATTTTGATTTTCTTCTAAGTTGGCTTTGACAAATATAACGTACTCGATTTGCAATTCATTCTATCTGTCACTTTGATAGGAAAAAATTGGTGAAAATATTTATCGCTTTAGAAAATCAAGAAGTTATTAATTTTGTTTCTTCAGTTTCTCGCTTAATTCTTCAATTCAAAATGGGACATAATCGTTAATTACTTATTTAAGAAGAAATAAAGATAATTTAGTTAAATAGACTTTATAATTAATGTTATCAAATCATTTGCTTAATCAGTGTGACAAAATATATATTTCGAGAGAGTATATGATAGAACTTTGAAGAATGGTGAAAACTCTCATAGAAATAGAAATATTTTTGTCCGCAATGAAAAAAAGGAAATGAACTAATTTATTAACAGAAAAGGGTCATATTTGTCCTTATATTTTCACAAATAAGTTATATTTGTCTTGAGTTATACTTTTTCAATATATTTGTCATTTTCATCCAATTTTAGGACCATATTTATTCGAATATGTTGCTTTGGGGGTGTGAAATACATTCTTACTCATGAATCTATTATTCTACAAAAATAGGAGTCCTGAACCGAAGAAGAATAAAGCAGGTTGTCTTTCGACTAGTATGTAGTTTTTCCTAAAGCTATTTACTATTTCTAGTTTTCCTTCCTCGCATATAGAAAATTACACTCAATGACATTAAAAATGGGTGATTTTGAACATTTGACCCTCGCTTGGCCCATGTGCAGACCTTCAAGGTTAAGAGTTAAAAATTGTTAAACTTGAAATTTTATCCACAAGGAGATCGAGATCACCCACCTCCTAGACCATTTTTGTAAATCATTCCGGGAGAGGGAGTGGAGGATTAATACATAGTTTACTTACCCTTTTGGTTACGTAGCCATTGATACTGGGATTTGTACCAACATAACCAACCAATCCAACATATGGAATTACATAGCAGGATAACATGTAGCTCAAGCTGTCTCTGTATGGATCAAATGGAGGTACCAATTTGTGCCCAAATGCTTCATCAAATAGCTTCCCAAAATTATTAGCACTAAGATCCAATAACGGTCTTGGAAAAACACCAACTGTCGAGTTAAGTGCCCTACAAAACAACCAAAAAAAAAAAAAAAAAAACATAACGCGACCTGATTATACAAATACTTTTCGCACCATCCGTGCATAAAACTTAGACCCTAATTCGCCTCTGAGGTAGTGGTATGGACTGCGTACACTCTATCCTCCTTAGACCCACTTTGTGGGACTACACTGGGTATGTTGTTGTTGTTGTAGTTTCACTTATTATGAACAATCACATGAAATTATATTATTATTTAGGTGAACCCATATATAGAATAAAGATTCTCAAAACTCTTACTACTATCGAAACACAAAAGGGAGAAATAAAAAAGAAAAAAAAGAACCTTAGATGACCAACTTCTTGATTAGCAAACTCCATAACAATATTCTTGGTAAGTGGATCAAGATTTGCTTTTCGAGCACCAATAGGAGGAGGTCCACCCATAGCCAAATTTGGTGCAACTACATCAAGTCCATATCCATAAGAAGCCCATAAAAAGTACTCAGCTTCCAAGAACTCCAAGTTCACTGGAAATTGCATCTTATCTATATCTTCTTTGTCCACTGCCACTCCCTTCTCTGGGTAGCCTGATGGACAAGTAGTATTTGTTGCATATGAAAATGATCCACCCAAAATTTCACTAAGGACCATCATGTAAATGACTAAGAAATGAGTGAAGGCTGATATGAAAGCCATATTTAATTAATTTGATATTGGTAGTTAACCAAATGTAGAACAAGAAAGTTAGTTTTGTTTTTTCAGATGTTGTGTATGTATGATAATGTGCATTTTGGTTCAATATATATATACTAATATTGAAGTTGGAAACTTATTTGGGAAACGCCAAGAACCTTGCCCTCATCCTTCTCCTCTCCCCCTTGTGAGATTAATTATGCATTAAAAATTGTGATTTATAGGTGTGTTCGATATGGAGGGAAATATTTTCTATGAAAAATGTTTTCTAGGAAAATCAATAGTTTTTTTACTTTTTTTTATATTCTGTACGTAAGCAAAATATATTATATATCCTAATTCCTAAATGCATTTGTATATAATCTAAACAAATACTATTAACGGTGGGTAGGGGTGGTGGGGTGGAGGGTTAGGGGGTTATGGGGTTAGGGTACTGAAGATGAGATGTGTAGAAGGGTGGAGAGGACATGATTAATGTGGGATAAAACTTCGGAACTTTCACTAAGAAATCATTTTCCTCATTTTCAATTATATTTTCCAAAAAATTAATTAATGGAACATGAGAAAAAAATTTAAAAAATAATCTGAAAAATGTTTTCCTTCCTACCGAACATACCATAATGATCAAGTGATAACAGTGTATTATATGAAGATACGTATACGTTATATATTCATGGATCAAGTGATAACAGTGTATTATATGAAGATACGTATACGTTATATATTCATGGACCAATACAATCATAACTCCAATTTTGGCAAAAGCAACATCAGAATGGACTT
This sequence comes from Jaltomata sinuosa, assembly GCA_003996215.1. Lineage (NCBI taxonomy): Eukaryota > Viridiplantae > Streptophyta > Magnoliopsida > Solanales > Solanaceae > Jaltomata > Jaltomata sinuosa. The sequence continues at coordinate 828,679 of QJPP01007297.1, read as the reverse complement.
CTCCCATTGCCAAGATTCCAAGCAAAATTACTGGGTTCATTAACTAAGTAAAATTATTGGGTTCATTAACTAAGCAAAATAATTTGGTTCAGTAATTACTACTCCCTCCGTCCCATTTTATATGAGTTACTTTGACTTGACACGGACTTTAAGAAAGAAATAAAGACTTTTGAAACTTGTGTCTAAAATGAGTCTTAGATGTTTGTGTGATTGTAAATCATTTCATTAAGGGTAAAATAAGCATTTTAAAGTTAAATTGTTACTAAATGTAGAAATGTGTCATTCTTTTTGGGACTGACTAAAAAGGAAAGTGAGTCATATAAAGTGGGATAGAGGGAGTACTATGCATTGCCACCATGCATATATCCTGGATGTTGCATTATAGTTAGTGATATTAACTAGGTAGACCAGCTAATAAAAGTAAACAACATGTGAAAGTTGGTTATAATGAGGTTGTCAAAATAAACTATAGCTATTTTAAGTTTAAAACTTATATGGGTGGCTATTTGTGTTTTTCTCCCTAATTTTAAATAGGAAAATCACACCCTAACGAATAGAAATTTATACTTGAAATAAAATTTTTGATAGGAAATACTGTTTATATAATTAGTACCCTGTCCTAATTTTAAAATATTATCGATGCAAATGTTTATTATCCTCGCAAGCATGATAAAATTAAATTAAGAATTAAGATGTGCGCAAATTAACTCGGACACAATCTTCACCAAGGCAAATATAAAAGTAAATAAACATGAGTCTCGAATTATAAAATTAAGAAATTATGTTATCTCTATACGAATATTCTCATCATAATTAAAAGCCAAGGAATTCTAAATTGAATTGTACACTATGGAGAGTCAACAATTTCTTAATCTAATAAATAATAGACATATATATTTCTTCTATATACCAGTTTCAAGTAATTTTTGATCTATATACATTTATCGTATAATTTTTTGATGAAAGGTATTAAACTGATCACTTATACACATAATATATATGAGCAATTAGAGGACTTTGTTGATCTTGGACACTTTAGCCCAATGCCTCTACATTCTTAATTATTGCTAGTCGAAATTTTTGGTTGAAGTAATTGGGCCACATACATCAAAACTCAAGTTTCTAGTTAATCAGAACAAGGACAGTACTAATACTTAGATTATTTTTTATACTATAGTTAATGCTTTAGTGAGGGTGGTGTTATACCAAAATTTCTCATATTTCTAGTTCACACTTATTACATAACATAATAACTTGTAAGGTCCTTTTGTATGTTTTTAAATCATGTTTGATGAAGAATTATGCAATGACTACTAATCTTTATAGTCCTTATCTATCTTGGTTGGTGTGATTATAAATTAGAGGAAATGAGATCTCTTGTACCAAAATACTCTTTAATCTTGTGGCCTTAAACATGTCACGTGGAAAATTCAAATTAAATAGGTTGTCAAAAAAGGAAAGAAACGTTCTTCTAAAACAAACTAAAAAGAAAAGCAAGACAAACAAATTGAACCGCATGGAGTAGTATTTAACACTGGCAAAAGCAAGTGGAGATAATTCTCTATAGGCCTGGTAGATGCTGAGCATGCCATCATAAGGTGGAATATTATTCTTATTCAATGGCACTTCCAAAAAGTTTTCCATCCATCTATCCATCTGTGGATACTTTGTTGAGTCCATTGCCTTGTACTTTGCAGCTACTTCCACAACCTGGATCATAGGCGGCTCAATAAAATTATTAACTTAAAGTCAAATTTTAGAATTTTGAAATATGTTTATAAAATTAACTGCTAAAACTTTTTGGGACCTAAAACAAATGCTTAGCTTGCTTGGGTCTTGATCTGCCCCTATTCAGGTGCCTCCCTGGCAGATTGGATTAGACGTAACGAGTTTGAAAACTCAATGCATATAGCTCGAACCTTTTCTTCTGAGAATTTAGCCCAAAATTCAGCAGACGATCTTTGAGAAGGAACTTTTGGCAGGATGGGATTGTGAGGCCATGCCTCATCTATGTATTGAAGAATGATAAGAGACTCACATATTGGCTTTCCGTCATGAATTAGCACTGGAACTGTCTTGTCAATAGGATTCATTTTCAGAAGCAATGGGCTTTTCACTTTTGTATGGACAGATCATATTCTAAGCCTTTCAATTTTAGTGCCCAAACAACTCTCCACACAGAAGGGCTCACTTTGGTGCATGCCCAACAGCTTAACATCTGTTTTAGTACTCATGCTTTAATTACCTTTTCTTGTATGAACAATATCATTCTATAGTTCTATTGGACTCGTTAATAAGACAGCATCTTCAACTGCAACTGGGAAATAAATAACACTAGTGATGACATAAGGCCTGCAACAAGTAACTCCAGAAAATTTATTTTTATTTATTTAGCTGTTATAAGCACGTAATTTTTCATTGATTATTACTAACTTAATTGTATCATATTGTCTCTAGTTAAGCTATTCTTGTGGTTTGTCTAGAGAGTCTAAGTAAACATATTTTTTTTCTTGGATTTACTATTCTACACTTGAGTCATTTAACCTTCTTTTTTTTCGCTTCAATCATATTGTTCCAATAAGTGATACTAAACTAATGTTTAGAAGAAAGATCAAAGGGGAATCTGCAGACATAAATGACAAATCAATCTATTTACTTTTGTCGAGCTGAGGGTCTTCCGGAAACAACCTCTCTACCTCCACGAGCTGAGGTGGAAACAAACAGTGCACTAGTGGAGAGACTAAACAGAATAAGTAATTTTCATCCATACTTTTACTAAATAGAACAATCAGACTTGATAAAATTAGTTCATCAAATAGAAACATTTGTATTAAGAATTATAGTTTACATCATATGAGATAGGCTCAAGGCTCGCATATGGCAGTTGTTCATCCTGCAATTTTGTATCCTCGTAGCTTTAAGTGCCTGCACTTAGGCCCATTTTCACTTCTTTACACAAAACAAACTTTTAAGGATGTCAGGACAACATGAACTCCTCAAACGTTCCTGAAAATATATAATGGAAAAGGTTTAAGTTAATTCGAGAATCTTAGACAAATTTGTTAACCATTAAAGAATAATTCTCACTTTGTTAGAGTCGTTGGTTTGATAAGCCTTCTCCATTTCCCTGCCTAATCCCATCCAAACTTCAGAATCGATTCCATTTGAGGAAGGTAAATTAACCCCTTTTGGCAGAGTAATGTAGGCAACATTCGATTTCTCTTTAGTTCCTGGAATTTCCATTGCTTCTTTTCTCATGTGTGATCCGGTCTGTTCATTGTTTAGCAGCTGAGACTTTGCAAGATCAATGGAAAAGCAGCCATCACTGAATTGGTAACTCGGGGTTTGCTGGGCTACATGCTGAAGTTGATCTTGGGAACTTTCTTGAGTAACACTGATTTCCTCTGCTCCCTTCATGTATATTGATAGTAATTCCATCAACTCGTCGCGTTTATTATCAGATGATCTGTTCTGAAAAACTGACTTTGAATGATTTTCAATATCAGCTCCTTTATGTGTAATAGCACATGAAATATGAGCATCAAATTCACAAGAGCTGCAATGGTAAAGCCACCCTTTATAACTAGGCTTTTTGCATAAGTCACATTCGAAATCATAGGGAGGACAGAATTCTAAGTCCAGTTTATGGCAGTGGGATGGCAGTTCCATTGAAAGAGGTAATGCTAAACATAGTGTGTGATAATAAGTAGAACATTTTGCACAAGCATAAGAAAAGCCCGCGATTTCTTCTCCACACGCCTTGCATTTCGATGAAGAAGGTACCGTGGCTAGTAGAGTGAGATGGTGGATTGGATCCACTAGATGCTGCAAATTCTTGGGCATGTTGAAGCATCCTTCATGAAGGAAAAATGAGCAGGTAGTTTCGCATTTGTAGTAGAATTTACCAGGCAATATACTGAGTTTACATCCATAACAAATTGCATTTCTTTGCTTATTGATGTACACAAATTGATGTCCATGGCTAAAATGTTGGAATACAATATTATCCTCTGGTTTATCCATCATTGGTTACTTTTATTGCCCCTATAACCAGTATCAAATCCCCTTCTTTCTTCCTCATTAAACGCGCTTTGTGCGGCAACTGTTTTGTTCTTTTATGTTGTTTAGTTTTTCTCGGAGGCAACGGAGGTGAAATGTTCAACTCTCTTGTTACAAGAAAACGCAGCTATCAAGTAGCTTTTACCTAAGTGTATATTCCTATAATCTTTCAGGAATATATAACATGCCTCCTAAAGATGCCTTGACAACAAGAGAGTACATTTAAAATGGAATACTACAACTATGAGAGTCAAAAAAATCTTTCAGATTTATCTTGTAGCAGGATCTAGTCAAAATAATATAGCTAATTTATTTGTATATTTCAAGTGCATTTATCTCTTAATGCAACCACAGCATATACCTCCTAAAACTTTGATCACTCTTCTAAGCAAACGCAGAGCCAGAATTTGAAGCTTATGAGTTCAGAATTCTATGTTACTGGGTTCTTATTAATAATTTGCACATATTCTACCAGATTTTCTATCAAGACAAATATAGCGTTTGCCACTAAAGCTACTGGATTTGGCCGAACTCGTAGCCGACATGCTAGCTCCGCCTCTGCGTCGAAGTTCTAATTACATTGTGAAACTGTTCTTTACTTTGGAACAGGCATCGAATAACACAAGAAGAGCCATCCAAATCCAGAAGCTAAAAGCACTCTTCTTGTGTTATTTGATGACTTGTCTTACTTTGGAATCTCCTGACAGTCCCGGGGCCTGGCTAATTCAATGGCGTTTCTCGTGTAAATTTGGACTTGTTCTTCACATCCAGCACATGTCATGCTTAAATCGCATTAAAATATTAACTTCTCTTCGATTAGCATAGGTTAAAGTCATAAGCGGCCCTCCTAAACTTGTCCGCATCTTTCACTTTGACACCAGAACTCAGGCTTGTTCCTACTGAACAACTTATACTACTCAAAATATGTACTTATTAGATACTTTTGTATTTAAACAGGTTTTAAGAAAATAATAACTTTCGTCGTATCAAACATCTCTTAATCTTTTGAATTTGCACCAGGCAGGGCTGCAACATCTTTGAATCCCCTGAAAACAGCTTTGACAGCATCAGGTTCAGGAAGGCTTTGTTGAATAACAGGAACTTGAATGAAATTGTTGATCCATGCATGTAGACAAGGGTATTTTCTTGAATCCATTGCTTTGAATTCACCAATTTCTTCTACATATTGGAACCAGTAAGAAATCCAACCAGCTACTATGTCAAGGTACCCTATTTTCTCCCCACCAAAAAACTTTTTCCCCATTATCTGTCCTTCAAGAAGATGTAATCCCTCTGCCACTGATCCAACCCCCTCTGCTTTGGCATCTCCAGAGGAGAAAAATGCCTTCTTGGCTGCTTCATAGAACTGCATCAATGATCAAAATATGATTCTTTAATAGGGATCGAACCTTGGTTGGGATCGGAGAAATTTCTAGTAGGAAGCGCTTCCATCTTAAATTGGCCCCAAGCAGCGTGAATCTAAATTAGTCATGTCAGTAAACTCCGAATACCAAATGATTAAAAAATATAAAGCTCTTTTTGGACCAATATAGACCGAAAAAACATGAATTTCAAAGCTCCACAAGCTGGATCATGTATGCAATCACTTACATCAAAATTTGATAAATACATACCAACACAACTAGTCTTCTTATATCATGAAATGGACTACAGATAATAGTTATGATGAGTTTAAAAATTTGAGTTATTTAAAAAATAATGACAGCTTACAGATAATAATCGTCCATAAGAAGTGAGATTAGTAAGCTGAAAATAAGATAATTATCTATTACAACACGTTGAATACTGTTGGATTTGCGAATAACATCTCACATTGGTAGCTGAAAATATTGGAAAGCTACATATAAGGCGTAGGATCTCTTAATGGTGCAAGACAATTTGGAGAAAACCTTACGAATAATATCACATCATATCAAGAGTATCTTCAGCCCAACAAATACATTGATAATGTGAATGGTCGAATTTTTTTTTACCTTGCCATCGATAAACCGAGCCCAAAAACGAGCAGAAGCTCTTTCAAAAGGATCCAGAGGGAATAGAGGATTAAAGGGCCATGTCTCTTCAATGTACTCAAGCATAACAAGTGATTCACAAAATGATTTTCCAGCATGAACAATCACTGGTACCTTCTTGTATACTGGATTAAGTTCCACAAGCAATGGACTACTCCTACTGGAAAAATCCTGCTCTATAAATTCATAACAAATACCTTTTACCTTAAGTGCCCACACTATTCTTTGAGTAAATATACTTTCTTTTGTGCCCAGAAGTTTCACCTCCATTCTTAATAATTTCTCCAACAAAATTATGATGTGAGGTTTCACTTGGATACCAATAGATAGCTTTTTTTGTTTCTTCTTTTTTGGGAGTCAATGAATTAAGTTAATATTCCATGCAAAATAAGATAAAAAGCTTAGGGACAAAGTAACCTTATCCTTTATAATCAAATGAACATGCACTATAGCTTTATGTCACATCTTATTATGTGTTAGAAAACTACACGTTACCACTAAGGTCCTTTTTGAAGGTTGATGATTCATTGGTATTTTAAGGAAAAAACAAAGGGAACACGTGAAAGATTCCATTGATACAGAAAAGGAAATAGCGTTACAGTTTTTCTTTTTTAATTCTCTTTTGTCTATGTCCTCTTGTCAAATCAAATTAAAATAAATTGTTAGTTCTGGGAAAATAATAATGTCTTCAACATTAAAAAAAGAAAAAAAACATTAGTGTCTCCAACACTATTGCCAAAGCCAAAACCAATAGAGTCTTTCCACATCATCAGTATATATGTTTCTTCTGTTTCTTAACCTGGATAAATTCACAGGAATTCAATCTAATGGTGCAACATTGAGTTCTAATTCTTTTAACTTATATATATAAATCACATGTAGCACAAATTATCATTGGGCCACTCTTTGTTTTAATGAATAGAGAACACAAGAAAAGACCATAAGAAAAAAAAAGAGCAGAATACCTACATATATAAACACATCTTATACATTAGTTTTCCTAATGACAAAATACAACGTAATATTTTCAAACATAGAACTAATTAACACTCATGTGTGCCCTAAAAGTTTATTCGCAAATATAAACTGGATTTTATTTTTTTGTTACCATCGGTGTTCGATATTTGCATTGGAGGCCGACTAATTCGGATACATGCAGCGTAGGGTTTATTCAGAAAAAATGCTCTCTACCAAAGATTTTTCCATATCTACAACTCAAAATTTAAATCCCTAATTAAAGGGGGAGCAGTCTCATCCTATGCACCACATCTTTTTGACGGAAAATGAACTGGATTATTGGAACATGAATCGAGTATTAGTTATTTTGTTTACTCTCCCCATTAAATCAAGACAATATAGCATTAGTTTTCTTTATTTATATTTTTCCTTCTATCTTGCTCTAGATTCTATTGTGGGAACAAGGAAAGATTGAAATTATTAATCAAAGAAATAAAATGGATTTCCCGTTGCAAAATTTATAATAAGCTACTAGTACAAATTTTATTACATATACGGGTATATAAGTAGATCTTTTTTCCAAAAGAAAAAAAAAACATATTCTGGCAAAAGCATTTCAATTACTTTCCATTTTACTCTATTTAAAAAGGAGTGGCTCTATTTCAATTTGACAACTCTTCAATTGCAAATATTTTAATATTTTATATGACATGTTTAAGGTGAGAAGATTGAATGACATTTTAATATATTATAGATATATTTAATCTAAGATCGAAAAATTCAAAATTCTTCTTAAATTTTTTAAACTTCATATTAGGCATAATGCTCAAACGTAGAGTAGTTGTTTCCAGTTCCCCATGGGCCTCGGGCCCCTTGAAACCAGGAAATTACATGGAGTGTCCTCAAAAGTGAGTGGTCTTCAATTTATGCCCCTCATAAGAAAAGTCTTTAAAAAATACCCTTCCTTCCTTTTTATGTATACAACATATACATTTTTGCCCCTCTACACCATAACTCTACATGTTCATTTGTCTCTCAAGTCTTAGTTTTCATCTTTCTTTTATCTTTTTAATTTTTTATCTTTTTTCTTTTTTCTTTTTTTTTCTTTTTTCTCAATTTTTTTTTAATTCTCGTTTTCTTTTTTCTCAACCTTTATTTTCTTTTTTTTTCTTTTTTTCTCTTAACTTTTTTTTTGTTCTTTTTTTTTCTCAACTTTTATTTTTTTTCGCTTTTTTTTTAATCTTTATTTTTTCTTTTCTATTTTATTCTTCTCTTTTTTTCTTTTTTCTTAACCTCTATTAATTTTTGCTAATGAACAAAAAAAGTTGGATAATCCGCAAAGAAGATCTTCTTTCTTTGAAATCGAAGTAAACTTAAGAGCGTGCTTTGTTGTTTGGAGGTCCTTTGGAACAAGTCTTGCCTCTAAGACAAATGTTATAGAACATCTCATAAATCAAGACACAATGAGGTAGTGTCAAGCCTTGCTCGTGGGGCATAACTTGTTGTTTAAAAAATTCTTGAGCTAAGTCTTACTTCTAAGGCAAGAGTTATAGAGCATCTCATAAATTAAGACACAATGAAGTAGTGTTAACTCTTGCCCATGGAGCATAACTTATTGTTTGGGAGGCCCTTGGGCTAAGTCTTGCCTCTAAGGCAAACGTTATAGAGCATCTCATGATCAAGACATAATGTGCTAGTGTCAACTCTTGCCAATGAGGCGTAACTTGTTGTTTGAAAGTCTTTGAGCTAAGTTTTGCCTCTAAGGCAAGAGTTATAGAACATCGCATAAATCAAGACACAATGTGGTAGTGTCAACTCTTGCCCATGGGGCGTAATTTGTTATTTTAAAGTCCTTGGGCTAAGTCTTGCCTCTTATGTTATAGAGCATCCCATAAATCAAGCACAATATGATAGTGTCAACTCTTGCCCATGGGGCGTAACTTGTTGTTTGAAAGTCCTTGGGTTAAGTCTTGTCTCTAAGGCAAGAGTTATAGAATGTCTCATAAATCAAGACACAATGAGGTAGTGTCAAGTCTTGCTCGTGGGGCATAACTTGTTGTTTGAAAATCCTTGAGCTAAGTCTTGCCTCTAAGGCAAGAGTTATAGAGTATCTCATAAATTTAGACATAATAAAGTAGTGTGAACTCTTGCCCATGGAGCGCAACTTGTATTTTTTGAGAGGTTCTTGGGCTAAGTCCTGCCTCTGAGGCAAGTGTTATAAAACATCTCATAAATCAAGACACAATATACTAGTGTAAAGTCTTGCTCATGGGCGTAATTTGTTGTTTGGAAGTCTTTGGGCTAAGTCTTGCCTCTAAAGCAAGAATTATAGAACATCTCATAAAAAAAATAAAGGTCGAAAAAATTGATTAAAAAAAGAGAAAAGAAAAATTAAAAACCAAAGAAAAAAATAAGAAAGTTGAAGTTGAGAGAAAAAAAAATAAATATTGAGAAAAAAAGAAAAAAACGAGGAAAAAAAAGACAACAAAAAATAAAGGTTGAGAAAAATAAAATAAAAATAAAAATGAAAAATGAAAGGAGAAAAAATAGAATTGAGAGGAGAAAAGAAAAAAAAATAAAGATTGAGAAAAAAGAAAAAACGTAGAAGAAAGAATAAAACAAAAAATAAAAGAAAAATAAAGGTTGGGAAAAAAAGAAAAAAGAAAAAATAGAAATAAAAAAAAGAAAAAAGAAAAAATAGAAATAAAAAAAAAAGAAAAGAAAAAAGAGAAAAAGAAATATATATAAAAGTTGAGAGACAAATGAGCACTGAGAGTTATTTAAAAATATTTGAGGTGTAGAGGGGCAAAAAGGTAGTTGCTCTATACATAAAAACATGGAAGACTATTTTTGTAAGACCATTTTTATGGGGGGCAAAAATGCAAAGTCACTCCCTTTAAAGGGCATTTGTGTAGTTGTCCCCCTTGAAACGTAAAAGTGTTACAACCTAAATAGACTAGCCATCTAATAAACCAAGTCAGAGATTCTCAAAATATACTTTACTTTAAAGGGAAAAGAACATTTATACCCCAAAAAAGAAAATTATTTACCCTCAAATGCCCCATTATTTTCATACTCTTTTTATTCTAAATCTACATTTATCTAAAAAAAAAAAACGCGGGCTGACGTCGGTACTCACCTTTTTTTCCCTATTTGATACCATCAGAGTATATATATACTTTGATGGTATCAAAGATTAACTGGACAACGTTTTCATTGAAGGACTATTTCTTCCTCTTTGATACCATCAAAGTATACTCTGGTGGTATCAAAGAGTAATTGAACAATATTTCATTAAGATTTGCTTCAGTCCTTCGATGAAATCACTCAATCATCCATGATACCATTACGGTATATGTATATACTGTCATGGTATCCATGATACTATTATGGCATATTTATATACTGTCATAATAATTTTCTCTTAATTATTTTTTATTTATTTCTTAAAAAAAAGGCTCAGACCTATATGATACCGACATGATATCAATATACTGATGGAGTATCACAGAGGATTAAACTCAGTCCTATATGATATCGATAGAGTATCAATATACCGATGGAGTATCACAGAAGATTAATTCATGATAGTGACGCTGACATCATGCTGACGCCATGCGCGAAATAAGAAAAGGAGAAAGTGAACAAGTGGGTAATTACCAGTTAATTATTTTGGGTTGGAGTAACTGGTAAAGTTGCTGCCATGTGACCAGGAGGTCACGGGTTCAAGCCGTGGAAACAGCCCTTTGCAGAAATGTAAGGTGAGGCTGCGTACAATAGACCCTTGTGGTCCGGCCCTTCCCCGGACCCCGCGCATAGCGGGAGCTTTAGTGCACCGGGCTGCCCCTTTTTTTTTAGTTTCACAATTGGGTTTCATTTGTGTAGTTTTCCCATTAAATGAGGACTCAAAATTGAATAATTACTAGTAAAATTGTACTCAATTTACTCTTATATTCACTTTTATTTGTCCACTATTTCAAAAATAATTTTTTATTTTTACTTCCTCTGTTTAAAATTATTTTTCACTTATTTTCATTTTTACTTGTAATTTTGACATATCAAGAAAAGACAAAACAAAATTTTCTGTTTTGCCTTTAGTTTATTTACTAAGACTTTTTAAAATCACAAATAGTCAATTTCAACTAGTATCATTTAATAGGGGTAATATAGTAATTGACTATGCCATCATTGTTTTCTTAATGAGTGTGTCAAGTTAAAAAGTGACAAATAATTTTAAACTGGGGGAGTACTTGTCATATTGAAAATTGGTTATACGAGGTGGGTCTGTAAAATTATCCCAATTCGGAAGTACCAAGTCGACGGTACAAACGTTGAATTACAGACACTTTGAACATTATTTGAATGAATATTCTTCGTGCACTTTTGTTGGTGGGAGGAAAAAGATGTTAGAAAAATCAATAGTCTTTCTTTGTGTTTTAAATGTTTTTAATTTGCAAGTGCTAAAGCTTAATAAATTCTGTGGGCACTTGCAAGCAAAATGAAGAAGTAAAAGGCTTTGGCAATGAAGATTAATTCAATATTTCATTTCAAGGTAAATAAGATGGTGTACGTGAATCCACACCCCTAACTAGCTCTATATGAATACGCCTAATTAAGGCTCTATTTAATTTGAGTGATCATAATTAAAACTCAGATTACAACTAAACAATATCAGTAGTACTAATTAACTATAGTAATCAACAAGATAGTCGTACACGTATGGACACTAAAAGCTTTTAACAGATCGATTTATATGTGCAACATCGTGTTAGAGAAGTTATCACTTGTCCAATTAACACTACGCGGTCGTCTCTAGTTAGTAAAGAAATAATTTATTTATGTATTAATTTTTGTATAAGTTATACAATATTTGGTAGCTAGTTAATAAATACTTTAATATCTGCATTACTATTACCTATATACTTCTAATCAGCTACCAAACGCCTCCTAATTGTGAAAGAATTTCCAAATTAGTTTAGAATTAATGATGATGATCTTAGACAACTCAACTTATTGCTTTAAGTTTTTGAATTAGATGCTTAGAATCTGATAATTAACGCAAGGATTATAAAATTTGAGAGGTTTAGCGAAACTGAAAAAACAGAATAGTTGGTTGATAAGTTGTCAAACAAAACTTAAAGTAGTGTAGTAGTATATAATATTGAACGTACATTAGATTTGTTGAAGAAACGAGATTTTTGACACTTTGATTTTTATTTTTATTTTTAAAAAAATAAAAAATAAACGAGATTGTGTACTTGAAGAAATTAAAAAGGATCAATTTTATTACAACGGACAAGACACAGAGAGTTGCTCAAATGGTAAGCACTCCTCACTTTCAATCTAAAAGTTGTAAATTCGAGTTAGCAAGAGAACAAAAAAAGTAAGAGTTCCTAGGGAAGAATAAAAAAATAAAATTCAACGGAGAAATATATAGTATTCTCTCCGTTTAAAAAAGAATGACATATTTTGACTTAGCACGGAGTTTAAGAAAATAAAGAAGACTTTTGAATCTTGTGATCTTAAATTAAAGTTATGTCAAATGTATCAAAATAGCCTTAATCTTGTGGTCCTAAACATGTCATGTGGAAAGTTGGAATAAAAGTGTTGTCAAAAAAGGAAAGAGGTCATTCTTTTTTAAATAAACTAAAAAGGAAAGTAGGTCATTCTTTTTTAAACGGATGGAGTAATTAATTAGGAGGTTGTTGTTAATATACTTTCCTAGACTAGGTAATCAACCTTTTCCAATCAAGAAAATGGATGGAGAAGATTCACCTATTGCTTGGATAAACAAGTGGACAGAAAATTTTTAGTTCTCCGTTCAATTAATCAGAAAAGAATCCAAATTTTATACAGGTAAAAAATTGTTTATATTATCAGGTCATTTAAAAATAATTTTTTTAAAATATTAGGTTTGTAATTTTAAAAATAAGATAAATTATACGTATACTAGATGTGATCGTAAGAATTTCTCCCACTAACGGTGTGTATAATTTAAACTCATATCATATTAGTAGTAGTAATTTGTTTTGTCATTTCTTTTCCAATTAGAAACTACAGTATTAAGTAAGTTATCTAATTAGAGTATTGAACCTTCTAGGACCATCAAATTAAAGCAAATGATGACAGAATTAATGGAGCAAAAGATAACTTTCCAAAACATTGAGGACCCCAATAGATACCATTATTCCAAGGACTTGTCCTTCAATTATTGATGATGAGTTGCAAAGACAAATACAATTTTGCAGATCCATTCACTTCTTTTCCAATGTTATGATTACTTTACCCTCAACATACTTCTTGGAAATCATTAAACCATTAGACAACCAAACTTTTTATCAAGGACTAGATGGCAAATTATATATGGTTGTGGTAGCTGGGAAAGTCAAATCATAAATCAAAGTTTCATTGATTTTGTACCAGGATTTTACATGTTTGCTAGTAGTAGATAATTTTGCCATCAAAACTTGAGGACATGATTGGAAGGATACATATAACATACTTATAATTAAATTTTATGTAATTATATAATTTGGTCGATGTGTCGTATGGTCAAGTAATTATTTAATCAACACGAAATTAGATTTAATAAACATGGAGCAATTACACTCTCTAATTTTCAAGGGGATACATAGAATTGATAATAATTTCACGGGGTAAATGAATATCAAACTATGTAATTATACTTGTGAAATCAAATATGGCGTCGAAAATTACATTGTGATTATGTGATGACAAATAAACATGTTATCATAATTTTTATATTATGTAATTATTTCTCTAATAATTACACTATAATTTTCACATAAATCTTAAATAAATGGAAGAAAATCACCTAATAATTTTCTCAAATTACCAACTTTATTAACCTTTAGTTCATACTTTAGAGTGCACTAAAGATTCATTGATTTCAAAGCATGAGTGGTGTAGGCAATTCCAAGAAGAGATGTCATTCATTCATATATTCTTTTCATGGAAATGTGATTTTAGAGCCAATAAAAACTCTCTTTAAACTCCTCCCTACTCACTCAACAAGTGCTCTTCACTTTTGAGGGTCAATTTTTCTATCAAAGCTTTTTCGAAAATTTTAATCTGGAAAAAACCCTTGTGTTCTTTTTTATAATTATTAAAAAGAACAACTGTTTCAAAAATGATACTAATTTAATTTCTTTTGACTTAAGCAATAGCCAAATTAAAGATAAATTTTAAAATTTTAAATCTAAAAAATTAATGGTGAGAGTGACATTACCTTCTGGATATTTCATCCATATGAGTTTAATTATGAGAACTATTTTTGGCAATTTGGATATGGGAATTCTGGATTTTGACCAGCATCCAACTAAAACTAGAATCAGATCAGAAGAAATTCTGAAATAGTAACTGAAAGCATTTAAAATAGGGCATCAAAACAGTCAAACTTAGAGTCAAAATGGACCTTTTATTTTTGTCACCACTTAAAGACAAAGGAGAGTACTAATTTATTTTCTTGTTAAAAGAAGTGATGGTTAGAAACAAACAACAGCAAGTGCTTTGGATCACATGGGGAAAGTGCTCTCAAGATTCAAAGTAAGTAACACAAAGTAAAAGTCAGCATTACAATTATGAAATAAAAGTAATCATTGACTAGCTTAGGGTATAAAGACTTCAAATTATATAAAAAAAAAATTACCTATTGTAACAAACAATTTATCTTATTTTTAAAAATTATAAATCTCAATTTTTAAGAAATTCCAATTGTAAATATTCTTTGAATAATTTGATAAAAGGGCAGTCTGATGCATTAAATTTTCACTATGCACTGAATCCAGAAAAGGATTGGACCACAAGTGTCTATAATATGCAATCGTACTTTATATTTTTTCAAGTGACTGTTTTCTCAACTTTACTAATTATGTCAAGACTCGCCTTTATAATCCGATAGTGTATAAAATTACCTACAATATTGATGCATATAACCCAAACTCAGGTATAAAATCTGGTATAGGTTTATACACTCGTCCCATGTTATGTGTACTTATTTCTTATTAATTTATTCTAAATAATAATATTAAAAATGAATGATATTTTTGATATTACTTTTGATGATATATTTTTATGATTACATGTGTGTCTACGATAATAATTTTTTAAAAGACTATATATACTATTTTCTTCTTTCAGTTTTCACATTTTGCTTTTCAAGAATTAATTTTTAAAATTAAATTTTAAATATTAAAAAATTATATAAAAATACTATAAATTATAAAAAAAATTATATCAATAAAATGATAAAATATATTTTAAAGTATTAAATAAAATTTAAATAATGTAACTCTCAAAAAAATAAAATATGATAAATATTTTGGAATGAATGAGTGTATGTGTAGAACCTACCTATATTGAAAGAAAGAGGTGGAGTATAAAAAAGAAAAGGAGAGAATAAAGTAGTTAGTGTCATAATTAGGTTAAACAAAAAGAACAAAAGACAAAAGAAACCATCAAAACCTCAACTAGTATTTTGTGACTTTTCATGAAAGCTGTCTCTTTTCCTAAACACACACCAAAAACAAGGACCTCTTCCCTTCCCCTTGCCTAACTTTTTTACTATTTCCTTTGTTTATTTTTATTTGTTCATTATTTCATATTTTATATTTATTATTAATTATTTATTTTTTAAATCACATTTCAAAATTTCATATTAACATTAATTAATATAAATATTATAGCAAAATATATATATATCAATTTTTTTAAAAGAACGTATAAAGTCTAAAGTAGATAAATAAAAATAAACAAAAAGAAATACTTTCTCTGATCATTTTTACTTATCTAGTATATTAAAAATAGATGTTTAATAATACTTACCCAGTTTGAAAAATTAATGTATAATTCATTATTTTATGTCTATTTTACCCTTGTTATTAAATATCATTCATTACTCAATGTATTTTTAAAAATATTAAATTTATTATATTTAAAGAGTGATATAGTAAAATCACCCCTATTATTTATTACTTTTTTTAAGGTATGTGTGAAGTTAATAGTGGACAAGTAAAAATAGACGGAGGAGTAGAATTTAAAACCTATAGTTAGGGAGCAAAAGATCCAACCATCCCACAAGTTATGTTGGTCTTCTTGTTACAATTGTGATCATCAACAACTTCACTTTACACATCAGATAAAACCTTTCATGGATTTGCTTGCCTAAATACAGCAACTAAATTAATGCATAACGTACACTATTATTTCTTTTGTCGTCAATTCCTCTAATTGAATTGAATTTGAAATAAAAAGAATCTTTCGGGCATTAAATAGCTTGGATTTATTGAACATCTGGTTTATATAAATAGTAATAAATAAAAAGGAATTAATATCATTTGAATTATTATTACAAAAATAACTAATATTTCTAAATTAAAAGATATTTTTGATCGACAAGTGCTTTTCTTACATATTCTTGATAAACTAGTATTGTATATAAGATGTAGGAGGATTTGTTTAAGAAATAAGAAGCCATTTGACATTTCTCAAAAAAAAATCGATGTGAAAATAAAGAGTGAGAAGTCTGATTTTTGAATAATAATGAAAAAAGAATGAATTTGTAGAGTTTCAAATGAATTGACTTATTCGAAAAGGTCTTGGTATATTAATTTTTTTGTTTATGCATAAATCTCATATGACGAACTTTACTTGAAAAGGCTTACGGAAATAAAACAAAATTATAAGTGAATCAATATTTCAGTTGAAGTAATTTATAATATTGCAATATAATGTTTAATGTATACCGCAAATGTTAAAAATTGATATTTGTAATACTTAAATACTTCTATTTAATACGAGGAATTAAGATTTTTAATTTTTTTTATATCTTTTATTTGTAAAAATGAAAATCTCTACTATAAAATTAATAATAAAAAATGGTAAGTAGACTACAAAACGAAATTCTCCAAACTTGTCCAATGTATTTCTTCCAAGTTCAACACCTTAGAAGGGTCTCATAATGTTATTGTTTCAACATTATCTCATGTTCTTCACATGAACATAGATTCCGCCTCACATGAAACGTGCTAAACAACTATCAATAACACACACTCAGACATATGAAAGAGGAAATGTCTCGATGTCCCGATAAGGAGATGTGAGAGGTTGATTATGGTGGGTGTAGGTAAAGTAGAGGAAGAGGTTGGCCGAAGAGTATTGGGGAGATGTGATTAGACAAGATTTCTGTAGGTTACTAAGGACATGACCCTAGATAAAAAGATATGTTGATCGAGGATTAAGATAGAAGGTTAGTAAGTAGTCACCATGCCTAGTTTCTCTTATAAGTGGTACTAGTTTCCCTTATTGTGTTGCCTTTTGCTTCAACTATCATATTATTTGTTAGTGCTACTGTTATTCTCTAATGTATTATTTCTCCCTTTTTGTTTTGTTATACTTTACTTGATTCGAGAGCCCTCACTAGCGAAAAGGTTGCGAACACCATCACATTTCCCAAACCTCATTTATAAGCTCTTAATGAGTATGTTATTGTTGTTTGAGAAAGATGTATACTGGAAAAAGAAAGTGTCATTTATTCATTCTTTTTTGTGAGAACATATCTTAGAAAGTTGATATTTCTTCTACTTCATGATTTTTAACATTCTGGTTTATTTGGAAACTATATTTGAGAAATTTTATGACTTGAATCTTTGGTATTTTCTTATTTATTTGTCTACTATTTAGACAAAATACCTTTATTTACTCTTACCAAGAAACTGAAATAAAGCCTTGAAGGGTGGAAAGTGAGGGGAATAGTTACAAGTTCTTTTATAGATCCAAGCTTATTAGCTCTTCCCTGATTAATCTTTGAATACTTAATCTTGAGTTATTCATCTAACAAAGACAAATTTGCAAATCTACATAATTAGATAGGGAAAAAAGGAGATGAATGAGGCAAAAGGGCCAAAATACAACTAAGCATTACAAGGCTTAAGCTACTTTTAGACTAAAAAACGAAAATGTCTACTTAATAAAGCTACAAACATTCAACAAAGAAGCAACAACCCACAAAAGATTAAACCCCCCAACACTAACACCCGGCATTTTCTAAATTATACCCTAATTCCTCCATTTTTATACTTATAGTATCTACATAATACCCCAAAACAGACCCCTGTTATACTTGTACTTATACAAGTAGTATAAGCCCGTATTATACGTAATTTCATTACATAATAAAGCATCCATTTGGATTTTCATCGCTAAACATTTCAAACGAATCCAACGGCTGGCGTGGATACGTATCCACATCGGACGGTGGAGGTTCCGTTACAGGACCGGAATACGTATACGCATACGAAGTTGGAGGTGCCGGAGCATAATACGACGCCGTATAGTTGCTCGTAGGTTGAGCCGTATTGTAGCTAACTACGTATGCTGGTGGTGGGGCGTAGAATTGTGGGCCCTGGTTTGGGTAATGATGATAAGCTGGTTGACGTGGATGGATATCATTGGTTTGGGCAGAGACTTGTGGGCCCATGTTATGATGTTCGAATTCTGGACCAGCCGGAGGAGCAACAATTGATGATGGTGTGCCCTCTGCGTTGTTACTGTTTTGCCCTTTTGTTTTCTTCTTTTTACCAGTACTGCCACTGGCTTCACCAACTGGGCCACCACCGCTTTTTTCGCCACTAACAGAAGCATTATCACTATCAGTAGCACCTTTTTTCTCCGCCGCCGCCACCGGAATTTGTTGTTTACCGGCGGAGTCGGTTACCGGTTTTTTCCCTTCAGATTTCGACTCCTTTACTGTTTCATCGGTTCTCTCTTTAGCCACCACCGGTTCATCAACAGAGGCGGTGGCAGTTTCTTCCTCCGGTTTAGCTGAACCGGTGCTGGTTTTTTCACTCCTTTTGGGTACTTCGTCGCCAGCATCTTGAATTTTTACAGAAGGTTCTTTGGGTATTACAAATTTTCCAGTTGATTTGACATCTTTGTTGTGGATAGTGGTATCGGGTTGGCTAGTTGATTCTGCTTCTTTGCTTTGAGGGTCAATTTGTTTCTCTTTGTTCTTGATTTTAGCAGACTTTTTCTCCTTGTGATCAGACTGTTGTTGTGGTACTAATTCTGCGTGTTTGCCGGATTTGTGTAGTTTTCTGAGGAGAGCTTCTGCTTCTACGTTCCCAGTAACTGTTGCTTTCTGTTGCTTGAGATCAATATCTATTGCATACACTCCTATAAAAAATGAATTTCAAGACTCAATAATAGGAAACTCCCAAATTTCTAACAAAATACAGTTTTTCTTCTTGTACTTTTAGACAAATTAACAAGAGCGATGCTCAGGAAAAGAAGGGATATGCTTGTATTTACCAGGGACTTGCTGGAGAATTTTCTTGACTTTCCTTTTGCATCCTTCGCAGTGAATGGAAACTTTCAAAACCCATGTCTGTAGAAATAATACAGAAGAAGAAAATGTTAGTAGCACAGAAAAGGGGATATGAGGGGAAAAGAAGAAGAAGTTAAAAAGACAAATTAAACCTTGTAATTGAGGAGTTGAGGGGGATCTTCTGGTCGGTCTTGTGCTGCCATTACTAAGCTATAAGCCTAAAAGAAGGAATTGATTGACGAAGAGGAATTGAAAGATTTGTTTGTGTTAAAAGGAGAGAATGGTGGCTTTAAAGAGAGAAAGGAAAAGAGGAAAGTGAAGGAAGCGCCAAGCTATGTGAGTGTTTACACGGAGTGTATTTTATACTGTCAGTTTCAGTTTTTAACCAACGGGCCAATTGAATCAAACTTTTGTTTTGCATTATTTCCTCAATCATTTTCTTTTATGCAAATATTAATCCCTCTATTTTATTTTATTTGATTCATATTGACTTGACATCTCTCATAAAAAATAAGTACTTTCTCCATTTGTTTTAATATGTCTAATATTGATTTGACATACCTTTTAAAAAATAATAAATAGAATGATAATTTTATTATATTATTTTTAAATATAATAAATTAAATGCTTCAAAAAATACATTAAAAATTAACTATAGTTAAAAATAAGAATAAATTAAGAATTAAATAATAGATTATTTTTAATTTTTTTAAATTAAACAAGTAAAAGTGAACATCTATTTTAAATATAGTGGATGAGTAAAAGTGTACAAATGAGGTATTTATTAGGAGTTTATTTTACTAGATTAACCCTATTAATTATATTAAAATTTTAAATTTGACTACTTATACTTTAATTTAGTTATTTAATGATAAAGATAGCATTGAGACAAAAAGAATGCATTTTCCTTTTTGGCAATTTTACTATGTACCTGATATATTTAACATTAAAATTTGACTACTTATACTTTAATTTAGTTATTTAATGGTAAAGATAGCATTGAGACAAAAAGAATGCATTTTCCTTTTTGGCAATTTTACTATGTACCTGATATATTTAACATTAAAAAATTTAATTTTTATTTTATTTTATTAAACTTTATGTAAAATTAAAATAAGATAAAGAAACTAAAATAAAAAGATTAATACATTTCTCTTGATCGGTTATAATCGACAACTAAAAGAAACTGTTTTTAATATAATAGAAGTAGTAGTTAAATAAAATGACATGGACGGGGTACTACTCTATTGATTAACCTTCCTACTTCATAACTTGGGAAGTAATGGAATAAAGGGACAAAAAGAATTTATTTAAGAAATGCTAGAAATATTTTTGTAGAATCTTTTTTAAAAAGATTATTGTGGAGTACCATTTTTCTGGTGGATATTTAATTTCTTGTTTTTAAAGAGCTTTATTTTGCTCGTATAAATTTAAGAATTAAGGAGTAGTAAAGATAATTCTAACCAAGAATTATTAATAACATAAATTTTAATGAATTAAAAATTATATATACCAAGTTCATATTTCAAAAATCTCCACTTTAAAAACACAAATTTTCAAGTTTCAAATTTCAACTCGAAAATATTTTGGAAAAAAAAGAAAGTCTACCAAGTATAACATTTCTATTTGTTTTTTGCAAGAAATTGTGCAAACACACTTATACTTTCATCTTTGACGGAACATATATATTAACAATATTTTAAATTAGTGTGAAATTTCATCTAAACATACGATTGGAAAAACATTGAAAGGTACCATCACTGCAATAGTATATAAGTTAAAAAATAAATTATGGACCTTCCTTCATGAAAACCTAAAGAAAAGGTTTGCTTTTAGCCTTTGTTCTTTTTCTTTTCCATGAACTTTTGCTAATGTAGCATGTAGACAAAAAAGTAGCTAGAAAATATATTTATTTTACATGCGTTTGTACGAATGGACTTGAAAAATCATTAATTATATTTGGGTTAAGACTTAAGACTTTGATTTCTAAGATGATTTGAATACCTCTTTAAATTCCTTTAACACGATTTTTCTGAAGAAGCAAAGTCAATTTACTTTATAAAAAAAAGATATCAATGAACTTCTATGAAATTGTTTCACATGATTCAATCTCGATAGCAAAGAAGAAAACGTGTATATGTGGAATTTGTTTTAGGATAATTTTCTCAACATTTGGAAGTTAATGGTGTAATTGACCTTATTAGATACGTCTATTTCTCATGAACATGTTCCTCTAACATGGTTGCTTTCTGGATATTTTTTTTAAAAAATAGTACTAGTATAAAAGTAGTAAAAACTTTGTTTGGACAAATAAAAAGGAGGTCATTTTGGATCAACGAATTTTTCAAAGAAATAGTAAAATTAAATGTGTTTAAAGTATACTGAATCAGTAACTTTATCTTTTTGACTTTCTCGTCAAAAACCAACACAATTTGATCAAAATCAAACTAAATGGTATTATCTCTTTAAAAAAAGTGAGTTTCTTACTTATTTTCTATTGTTCATTAAGTAGATAAAAAAAGAAATTCAAAAGTATTTAATTATAAGGGTAAATTATAATTGTTAAATTATCTCGTGATTTCATAAATTGAAGAAGTACTATTAGACATCTATTTTTAGTACAGTAAACAAGTAAAAATGAACGGAGGGAGAATATTCTAAAAATAACATTTTCCAGAACAACTTAACTAACCAAACATGAAATATTTAGGAAACATTTTCTTTCAGTACCAAAATAAACCCATTATGATGCCTATATACAACTAACACATGTTAATTTGTTGAGTACAGCTTCAGCTTTAATTAAGAACCTCAAACATAAAGTTTATAACGTGTCAACAATTTTAATGACTTGGACAAGACCATTAACCATATTATGAAGTGTATCTTTAATTATTTGTAAATCAATTAATTCTTGTTCTAAAAACTAACCATCATAATTAACGATAGACCCTATGTGCTAGAAGACACATAAATTTTGATTTTGGTCTTCATTTTCTATTGAGCATAGCCCCGTTTGGTCATGAAAATCAAATATCAAATTACAGTTTGACTTTGAGTTAAAGTTGAAATTGGAGTTGGAATTGTGTTTGACTATAAATATAAATTGAAGTTGTTTTTAAATTTTTGTGAGAAAAGTAAGAGTGAAAAAAAGTAAATTCAACTCTGAAAAAAGCAAAAAAAATTCATGACCAAACGCTCGATAGGTACACTTTTGATCACTTTGCCTATGATTTTCACAAATTTTACTAATGATTAAAAGTCAAACCATTCAAAAATTTGATAAATATTCATATTATACGTATCATTTTTATCACACTTCTTTGTCTTTCAAGTCAAAGATAGTTTAGTTCTAAACTGTTTTTATTGATTTGTTATGTTAAAAATTTATATTTTTAATTTATATTTGAGGGCAATATAATTCTAAAAATAATTTAAATATCACATAGTTTTTATATAAAGAGATCGAAAATGTACATTAAAATTAAATATGCTTAACCAGATATTACATGACCAAAATCAGAATTTCTCAATTATCGAGGGACTAAAAGTGCAAATATCCCCTTTTCTTTTCCTTTTCTGAATTATTCATCTTTTTTTGTACTTGCTCTCCTCTTTTATCATTTTTCTTCTCTTTATTTAAATTCGTATGAGATTTGCAATCTTTATCGGAGAAGAACGAATCGATGAGTTGCGGTGAAGTGATAAGTATTCTTTTATTTTTAATTATAAGTCTCGGGTTCAAGCTTTACTAAATACGAGATTTTTTTTTATTAGAAAACGTTTTACCTTCTAATGTGAATTTTTTTAATATAAATTCAAATTTAATCGATTTTCAATACGAAAATTAGACACTGAGCCAAGAAAATAGAAACTTTAAACGAGTTGGTGACAGTGCACATGCACTGTGGAGGGGACAATGTACAATTTTTACAATAATAACTCCTTCAGTAGCAAGTTGGACTCATTATGGAAAATAAATTGAATTGACACTACTCTATTTTTTGGTTAGAATTTAAATCCATGAAAATGACAAAATTATTATTGAATCTATATCCTTAAATTCCACAGCTACTCAATCTGTTTCTATTATTATTGTGATAGCTGTGGACATTAATTTTATTTAATTTGTGCTTTTATTGCATATTCAATGTTTCAGCTATTCGAATTTACTTCCCAACCTCAGAAATAGAATCCTAATTCTGTTGATATATCATTTTTAAATGTTTTTTTAATTATGTCTTAACATAAAATAATACTATGTTATCCGTAGAATCACTCCCTACATTTCATTTTGCTTCCATTGGTCTTAAACAATTAATCGGGATCATCCATCAATACGGATATCAAACAATAGGTGAGAAACCAGAGAAAGAAAATAACATGAGATATTCCCACATATTAGTCATTTTATTTGGCAAACTGATTTTTTTTTTAAAGTAAGACGCAAGAAGTCATTATATCTGTTCTTTTTCTTCTTCAAATCTACCCTTACTATTATTACAATTAGTGAATATTAATTAAGTGAGATATCTAACATAGAGATAAAGACAAGTTTTATATAAGTACTCTTGTGATTAAGGCAAGTTAATATTCTTTTTAAGTAATAAGTGTGCGAAACTCTTTCATCTTGATTCTTATTAATGAATTTCTAAAGAGTTTAAAAGTTAACTCACTTATAACAACAATTAGATTTTCGTAGCAATATAGATATTGTAACTTAGAAATATAAAAAGGATAGTGTGATGCAATGATCTTTCACTATACGTGAGGTTTGAAAAAGAATCGGATCACAAGAATTTAATAACATAACCTAATATATATAGCTGCCAAATGTACCCTCAGTGTTGGCTCATAACATTTTGCCCTAGACGATCTAGTCTGGACTTATAAACGTTTAGTAGTCGGACTTTATCCCCAGAAAATGACTAATTGCACGTTTCATTTTATTAGTAATTTTCTCATACATAAAAAGAACGTGATTTTATTCATCAAAATTGTGAGTATGATTGTATTCCCTTGATTCTTCTCTCTTAAATTTTCTCTGTAATTCAATAGCCATTAGTAGTATATTTCTCGAACATAAGATGATTTAGACCTACTTGAGATGTATTTGATCGTCAATAGCATCCGGCAACACTTCGATATTTCGAGTTGATCTTGAGGAAGATCACCTCTTGATTACTTCGATTTTAAGAAAGATAATATTTGATGTAATCTCTTTTAGAACATCAGAAAATTTATGGGATATTCAAAATTTCATTAGTAGTTAAAAATCCATACTCTTAGAAATAGGTGGCCTTTAATTTGATATTAAATTGTTATTAAGCAGTTAGGTCAAAAAGCAATAAAACCTAATTGTTCAATTGGAAAGTCAAGTTTGTCTAGTTCTAAATCATTTTTTGCTAGTGAAGGTCCACTTAGTTAGGCACTTGTGATATTGTAGTGCTAGTTGTTGACACAGTTGAATTTTTATATAAAACAAGATATATATGAAGACAGTATTAGAGGAGGTAAACAAGAATTAGAATATACTTAAAAAGTCTAATTTGGATCTCTAATTATCTTATAAACCTCGTCTATTAGATTTGACGGGAATAATATAAAAAACATTTAGCGGGAACTCATATTTTGAATGTGCAGTTCATGCTATTTTTGGTTTATTTGTAGAGTGCAACTTTTTAAGATGCAACTTTTGTTATTATTTGTGTCTGATGCAGTTTTTTGTGTAGTAACTTCTAGGACTCGATGGAACTTTCATGGTGTTTCTAGTTAAATTTTTCCACGTCGTTCATTAAATCTAACTGCATTGGTCCCTAAATACCCGGGCGACTATAAATAAGACACGAAAGACTAGCTTCAAAGGCATTCAATCTCGTCCTAAGTTCAGAGAGATTTGTTAAAATATATGACGGACTAGTAAATGCTCACTTTCGACAAATTTAAAGGATCAAAACTCCTCAAGAGTATATTTAAGGGATATCACTCTTCCCTCTCTTTTTTTTTTGTTAGTAGTAAATTATTTTAATTCAAATTTCGCCTTTTGTACTCAATATTTCCTTTTCGTTTTCAATATGTTGTCCCTTTCCAACTTTTCCTTTATTAAATTTCCTTTTTTCTTTTTTCCAATCATAAAAGATAGGTAGGAAATCCATGTAATGGTGGCTAAATTGACACCTATATATTTTTTGCATATTAGGATCCAAATCAAAGAGAGGAAACCTCAGAGATAAGGTATATATAAATATAGTTAGCCTAATTTTTTTAGTGGAAGCTTTTAAAGCAAATTCCAGATAGATTTGTGTTCTCAGCAATCAACTTTACAGGTTAGAGCTTTATATAGCTGACAATGTATTTTGCTTTCTAACATCATTCCATATTAATTGGAGTCAAGCTCAGCATGCAACTCAAAAGTTTAAAAGGAAAAAAAAAAGAAAATTATTTTACACAATATAATATAATAAATAAATAAATAAGTATCTATTAACTTTGAACCTTAGAAATTTTCTTTATGAAATTCAAACTTTGTTCCTGTCTTGTGTGAGAAATCTTGTGATAGATGTCTTAGCTCTCCAACCAAACCTTGTGGACCACAATAAAACACACCTGAAAAATAAGAATGTTAAAAATGGAGTTATTAATCGGAGAAAGGACAGAGTATACGCAGACGTTACCCTTATCTTGTGAGGTAGAGAGGTTGTTTACGATAGACCCCAAAACATTATTAGTCTGAATTAATGTAATAATTAAAGATGGTAGATAACTAACCAATTCTTTGATCAGGATGATTAATGGTAACATGTTTGAAAACTTGGCGCCAATTTGGTCTAGCAAAATGAGTCTTGACCCTAGTGCCAGAGACAATGTCGACGCCACTTTTAGCTTGTTGGATTGATTGAAGCATTGTGATTAGTGCAGACCGGGCATCGCCTTCTTCATATACGCTGGTGCAGTAGTTGTGGAGTTCAATTAGGCCTTCTTGATCGTTCTCCGAGACCTCATCCATCACACCTTTAAACCACTCAAACGAGCCTTGCTCGCGAGTTACCCAATAGAAGTAGGCTCGTTTAGTTGCAAAAGGACTTCTCTTAGTACCCTTAGTGCCACTCTCGATTAGGCCATCTTCAATGTCCTTTTGTTGCTTGATGTTGTTGAGCACATCTTTTACTATGCTTATCAAAGGGGTTGCCCCAATGCCAAGGCCTACTAAGAGGACTACGTCGTATTTCTTGTAATCCTGTGCTGGTGCTCCATAAGGACCATCAATCAGGAGCTTTGGCAATCTGTTATACATTGATATGAATCAAAATGTGTACAGAATTCAGGGGGGGGGGGGGGAAATTAACGCGTGGAAATTTTCAACCTCTACCCCCTTACCTAGGCTTATAATCAGCATTCGCTATGTCTGCTCTTAGAAGGCCACTTTGGTCACCAGTTGGAGGCTCACAGACCTAAATTATGATCAGTACGTTAGTCTTCCAAAGAGTGTAACTTTCTTAAAAATGAAGTCTCTGCTGTGTTATTACCTTAGAGAAGAGAGATTTAAGCTGAGATGTCCAATCGCCTAATGTTCGAATGTGCATACTTAGGTAATCATCTCCTGGAGCTGAGGAGATGGTAAAAGGATGCCTACATTACAAAATATGTATTGAGTTTTAGAAGTAACAATAATTTGTATACAGTTTATTTGATCAAGAACTTAGATGTATTTTTTCTTTTATCCTTCACTCAACTTACCATTGAAATGAAGAAACATCGGAACAATTCACAAAGATGTACTGTCCACTTGTGTACTTAAAGCCCTGAGGCTTAGACATGTGCACTGCCATTACATTTCCAGGGTATACAGCTACCTGAAAACTCGAATTTCAGATAAAGATTCTATTCACATGTAATCAAACAATTAATCTTAATGCTTGCAGTAGTCTAGGCTATGAATGTACCTTCAAAATCCTCACTGTCTTGTACCCGGACCTAAATGCACGAAGCAGACGTTCACAAGCATATAGTATCATAGGCACCGTGATATACATCCACGTCTGATCAATGTTTCAGGAAAAAAGAAAGATGTTGTATCAATTTTATGGCAAAGCAGGGTGCTATCAATGAATTTACTTTGTCAAGAACTTACTGTCTTCTTGTACCATTTCTTGGAGAGGTAGAGGAAGTATCCGTGAATGATGAAGAGGACATATACTATAACAAATAAGTGATGGGAGTACCAAAAAGCGTTGAATCCAGTGAGTTTCTTGATTGTTGATGGAAGATTGAGCCGGTTCCTACGAAACCATGGTTGGGCTAGTACATAGGCTATGATCATAAGGACCACCATCACAACACCGGTCCATCCTTCCGTGCCTTTCACAAACCACCAGTAGTTGTTTGGCCTTTCATCTCCGAAAAATGGCTTCATTGGCTCGTATTCCTCATCCGTGGCATGTAGCAGCCGAGGAAAATCACATGTTAAATGTGAAATTGCATGTAGGCCTACACCAACTGCTATTCCAAATGCAATTACCTAAACAAAGTTGCAACAACGAACACGAAAATCAGTCATCTTAGTTCAAAGATTTGGTGTTTCCATTTATGTTGAATTCCTTTTGCCAGGCTATGTACCTTGTGGAAATTGATGTTATCATCAAAGGGAATTATTTTCCCAAGCTTAGTCCTACTTCTTAGCCAAGTTATGGTGTTTCTGCATACTGGCAAAAGAACTAGAGACATGTTGAATTTTGTTGTTTCAGCTCCTCCTTTTGCTACAGAGACGCAATAGCCCATTACATCAAAGACAGCACGACGCTTGTACTGAATAAATTTCCATGTAAAGAGTCCTGCACAGATTGATAGCCACAAAGCCATCACCCAAATCCTCTTCCAATTGTCCTCAATGAAATAATCCAGGTTTCTTTTGCATCTCTTAAGTGGATTTCTCTCTTTGGTTGGCTTAAGCTTCTGACTGAGCATCTGACTCAGAACTCTGCTGTTTGTTGAAAGATTCGTCGAGTGGCTCGGAGCCTGAAGAAGCAATGTCTCCAAGTTGTAGAGCTGCGTCAGATACAACCATTTGTTAGCTCCTGTCCTTGTTTAAGAATTTATTTTTTGAGAACTGTTTTATACTGTCAGGCTAAGTTGACCTATAATAGCATGTAACTCTCCATATAATAACTGGTTAAATTGCATTGATAGCGATTTTTTTTTACGTTGTCAGTGTATGTAACTTAAACTCTTGTTTCAAATAATATTTTGGAGGGTTCGTAACGAACCTCAATGTATCCAACATTGCCTGGATCTAGTTCTTCCATGATGAGAGCTGCATATTCATCTGAATTTGTTTGGATTTTTGACAGCTTATTTGCAGAAGCACTAAGACTGATGATCTGTAAACATTTAAACAAAGTATGAGTTTTGAGTTCTTAGAATTTGTATAATTGCATGAATTTTAGTTCAATAATCAGCTTGAGATCTCACCTCTTTCACCTCTTCTTGAGTAATTCTCCCATCTGCATCTTTGTCCACCCTATTTTTATTTTTAATCATACCAGTGTCAGTTATCAACAATATCTTTTACCACTTAATCAATGTAAGAACTTAATTACAAGTTTTCCTATTGAGAACTGCAAGTTGGAACTTGTCCTGATTTTTTTTCTCATAAATTTGTCAAAAAGTAATTCTGAAATTCATAAAACATACTCCTACTATCCAGTGAAATTTAGCTGGATTTGACTGACAATCTGATGACTAAAGTCTGACTCAATCGATAATGTTCAAAGTAGCAGCGATATGTGGCATGTAATAGACTGGTGTTACAGTTCAAGATTCCGTTAGCATTTGTTACTCCATATTATAGGGTTTATTTCTCAGATGGTTACTCGACTAGTTATTATCCAGAAAGAAAGGTGACTTTCTGAGATAATAGCTATTAGTTGAGTGACCATCTGAGAAATCAACTCTTACATTATGGAGTATCATATTTGTGAAATTCTACCTAAAGAGTTACATAAAATTCTTACATGTCGAAGAAAGTTTGCAGCCGGGCATCAAAGCCAGTATCAGTTATTTGTTCCCAGAATTCGCGCAGCTCAGCCTTGGTCACTGCTGGAGATGTGATGCATCTCTTCCTAGCTAGAGCATCAAATAATTCCTCAGCAAACTCACTTGATTCCTTCATACCTGATTGCAAGTACAAAATGTTCTTCAGCATGACATGTTCTTACTATGTAGTCACAATATTATTAGAAACTTAACTTGGGGTGATAAATCCAAAAGATTAGGTGAAAAGAGTCAATCAAAGAATTTATGTGTCATTTCTCTGAGGAAAATGAGCAGGGCTGCATTCCTTATAACAATATTATAGTCATTATGATTTATGAAGCACATGGACTAAACCAGCAACATGATTTAACCAAATTAGAAGATTCATAGTAATGAACAAACCTATGCATTGGCCAAACAATGATCTTGTTAGCATCCCATTGACAGCAAGATCATTGAATCGCGATTCAACCTCAGACCATCCTTCAGTTCCCACATTCTTGTTCATGAACTGAAGTCCACGTAGAGCACGAGCAGCACCAGACTTGCTCCTATCGATTTTATGAAACTTATTCGAAGAAGTCATCCTCTTCAATTCCTTCGAAACTTGCCTCAGATGAAAAGAAAGCTGCGAGCCAAGCGTGTTATTAGGCCTCTTTTCGAGCCTGCTAGCTAACAATGCAGCTTCTTGATCAGCACCCTTAATGTTTTGTACCATAACTGAATCATCGCGAACATCAAGAGTGATCTCTACGTAGGATTCATCATCTTTGAACCTTGCACTTCTCTTTCCACTAACTAATGGACCGCTGAATCCTACCCTCGATCCCCTTACACTACCTGAATCACTTGTGTTTTCGATCTCCATTTGATCTTCCCGCGCTTTTACTCTGTATTTTCCAAAATGGAAATAGCCTTAAATGGCACTGATCAGTAACCAGTAATATCGACCTATGCAACAAAAATGCAACAGTTCATTTGATGCTTAAATAAGTCCTCTAAAGGGGGTTATATTTTTTTGTTAATTCAAGAAATACAAAACATGAAACAAATTGAACTTTTGATCACACCTACCTTGGAGATCAAGAAAATGTATGTTTTTTTTTTTATGAGAAAGACAGGGAAAAAAATTTCCTAGTTGTTGACAAAAGAATGAAATTGTTTGTGATGAATCAATCTTGAAGAAATGGCACTTTTGGAAGGAGGTTAGTTAAGAGTATTTGAGTTGAGAATTCAAGAAGAAAGGTGATGTGTATATATACACAAGGAATTAAGGTAGAAGAAAAAAAAATAGGAAGGGGAAAGTCAGAGGAGGGAAATCAGGGGGCGGATTTTGCATTGTTTTTGAATAATTGTGATTCTTGTTAAAAATGTCCAGGCAGGTTATTGGGGTGTTGAGAATTTCTCATTTCTCTTCAACTTCCAAAACATTAAGACTCATGTAAGTGGTCAAACACCAATTATATTTATTTGTTTCTATTTGAAATTGGATGTAATTATAAGGTCAAAGCTGAATATGATAGTTCTATTCAAGAAGATAATACATAATTAAGTAAACTTTAATCAATCTTGGAGGTAAAACTTACCAAAGACGAATATAGGATGTTAACTTGATGTGTAGTACCATCGCACCTAATACCTCTTTGTGATAATACATGAAAACTTGGCAGTATTGTCAGACCTTTTTATTACTGTCGTCTAATTTTTTTTTTGGATTTAACTTTTCATGTTATATTTTATTATATAGTCGTTATAATAACATTTTGTTATAGCAATCAAAAAATTCCAAACAAACAACGTTGTTATAGAGAGATTTAACCACAAGTCATGATCATTATGATCATGTTTCTTCTCTTTATTTTTATTTTTCTTTTAACCTATCATATTGACGTACTGATGCAAGTTCAATCTAACAGATAGAGAAATGGAGTAACTCTTAAGACAAAAAAGATATCCAGTTTAGCTAGCTTAATTATATTTTTTTCAAATAATCAACATGCTTATTTTGCTCTCACTCATTTCTTCCATTTTGGATGATAGAAAATGAAAGACAAATGAACTTGTTCTGAGTTTCGATATACATGAAGATATCATTAAATTAAACTTGTGCAAAATGATCATTTGTCTAACGCCTATGGCTCTTTACATTCTATACATATATAAGAGGTTGGCAGGTGAATTTGTAAGCAGACAACTATTGGATAATGTGTCTGCTTGCAGTGGCGGAGCCACCCTTTGGCCAGGGGTTCATCGGAACCCTCTTCGGCAGAAAATTATACTACTTATACATGGTTAAAATTATTTTTTATGTATATATAGTAGATGTTGAACCCCTTCGGCTAGTTCGTGTGTTTGTATTTTCAGATTTTGAACCCCCTCAGTGAAAATTTTGGCTCCGCCTCTGCCTGCTTGAGCTATCTACTTGTAGGATCCCGCTTCAAAAAATTTAATATTTTCTCTGTTTCAATTTATTTGTCTTACTTTTCATTTTAATATGTTATATATTTGATCAAAATATTCTGTTATATATTTGATGATTCACAATATAAAAATTTAGTTGGCTCTCAAAATTCTATTACTGCCACATAAATTAGAACCGAGAGAATAACACAATAACTAAAAACTGAAAATATTTAAAAATCATATAAGAAATTTGGTTCACTATTCAAATTTTATTTGTCCCACGTAAATTAGAACAAAAGGAGTCACATATATTATTTGAAAATGATGTAAAAAGTATTATAAATCACAATAATTAAAAAAAAAGTATAATAAATTTAGTGACTTTTTCAAATTTTATCTAAGTAATATATATTGGGCCCGTACTGAGCACGGAATTTTGTGTCTAGTATATATAAAAGGTTGGTAGATGACAATCAAGCAGGTAGCTCTTGGACAACGTGCCTGCTTGAGCTGTCTGCTTGCAGGGTTTCGCTTCGAAAAATTTAATATTTTCTCTGTTTCAACTTATTTGTCTTACTTTTCATTTTAATATATTATATATTTGATCAAAATATTCTATTATGTATTTGATAATTACGTAAAAGATATTATAAATCACAATATAAAATTTTTGTTGACTCTCAAATTGTATTAGTGTCACATAAAGGGATAAAAATTGACATAAAAAGCATTATAAATCACAATAATTATACAAAAACGTATAATAAATTTAGTGAATTTAAAAATTCTATCTATGTAACATATATTGGACTCGTACTGACACAAAATTTTGTGTATATTCTTATATGAATTTTATTGATATAAATAAAATAATGTATGCGTATCTAAAAAATTAATTGATCTAAATAAAATAATAATGTATACATATCTATATATTATATATAGTATGCATAACATTATGCCAACTATCCGATAGGGTCATATATATATTTAGTACGATCAATTAAATATTCTTCATCAGTATATATAGATTAAATATTAACTTTTGATCACCCTAAATAGATATTGGGCATAACTCAACCTAAAACGGAGAAGGATTGCGAAGCCATATAACTCGTCCTGGAAACTCGTCCTGATCTGATGTGGGACGTTTCTTTCAACACGTTCCTTTTTTGAAAATAAAATTGAAAATGTTGAATTTTGTGATGATTGCACTGTAAACTATCATAGCAGTTTATGGGTAGTTGACCTAATGAATATTAAGTGATGGCGCCATGAGATCAGAAAGATGTTTAACAGTATGCTTATTTCATCAAATTGCATTGCACCTCATATACACATATGGCTGACTTTAGTTGACTCTTTCACGGTGCAGCCCACAGTTTTTAACTTCCCACTTCTATTCCATTTTTCACCGTCTACTAATAACCAATTCTATGCCAAAAATAAACAAACAATAAAGGGAACGAATACATTCTATTACGAATGTGAAATATTCACGATATGTTAAGGCTACCAAATCTCTCAATAATCCTAGGTTTACGGCTAAATTATTCTGTTATTAATCCAACTGAAGTCTTACCCAATTTACTGAAAAAGTTGATAATATTGCTGGTGTAGTTTTGACTAGAGGTGGCAAAAATACAAAATTAGCGTATGAAAACATGATCTATTAATGTAGTTTGGGCACGGTAATGGCCCACTCATATATTAATTCAACTCAT
Organism: Jaltomata sinuosa; assembly: GCA_003996215.1. Classification (NCBI taxonomy): domain Eukaryota; kingdom Viridiplantae; phylum Streptophyta; class Magnoliopsida; order Solanales; family Solanaceae; genus Jaltomata; species Jaltomata sinuosa. The sequence continues at coordinate 795,128 of QJPP01007297.1, read as the reverse complement.
TTTAACTTATCAAATTATTCATTTAAAAGTTGGACTAGTACAAAATGATCCATGAAAAATATAGTCAAAATATTTTTTGTTTTTTTGATATGCTACAGGTCCACATCAAAGAAAAATAGTTTTATTAGATAATTAAATAATAATAAGAAATCAAACAAACGAAATAAAACTTGGTAAAAATTGGACAAGTTGGACGATCACCCATTGTATAATTCATTTTGACTCAAATCATTTCAGCTCAAATAATTTTATAGATGAATTTATTAACTCTAACTCATTTTAATATCTCCAAATCTCCTTTAATTAAAAAAAAATCTCCAAATCCAACCAATTCACTAATTTGACACCCTAATTTTGACCAACTAATTCTCTAGAATGATGAGTACAACCGATTTTGGTTCTGTAACAATGAAAATTTTAGGATAAGGTAGATTGGCACTACTTCCTTCGTACCACGCTTTACTTGACATATTTTTGATTTATATACCCCTTAAGAAAAGCATTACATAGAGAATAATTTGACTAAACTATCATTATTTATTACTCTTAAATATTTAATACTTTTTTTGCACTATATTAATATCTCTCTATATTTATGATTAAGCACAAATATGAAAATAAACAACTAATTATAGTTTAATTTTTTAAAATAATAAATATTTTGAATCATATATATTTTTTTAGTTGGAAATTAGAACGATAAATAAAGTGATTCGGAGGAGTATTATTTTTAGTCTAGAGTTGGATAAAGCCCTAACCTTTTGAAATGCAAACAAGCTCCTCACACGTGTAGATTAAAGTGAAATTGATTATCAACACATGAATTGATCACAAGATAAATAGTTAGTAGGTGTTTAGGTTGAATTTTGCTTTTTGGCTTATACGGTAAAAGTAAAAAGCTAAGATTTTTAATTTTTGACTTTTTTTTTTTTAGCTTAAAAAAAGTGTTTAAAAGTATTTTTTTTATTTTATTTAAAAATACTTAAATGCTATTTTAACTTAAGAACACTTAAAATAAATCAATCCAAACAGGCTCTTACTCTCCTAGCCGTTTCTCTTGATTTATTTTTACGAAAAAGTTGGAGGGTCTAATAATAACTTTTTGGACCTGATATTGAAAGTTTATCCATATTCATTAAAATATAATCAAAAGTTATCACTTTTTAATGCAAAAGTAATGTGGAAAAACTGTATAAATTTTGTATGGAGTAGTTTGAATTATCAGAGTCCAAATTCCATGATTTTTAATGAAATTTTGAACTATTGACAATGAATCAATAGTTATTTAATTTTCTTTCTTTTGGGTGGGGAGTTGAAGGGGAGGTTCAAATTAATCATCAAGATATATATAGGCGGTCAATGGCATAAATTTCAAAGTGCATTCCGTTAACTGCGTCATCATTAACAATTAATGACTACTCCTCCATTAGAAAAATGAGCAAGAAAATACAAAATCCAAATGGATTAGTGTTAAGCTTCCATTAAAACTAAAACCAGATGTAGTAATTACGTGTTTCATTATTTGATAAAAGCAAGTGGAGATTATTATACTAAGAAATAAATATACAAAGGGAGAGAGTGTGGTAGAATTCAATTATGGAATGGATAAGTAATTAATTGGGAGTTGGTAAGAGGTGAGAAGGTAAGCAGCCATTAAGTTAAGAGCCTCCTGTTTTAAGGCAAAACCACTAAACTAAAGGCAGGCAGGCAGTGGCAGACCAATTCATGATGGTACGACTTAAAACCTTCTACTGCACGTATTCTTAAATACTTGTAATCCTTACCATTAAAAATAGATGGTTCATAATATTTATTATTTTAGAAAAAATATTAATATGGTGCAAAAGTGAAAAGTAAAAATAAAGACAATTTAGATAAATTATTCTCTAATTAATATTTTTCTTAAGGAGTGTGCAATATAAAACATGACTTAGGAACGAAGAGAGTATCTTTTTGTCATTAGTTGCTGCGGTTTTTTAGACCATCAAATATCAATATGACTACGCGGAGAAAATTTAGAAATTGTAACCACATTTTCAAAACGAAAGGCTACACTCATCAAGACACATCTTAAATAAAAAAACGTATTAATTCATACTTTTAATAATTTAGAGATAACAAATAGTTCAATAAATTACAATACATCACTCATGATGATGATGACACACGAGACATGAAGGGCCTGGCATGAGATACATAATATCCTCATGACTCCACCAATGATACACTCAAAAAGAATAGGGAAATACATGTTTAATTTGTCATAGGGTTCTCTTTCAATGGATGTTTATACATTAACATCCTTCAAAATACTCACACATAATGCATATTAACTTCTTATATTGACCCCTTCTTAATTTTGATTATTATTTTAAATATCTCTGTCCTTAGTGCACTCTGGTGGTGGAACAGGGTACCTCTGCTTATCAGTGCAATAGTTATAGACAGTGTATTTTTGACGAACCCAACGAAGTCTCCTGTATTGCAATGCATCTAAATCTTGGAAGGCCTTTTGATCCCACCATCTCATGCCTTTGGTGTTACAAACTTGGACTTCTTGTGGCGTGGCAGCTTCACAGCCGTCCACGTGGAACGAAGTGTACGAGGCTGTGAATGGGGCATTGGCCCAGTTTGTTTTCTCAAGCCCACCTCTTGTAGCCCAATCATCTGCGTCCCAAAGGCTCGAGTATATCTTCATGGGCTGATTGAATGGGAATTTCACACCAAGGTCTTTTGAGTTCTTGAATGCCCTAATTGGGACGTCATCCACAAAGATCCTGCAATTGTTAACACAACTTATTAGCCCAGTCCATTTCGTAGAGGCCCAATATAATAGGTGTTTGATGTTACAAGTCTCTTGAGTATGAAAATGAAATAGAAGAAAAAGTTGTTCATTGCTTTTGAGCATCTTTTCAACCATTGTGCTAAAATTTCTAAGCTAAGTGGTGAATAGTCTCACAGGATTTTTGAAAGAAAAAAGATACACATTCTACAAGGAAACATTACTTTTTTAGGTACAAGATAGAAGACAAAAATTCTGTCGCAATGACACCAATTCGCCAGCTGCTTAAAGTATGTGGGACCAGATAAGTCAAAATCGACATTTAGATGCATAAAATATAAATGTGTAACTAAAACATCGCCACTAAATTAAGAAGGAGCACATGTATTCAAGAGTATATTTATCAAAAACATAAATCTTGATTAACACAAAAGGACCAACATACATACTCTGGACTAGAGGGATGTTCACATGACAGAGGTCCTTACTATAATGTTTATACCATGGTGAAACTTACAAGTTTTCATGTTTTACTTAAACAATTCCTAGACAAATGTGCATTTTGCTTTATTGTTTAAACAACAATATTCACTATACTACTTTTAAACATTGTAGTTGTAGGACCACGTAGAGTAAAAACAAGTGCACACACCCCAAGAAATACATTGGGACCACAGAAGAAAAATTTACAGACAACAATTATCAAAATATTAAAAAGGATTAAAATAATACTCCCGCCGTTCTTAAATAAGTGATATTTTTAGTCTGAACAGATCCTTTAAGAAATTATTCATCGCTAGAAAACAAAAAGTGTTTTTACTAATTTACATTAATAAATGCCTGAAAAAAAGATGCAAACTCTTTAATAATTTTTTGGCTATGAAAAACTTTCTTAATTTAAAGTTGAATAAAATTTGAAGAACATTATTAATGTTTTTTTGATTATATAAAACGTCACTTATTTAAGAACAAAATAAAAACACTAAAAGATCACTTATTTAGAAACGCAACGGAGTAATTTAGGAAATGAACTTACACAATCTGGAAGGTATTCCAAAGAACAGAATAAGAATGGTAGCCCTTGGTTGGGTCAAACCAGAGATAGATTCTCTGTTCTCTGTTTCCTTTTCCTCCCGTGAACACATTTGTCTGCAGTATGTATGGCTGCCCTGTTCTGTTCCCCAAAAATTCAAAATCTATCTCATCGTGCTCTGCATTATTCGATGACAGCTGAACAAAATATATAAACAAATATTACATCACTAGAAAAAAAAAAAACCATCATTTGTTCACTGTCAAGAAATGACAAAAAAACACTCTGCATATGATACGTGGAGTTTGTATTATTGTTGATCATGAATTCGGATAAACGAAGAGGGTTAGAGTAAATTGAAAATCGAGATAGAATTATTCATGATATATAGAATATGTTGTTGAAGAAATGAGAAAATGTTTTTACAGATCTAAGCAGCAGTGTCCATTTTCTAGCATGGTGCAAAAACCGAACTACTACTCCCTCTGTATTATTTTGTGTGACAATGATTGAATACAATGTTTAAAAAAGTAAGGAAATTATCAAAAAATTTGGTCTTAAATTGCGAATATGCATAATTTATCAAACTGCGTTTTTGAAACATATTGTATGAGATGCAAAAATTAAAGAAATACTTACTATAGAGGATTAAAAAAAGTAGTAATACATAAATTGAAATACGAGTAGTACTATATACTTACGTAAAATGCAGTGACAACACCAGCTGAGTCTCCTCCAACAAGCCTCATTTTCATGCTGAAGTGCCCAAACAGATACGATTTCTTTGACTGGAATCCAGCTCCTTCAAATGCAAAAAGAAAATGTCAGAATATTGGAAAAATGTAAATGTAGTTAGAAAAGAAAAAAGAAAAAAAACAGTACCTGAAGACCTATCAAGAACAAGATCAGCAGTGGAACCACCATTAAGGAACTTGATGTGGTGACTAGCCCAACTTGGCTCATAGTTTTTCCAAAAGGGCACATCAACTGGCCTTCTAGGATACCCACAAAATCCAACTAGTGACAAATTAATCAAAACAATACTAAACAAAAGTCCTTTTACGGTACCCATGATGGTAGAGTATATTTTGAATAAAACCAAGAACCAATCAGAGACCACTGTTTTGTTTCTCTTGTCTTTGTGTTTTTTTCTTTTTGGTCCAATGGGGTTGTGGAAAATGGAAGTGCAATGGCTGGTTATTTATAGCTGTAAATGGGGGACTGGGGTTGGACTTGTGGTTGAAACAAAGTCAGATTTTTTGAGATTTTGGGTGCTTGTAATTTGGCCTTTCAAATAATGGTCCAAACAGGGTTAGTGAGTGTCATTTGGGTAATTGCATCTTGGGAGAGTAATTAACGGGGACATGCACATGCCCGCATCAGAGAAAAGCTTTGTCACCCGACGAAATTTTTATGACCATTCATCACACTCAACCTAATAGCGCGTGCTTTTGTTTCTCTTTTGACATGATCTTTTTCAAAAATAAATCTTAAATTAAAAATGTGGAGTATAATTTTTCGCAATATTCCTTAAATATTATCATCTTAAATATGTTAGGTAAGACATTGGGTATGATATTAAATACAAAGTGTTATATAGTGAAATACAATAACATACAAGTGATCTTTTATGGTAGTTAGGGTGATTTTTGATAATGATATAAGCCTATTTTATAAAATAGAAGTTCATATTTTATGTATTTAAATATACATTATATGCATATAAGTTGTATGTCGATTTTTTGGGGGTGATATTTTAATACATTTAAATTTAACCCAAACCGTCCAATCCTGAAATATACTCCCTCCGTTTTAATTTAATTGTCCTATTTTGACTGAGCACGGAGTTTAAAAAAATAAAAAAAACTTTTGAATCTTGTGATGTAAAATTAAAGATATATAAAATGTATCAATATGTCCTTTAATTTTTGTGGTATTAAATATGTCACGTGAAAATTTGTAATTAAAGAGATACTAAGACAAAGAAAAGTCGTTCTTTTTAAAAATGAACTATAAAGAAATGTAAGCAAAATAAATTGAAACGAAAGGAGTAATAAGTAATCAATAAGTGGCGACCGACGAGTTGAGATGGAGATCATGAGGGTAGAAAAGTGGATAAAGGGAAAAGACGGGGGCAAGAACGAACAGGATTATGTAGTGCAGTTAGGACTAAGTGCATGTGTATGGGTCCGATTTCTGCGTAAATTTTGACGGCTAAACCGACGCGTCGGTGCACAGGGGACCTCCTAAAAATGGAAAAATTACAGGTCATATACAATTTGTGCGCTTGTTTTTAATTAAAAATAGTTATGATTTGTAATAATGAAATTAAGCTATGAGTCCTGAATAATTTAGTAAACTATAGCTATTTATGAAATTTTGCCCCTAAAAATTGGGCTGGCTAAAGCTACACAACATACCCACCCAATTACGCAATTTGAGCAAGACGGAGACACAAGTCTTCTTTTGGTTACATTTCATGCCACATTCAATAGATTTCCTTATTTATGTTAACATACCAGAATATAATAATGGAACTATCTACTTTTATCACCCAAATATAAATACATGCACACACCGCTCAATAACTAAGCAATCAAAGTCTCCATCTATTAAAAGGGTTATCGCGAATACGATGTGCGTTAGAGTCCATTTGGCTGACCGATTGTGAAAATGAAGTATTTTTGTTTAGCATAAATAGTTAACACTTATTTAATTAATAGTAAAAATGTATAACTAAATCAAAATGATTATAAACTAAAAAAATAAAAACATGAGTTGAAAGTACTAACGTACTCCCTCAGTCCCATATTAGTTGCTCACTATACTAAAAATAATTGTCACACATTAGTTGATTACCTTACTAAATCAAGAAATTATTAATTAATTTTTTTTTCTCATATTAACCTTGCAATTAATTATTTTTGAAAGGGTTCATACTTTTTTATAAAATTTCAAAAATTTTTTTTAAAGGGGTGAATTATTAAAATTACATTCTTATTTATAATTTTTTAATATGCGTGTAAAAATAAATGACCAATTAATATAAAAACGGGGGGAGTATAGTGTTTGGCTAGCTAGTCTTTACCGAAGTATTTGTTTCTTTTGGGATGAAATTTTGTATGGTCCACATCGTGTATTGATTATGACACAACACTATTTGATATTTGTCGTCTTACGAACCCGAGACTTGAATGCTCAACTTGCAGCGGCTGTATAGTTAGGCTACAGCTAATTAGTGTGTCTCACCACATCAAAATATGTCTTTTTTAACCCCGAAGAAATGGAATCTCTTGCCATCTCACAATGTTTTTTAAATAGTTTATGCGAAAAAATTAAGATCTTTTATGAAAGATATAAAAGTAAAGAAATAAATAAATTGTAAAGGGTTAGAAAATCATTTCTCCGTCTTTTCCTTTGGTTGAAGCGCTTATTGAGTTTGGTATAAGTAGGGTTAATCAATGACGTTTCCGTAGCCTTATTTATTCTGTGATTCATGACTTGTGAGAATATGTGACATGGTTCCCCGAGACAATTAGATGTGTTTCAGAGAAGAAATTTTAAAATTGGAAGTTGGAAACTTAAAGCTTGACCAAAATCAATAAATTCGGTAAATAAATTTGGAATTGAATTTTGACAGTTCTATTAGGTTCGGAGGGTGATCAATGACTTTGATCACGAATCGATATTTTGAGAATTCCAACAAGAATTGGTTTCAATTAAATTAATTAGAAAGTGGAATTTTCTAACAAACAGCAATTTGTAAGCCTTCTCATTCCCTTTCCTAACTAATAATAAGAAAATAAGCTAGAAATAAATTACAATTGTAAAATGATTAGTTATGTAACTTAAATAACCTAAATCGATTTCTGAACGCAAGTATCTTTAGTTGATTAGAGCTTTAAACACGACTTGATGAAGCAGAGAGCTTAGCGCAAGTTTGAGCTAAAATTAAACAAGACAGTATAATATTATTAACAGTTTCAGTTAAATATTGAGTAATTAACACAAAAAACCATAATCTCTCCGCACTAATAACTGAAAAATGTATTCTGTAAAATTGAAGATAAATTATCTCAAAAATAATTTCTTCCATAATCTGACTTTCGATTTGATTTTGATGGTGCAGTTGACCAACTTTTAGAGTTAGTTATGTTTCACCTTCTCAATTCTTCAACTTGAGTAAACAATATTAGGGCACAAATTAACATTAAAAATGCAAGCCTCGCTCGTTAATTAAATAGCTCTAACAAATTACATGATTAATCAACCATTAAAATACTCTTAAATTAATTTAAATACGAATTAATCATTTTTCACAACCAGGATTAGTTTGTTGATTCTGATTTGGCCAGAGACATATATATCTCAAAGAATATGCATGCTAGAGAATAAGTGCTATGGTGGCATAATATCAATTTTATTAATTTAATTATTTTCCTCTTGTCTGGTATATATAATTCAAATTTATATTAATCTAAAAAATGGTAATCTGTGCTGAATGGTGGAAACATTCTTAACCCAAATGACAAAAACATAATTATAGGTCCCAAAAAATATATATTTTGGAATAAATACTTTTAACGTATATATAAAAAGAAGTATAACAATGAATAGGTAGAGACAGTATAATATGATTGCTGGACCAAAGGGGTGGTCAAGTATCATATCATACCATATGGACAACACACTTTTATAGCTGTAGCTGATATCAAAGCATTTAAATATTATTGGATATATTTGATACTGTCATCACCATGAATTAAATAAACTTCCAACTTTGAGATAGGCTTTTAATTAATTATCCTTTTTATTTTTTCAAAAAAAAAAAAGAGCATATGGGATGAAGAATACACAAGAACCAGGGGGTGTTTTGATATGACAAAAACATTTTATTTTCTTGTGAAAATATTTTTGTTAAGCATTTATGTGTAATAATCTAGAAAAGATTACTGAATTTCGGAAGGGGTGGGGGGTGGTCAAGACGTGGGGGTGAGGCGTCGAGATTTGAAAGAAGATAATAAGCTTAAAATATCACTTATGAAAATTATTTTACCTAGCTAGTTGTCTTATTAGAAAAGTCATTAATTTAATTTTTTAATTTTAAATAAATTTATTTTTCTCGAGAAAATATTTATTTAGAACATGAAAAAATTGAAATATTTTTCTCCATATCAAACACATCATATGCTAAGACAGCAAAATGTCTTTTTTTTTTTTTGGGGGGGGGGGGGGGGGGTTCAATTAGATAACACCAACACATTTTTTTCTTCTTCATTTTTTCAATCCATCTATTATTCTGTCTCGTGAATATGGGATATTTGATTATGTCATTGAAAAACAATAGGCCTAATTTTGCCGTTATTATAAGATTAACATTAATAGCTCAAAAAATTAGCAGTATCTTATCAACTCATACAAATTGAACTACTTAATAACTAAGGCAAGCATTATCAATATACCAACATTAGCTATACAAACATTACTAATATCCTATATTCTACACTATTCTTATACACCCTATCAAACAATTCCTGAGGATTTCGTTTTTATATTCCTTTTTTTTTAAAATTTATACATCTACGAGGGCAAAAATAGGAAACTTGCAATTGAAATATCTCAAAAACTAATTTTATGTGCTGGAGGATAGATACCACCATATCCCCTATTATTTGAATGAGATTACAATGAGCCCCACTCAAAAATACAATTACTCCATTAAAAAGACTCTGAAAATCACATCCTAGTGATGACAAATTTCGACACATCTTTGCACCGTCATATTTCACTAAAGACAAATCTCATATCACTATTCATTCTCATATTATGGGTCTATTCCTACAGCAAAAATTCATTTTTTTCCTTTTTAACTTTTTCCTATTCAGGAATATCACTATTAGCTTGAATTATCCAATATTGACATATCGAAAATACTTGTGAAATTTATATGCTTAACGAATAATAAATATAGAGGAATATTTACTATGAGTTAGAATTTACCTTGACAAGTTTAAAACCTTCACAAATGAGTTAGACATTTATCAATATCAAATAAGCAATCTCTCCGTTCAACTTTACTTGTCACTTTTTGACTTGGCACACCCATTTAGAAAATAATAATTAGCATAGCTATTTTATCACATTACCACTATTAATTAATGTTAGTATTAAGTCTTGAAAAATGATTTTAGGAATAAGTAATTAATGCTAAGGGTAAAACATGAAAAAAATAATTGTCTTTTCTTGATATGTCAAAATTGACAAGTAAAAATGAAAATAAAAAATAGAAATAAGTGACAAGTAAAGTTGAACGGATGAAGTAATTAAGTACTTCCTCTGTCCCATATTAGTTGGTCACTATACTAAAAATAGTTGTCCCATATTAGTTGACCACCTTAATAAATCAAGAAGACATTAATTAATTTTTTTCAATATTACCCTTACAATTAATTCTTTTTGAAAGTGTTCACACTTGTTTGTAAAGTTTCAAAGAAGTTCTTAAGGGGTGAATTAATAAAACTATTTTTTTATTTATGATTTTTTAATATGCGTATAAAAAAAAAGTGACCAACTAATATGAAACAAAGGGAATAGGATATTTCTCTATCATTAACTATATAGTAAGCCCTAATAGACCTAGTTGCGTATTGCATATATAAATAAATGACCTAAAGGTCTTAATTAAAAGCTCTGCAAACATGGCAGCTGTAAATTAAATAAATGGATCTTGTACCTAACTCAATCCAACAACTAGTTTATGAAGGCTCAAGCTCATATAAGTAGATCACCCATCATTTTTTCAATCCGATGTGAGACTCTTCAATACCCTACCTCACGCCTAGGGTTGGACATCTAATGCGTGGGTCATGCGTAAAGAAATAGATCTTGAGTTTAACTCATTAATCTCAAAAGCTAGCTAATGAGGAAGGAATTGTCCAAGTTCTTATAAGAAGACCGTCCATTTCTTTTTCATCCGATATGAGACTCTTCAACTACCTCTTATAGCATTCTTATCCTTGAATATCTTGACGAATGAGTCTCATGTTGTGTGACTTAGACAGTTAAACTGTGGTGTATCAATAATGAAGCTAAGAAGTAAGAAAAAGAATATAGAAGAAAAATAGCATGTTCATTAATTAATATGCATGTCTAGTAGCTGTGCAAGCTACCAAACAACATAATTTCTCTGTCCCATTATATGCATAGCTTGTTAACTTGATGCACATGACTTGTAGGGGAGTGAACTAGTTCAAGACTCATTTTCCAACAGTCTTTCTTTAATGAAAATTAAAACTCTGAGACAAGAGAAAATGTTCTGTTATATAAAATAAATACTCCCTCCAGATCACTTTAGTTGTTTGTTTTTATATTTACCCTTAATAATAAATATAGAGAGATATAAATATGGTGCAAAAAAAAAATATTAAATATAAAATATTAATAAATAATGATAATTTAGTCAAATTATCCCTACTTTTCTTAAGAGGTATGCAAAAGAAAAATATAACACGTAAGGTGATTGAGGGAGTAAAAACAAGTTGAAAGCATTTAATAGTGGACAATTATGTTTAGAAATTCCAGAATGTAGGAATCGGGCAAGTGGCTTGTTAAAAAAATGAATAATTTTTAAATAGTGGAAAAAATATTTACACAATTAAATTATATTTGTTATAAAACAAAAAAAAATAAAAAAGAAGAAGCATTTGTGATTGGACAGTTATGTTATGTAAGTCGTATTTCACATCCTATTCTCTCCTGTATAGCTAACACTAGCCGTCATATTATGATTGAAGAACCGTCGTTCTTTCAACACTCATAATAGTATCCTCTCCGTTTAAATTTGTGTGAGTTATTTTGACTTAGTATGGAGTAAAAATAATTTAAAATAAGTCATAGATATTTGTGTGACTATAAATTATTTTATTAAGGATAAAATAGACATTTTAAAGTTAAATTATTATTAAATATAAAAATATGTCATTTTTTTGGAATTGACTAAAAAGAAAAATAAGTCATATAAATAGGGACATAGGGAGTATATGTTATAAAGAGAGTTTAGGAGAAAGATAAATTAATGGGCTAACTAGCACTCTTCTAGATTGACCCGACCCAATAGCTATTTCCAACATGTTCGAAACTACTCCTGTCAACTTATTTTCAACCACAAAGCTGTAACATGCAATGCAAGTTGGGGAATAATATGTCTTTTTCAATCCTTTAAGATTATTTCTGGAAATAAAATCGGTTGAAAACTGATATGTAGTATTTAGTAGTGTCCCATTTAGATGAAAAAACAAAAGTTGTACTAATTTCCAGCCTATTTTAAATGTCTTTTTAATCTTTTAAATTTGGTTCAGAATAAGAGAACTTACGTATATATGCGAAACAAATTGTCATCCTAATATTATAATATATGTAGATGGTATTTTGGATAATAATTTCCTATACAGACCAAGTCAACAGTCTCTTGCAAAAAAAATCATTTGAAAACAAAAGCCTTACTGGATCTCAGTTCTTTCCTAGCAGTTCCTAGAAGTAACAATTTGTAATGTTAAAGAAGAAAACTAACCACTTCAGCCTAGGCACTATATTTAGAATATCTTGTGTTAACTAGATGAAGTTATTTCTCGCAAGTAGAGCTGTCAATATGGGCCGGTCCAATTCACGCGAGCCTGGGAGTTTGACCAGAAAATTACATGGAGTGTCCCCAAATGTGAGTGGTCTTCAATTTTTGCCCTCCACTAGAAAAGTTTTTAAAAAATACTCTTCCTTCCTTTTTATGTATAGAATAAATACATTTTTGCCCCTCTACACCATAACTCTCCATGTTCATTTGTCTCTCAATTTTTAATTTTAATTTTTCCTTTTTCTTTTATCTTTTATCTTTTGAATTTTTTTTTCTTTTTTCTCATTTTTTTTTAATTCTCGTTTTCTTTTTTCTCAACCTTTATTTTTATTTTATTTTTCTTTTTTCTTTTTCTCTCAATTTTTTTTTTGTTCTTTTTTTTCTCAACCTTTTTTTTTTTTTTCTTTTTTTTTTTTCTCAACTTTTTTTTTTTTTAAACTTTTTTGTCTTCTTTTTTTTTTTTTCTCAACTTTTATTTTCTTTTTTCTCTTTCTCTTTTTTTTTTTTTTAATCTTTATTTTTTCCTTTTCTCTTTATTTTTTTTTTCTTTTTTCTTAACCTCTATTATTTTTTACTGATAAACAAAAAGTTGGATAATCCGCAAAGAGGATCTTCTTTCTTTGAAATCGAACTAAACTTAAGGGCGTACTTTGTTGTTTGGAAGTCCTTTGGAACAAGTCTTGCCTCTAAGGCAAATGTTATAGAACATCTCATAAATCAAGACACAATGAGATAGTGTCAAGTCTTGCTCGTAGGGCATAACTTGTTGTTTGAAAATTCTTGAGCTAAGTCTTGCCTCTAAGGCAAGAGTTATAGAACATCTCATAAATTAAAACACAATGAAGTAGTGTTAACTCTTGCCCATGGGGCATAACTTATTTTTTGGGAGGCCCTTGGGATAAGTCTTGCCTCTAAGGCAAACGTTATACAGCATCTCATGATCAAGACACAATGTGCTAGTGTCAACTCTTGCCAATGAGGTGTAACTTGTTGTTTGGAAGTCTTTGAGCTAAGTCTTGCCTCTAAGGCAAGAGTTATAGAGCATCACATAAATCAAGACACAATGTGGTAGTGTCAACTCTTGCCCATGAGGCGTAACTTGTTATTTTGAAGTCCTTGGGCTAAGTCTTGCCTCTTAGGCAAACGTTATAAAGCATCTCATAAATCAAGCACAATATGATAGTGTCAATCTTGCCCATGAGGCGTAACTTGTTGTTTGAAAGTCCTTGGGCTAAATCTTGTCTATAAGATAAGAGTTATGGAATGTCTCATAAATCAAGACACAATGAGGTAGTGTCAAGCCTTGCTCGTGGGGCATAACTTGTTGTTTGAAAATCCTTGAGCTAAGTATTGCCTCTAAGGCAAGAGTTATATAGTATCTCATAAATTAAGACACAATGAAGTAGTGTGAACTCTTGCCCATGGAGCGTAACTTGTATTTTTTGAGAGGTCCTTGGGCTAAGTCTTGCCTCTGAGGCAAGTATTATAAAATATCTCATAAATCAAGATACAATGTACTAGTGTCAAGTCTTACTCATGGGGCGTAATTTGTTGTTTGGAAGTCCTTGGACTAAGTCTTGCCTCTAAAGCAAGAGTTATAGAACATCTCATAAAAAAATAAAGGTAAAAAAAAATGATTAAAAAGAAAAGAAAAGAAAAGAAAATTTTAAATCAAAGAAAAAATAAAAAAAAAGAAGTTGAGAGAAAAAAGGAAAAAACGAAGAAAAAAAGACAACAAAAAATAAACGGAAAAAAAAAGGTTGAGAAAAAAAAATAGAATTGAGAGGAGAAAAGGAAAAAAATAAAGATTGAGAAAAAAGAAAAAAACGTAGAAGAAAGAATAAAAGAAAAAACAAAGGTTAAAAAAAAAGATAAAAAAAAAAAAAATAAAAAATAAATAAAAAAGAGAAAAAGAAATAAATATAAAAGTTGAGAGGCAAATGAACATTGAGAATTATTTAAAAATATTTGAGGTATAGATTAGGGGTGTGCAAAAACCGGTTTAACCGATAAACCGAACCGATAAAAATATTATTGGTTTATTGGTATTGGGTTATTGGGTTAACGGTTTTTAAATGGTTTTGTAAAAAAATTTATTGGGCTATCAGTTTGGTATCGGTTTTAAGGTTTTAGTTAATGGTTAAACCGATAACCCAATAAGATTATATTTAGATTATATTTTTATTCATAATTGTATAATAGTGACTTTAGATTTTAAATATATACCTTATTATTTTTTGCATTTTATAGTTGTTGTCTTAGTGTTGTTGTTTTCTTTCTAAAGTCATTGGTTTGAAGCATTCTACCTATCAGTGTTGCTTTTCTTTTTGAGAAATTGCTACCGTTGCTACTGTATTCAAGTTTTCTACTTAATAAGAAAGAAAATAAATTTATTTTAGTAATAACGTATTTGAATTTGCTTATGCTTGTAATTTGTATAGATGTTTATGCATGAAAGTAGTCTATATATGAAGAAGAAAATAAGAGAAATCAAAATATTATAGGAGCATTTTCTTATCGGTTAAACCGATAACCGAACCGCTAAGGACCAAAAACCAATTAACCAAAAATCGATAACGAATATCTTATTGGTTTGGTTATCGGTTTTGCATGTTTACAAACCGATCACCGATAAACCAAACCGATAATATACAAAACCGAACCGAACCGACCGATGCACACCCCTAGTATAGATGGTTAAAAGGTAGTTATTCTATACATAAAAATAAGAAAGACTATTTTTGTAAGACCTTTCTTATGGGGGCAAAAATGCAAAGCCACTCCCTTTGAGGGGCATTTTTGTAGTTGTCCCGAGTTTGACGGGCTGGGATGGGCTGGCTCACAATTTTGATGGGCCTTTAGATAGTTAGTCAATCCATTTCTAAACGGTTGTGAGTTGGGTTGAACCAGCCCAATACCAACACATCATCAACATAAAAAAGAAACATATCTGAATCAGCTTGTGAGTAAGATTGTCTTTAACATGTTCATCTATATCAACAATCCTTACTTCTTTTTAATTTTTTCAAAGAATTTTTTTTATTTAGCCCACGGGCTGGCCCATCCTAACTTTTATCTGAGCATTCAAGAAGTTGGACCGGGTTTTTCTTTTGGATCTTCTACAAATGGGCCACCGTATTTTACATTGGGTCTTTGAGAATTTAGAGAATGGACCACAAATATTTACATCTGCTTATTATTAAGAAAAAGCCCAGATACAATTCTTTTTTGGGAAAACTACACAAATTGGATTCAATTGTAAAATTATGTACTCAAAATAGACCCAACCCAAAGTATTTACCCTTAATAGACCTTCAATTCAAACTAATTACCCACTTTCCCACTTTCTTTTTTTTCTTATTTCGCGCATGACGTCATCATGACGTCAGCGTCACTATCATGAATTAATTCTTTGTGATACTCTGTCGGTATATTGATACTCTATCGGTATCATATAGGATTGAGTTTAATCCTCTGTGATACTCCATTAGTATATTGATACTCTGTCGGCATCACATAGGATTGAGCTTAATCCTCTGTGATACTCCATCGGTATATTGATACCATGTTGATATCATATAGGACTGAGCTTTTTTTAAGAAATAAATAAGAACAATTAAGAGAAAATTATTAAAGTCACAAGCTTATTTATTGAACTCAAAATTAGTAAAAATATATTTTTATAATTTTTTCTCTTTATGCAAATTAAAAAAAATTGTATTTAAATTATGATTCCTTTTTTTAATTGTTTTTAAAATTAAAATATTGAAGAACTGAAACATACCTCAACGATACCATGACAGTTTATAGATATACCGTAATGGTATCGTGGATGATTGAGTAATTTGATCAAAGGACTGAAGCAAACCTCAATGAAACATTGTTCAGTTACTCTTTGATACCACTCAAGTATATTATACTTTGATGGTATCAAAGAGGAAGAAGTAGTCCTTCAATGAAGACACTGTCCAGTTAATCTTTGATACCTTCACAGTATATATATACTGTGATGGTATCAAAGAGGAAAAAAAGGGTGGGCGCTGACGTCAGCCCGCGTTTTTCTTTTTTTTTTGTTTTTGAATAAATACAGTTTTAGGATAAAAGGGGTATGAAAGTAATGGGGCATTTGAGGGTAAATAGTTTTCTTTTTTGGGGTATAAGTGTTCTTTTCCCTTTTTTTTTCTACATGATGGCCTCATAGCATAAGAGGGATGCAGACACTATGCCTCATCAAACCACAAAATGCATTTACATTGCATTAGAATAATACAACCAAACCTACCAATTGCTTCAATATCATACCATCCAAAGAACTAGAACATTGAAATATTTCATAAAAGAGAGAAATAAATGTGGAAGATGACTTCAATATTACTCCAAATGTCTAAACTTAACTCAGAATTTACCAAAACTGAAGGAAAAAACTATACACGCGAGAGCAAATTTGGGAAACTTAGAAGATGGACCAAGTTTCGGGTTAGAATGGGTTTGAGAAAGGGGGAAAGAGTGGTACTAATTTGCCTCAGACCTGTGTGAAATAAGGGCATATAAGGCCCAATAGAGTAACGGTAGGGGCATGAATGAACCAAACTATTAACAAAGGACAAATAGTGAATTTTGGTCTTTCCCCTTGATTCATTCAGATAAAACACAGAAAAATCCTGCCTTGAATTTTTCAACACTTGCAGTCAAATTTGTTCAAAATTGCCTACAAAAAGTCAATTGGAAATAAGTTCTTTTCTAATCATAAAATGGCAACCAAGAACAAATATCACAAAACACCTTCAAGAAGATTTTAAATTGAATTTCTTATCATAAGGCCTATGGTACAAGTCTTTGCATCCATCTCTGTGTCAAATCTATCAGGTATAAATAAAGCATAACATCAACGTTGAATGAGAAAACATAGATTTGCATTGAACTTGAAGAATTGAGTAAAGAAATGTGGTTTACTGATAGCTTGAATTTGACAACAAAACTGCAAAACCTAAACTTCCATGAAAACGTTCAGACGCTTTTCTGTTTATGGAATTGAAAAGGGTAAAAGAAAAAAAGGAAGATTGATAACAACAGACGAGAAAAAGAATAAGAAGACGAATGAGTGTTCCATAGTGAACTGGCTTCCCCCCCATCTGCTACTTGCCATACAATTCCCTGATGATTTCACTCTTTTCATCACTCGTCGCGCTTGGGAAGGCTGCAATACGAGGGATACAGATATAAAGCAGTTGATAGTACACAATGCTAGTTCCTTTTTATTCTTCTTTTGGTTTATAATTCTAAGAATACAAAGGTATTAAAAACAAAAATAACTTACCCAAAGTTGGGATTCTGCTTGAATGCACGTAAGAAAGGATCCACCGGTAGACCAATGTCAGCATACCTTGGATCGTATGGCTTATATGGAGTAGGCCTGCATTTCAAGTCACCAATTTGAGAATTAAGTTCATGATTTTAATTTCTTTTGTAAGCTTGTGGTATTGGATTTAGTTTTGACAAAAAATTTGGAGGAAAGCTTTATGTTTAAATAACTGCTAGAGAAAATGAAAAGAAAAAAACTACATACTTTAGGATTGTCTTCCTATATTCGAATAAAGGTGTTTTTAATTTATGGAAATATATATTTTAAAAGCTTTTCTAATAAAAAATGGGAATGCTACCTGATCACCCGAGGATTATCTCTCCTGCTCAGTCTATGTTCTTGCTCAACAACTTCTCTCTGCATTCATTCCATAAAACAGGGAAAATTAGAAACATACCACTTGCCTATTCTTAAATTTTTAAATATACAAATTTATTGAAAATTTTATTTTTAAAACAATAGACTGATTAAATTACTGAAAACAAATTAGGGATGAGATATACTCCAGAATGAGAAGATGATTGATGCAGCCTTGGCACTCCACTACGAGCATAGTCAGTCTGCATTTATTTGCATTATTAGGCGATGAGCTATTCGATACAGAGTATCAAAAAGAAGTTCAAATTTACACTAACAACTCAAGAAAGGAGAAAAGGTGATAATTAGAAACCATACCCTAATATTATTAGCGGTTGAACTCTCATCACTTGTTGCTTTTGGCATTGCTGCAATACATGGGATACAGATATAGAACAGTTGATATTACACAATGCTGCTTCTTTTTTGTTCTTCTTTTGGTTTATAATTCTAAGAATACAAAGGTATTAAAAATAAAATATAACTTACGGAAGTTTGGATTCTGCTTGAATGCACGTAAATGAGGATCCACCGGTAGACCAATGGCAGCATACCTTGGATCGTATGGCTTATATGGAGTAGGCCTGCATTTCAAGTCACCAATTTAAGAATTAAGTTCATGATTTTAATTGCTTTTGTAAGTATGTGGTATTTTTACAGGTCATCACATAATTAGTACATTAGATGTTTATGTAGGCTTTGGATTTGGTTTTGACAAAAAAAAATTGGAGGAAAGTTGTATTTTTAAATTAATATTAGAGAAAATGAAAAGAAAAAATCTACATACTTTAGGATTGTCTTCGTATATCCGCATAAAGGTGTTTTTAATTTATGGAAATATATATTTTAAAAGCTTTTCTAATAAAAAATGGGGAATGCTACCTGATCACCCGAGGATAATCTCTCCTGCTCAGTCTATGTTCTTGCTCAACAACTTCTCTCTGCATTCATTCCATAAAACAGGGAAAATTAGAGATATAGCACTTACCTATTCTTAAATTGTTAAATATACAAATTTATTGAAAATTTTATTTTTAAAATAATAGACTGATTAATAACTGAAAATAAATTAGGGATGAGATATACTCCAGAATGAGAAGATGATTGCCGCAGCCTTGGGACTCTACTATGTGCATAGTCAGTTTGCATTTATTTGCATTATTAGGCGATGAGCTATTCGATACAGAGTATCAAAAAGAAGTTCAAATTTACATTAACAACTCAAGAAAAGAGAAAATGTGATAATTAGAGACCATACCCTAATATTATTAGCGGTTGAACTTTCTGCTGCAGGAACTAAAGCCCTATTAGAGTTGGCATTATATCTCTGTACCAAAAAAATATTAAAAACTATATGCACGGTAAGACTGAATTACAAGTATCGCTACCACACGACAGATATCAAAAATAAAATCAACACGTAGTAAAAGAAAGAAAGAGGTTAAAGAAACATACCAGTAAATTTAAGCCGTTGGTAATTGCGCCAGTAAACAAATGCCTAGGTAAAAATATATTTAATACTAGCATTTAGTGGATTTTAAAAAAAACATTACAGTAAAAAGTGAAGGATAATCCATTAGTAATAGAAAAATGAGAGGAAAGAATCCACATATATTGTTCACGTTGATTAGGAAAAATGACTACACCAAATATGCTATCAGTAAAAAAACATACTATTAATTTTTACCTCGAGGTTGGAGCCACATCAGGTTGATTCATCACAAACTGATCTGTTGGCACTTGATCATTGTGATGATGTGATTGATAATGCTCATTCAATTGCCTGTGGAGTCTACATTTTCCAAAAGATATAAACAGAGTAAAAAAGATATGAATAGACCATAAGATGTAGAGTAACTAAAAAGATATTATAATAGCAGCTGATAATATCCATGTTCCGAATGACTCCAAAAGTGTGTTCAAAATTTAAAATGAGAAAAACATCTCTGTTTAATGTATCGTACACTTGTAGATGAGTTAAATCGATGCAACTCAATGTGACATATTTAAAATATAATATGATTTCTCATGAAGAATTTTTTGATGTCACTAACATGCATTTGCACAACCTTTTCGTGTATAAGATAGAATATGATTTCTCATGAAGAGATTTGTTTTAAAAAAAAAATCACAAATAAATCATCTCCCTCTGTAAATGAACCATTTAACAAAGGGATTGTTTCATTGTGTTTCTCAGAAAGTCCAGAGATTTGAAACCGCCATGCACTAAATACATGAGATTTCCAAGTGTTCTTATACGAATAGGGATGTTCTATTGCGTTAACAAACTTATTTACACGAAAACCAAATAATTACTACCTGCAGCTGCAGAGTATGGAAGATTCCTGCAAAGTATTTGTGTAGGTTTGGGAATCAAAATAGACAGGAATTTGTGAAACCTCTTCAAAGTGACTTGTGAAATTATCACCGATTTGGGACCTAACTCAGGCATTAAACAAATTGTTAGAATATCTTAGATAAGCGAGTGTAAGGCCTCACTGTTTTTTTTATAAATTGGTATAAGTAAAATTCCAATAAAATGACAATTACATATGAATCCACAAAAGAATTAAAACCTTTATTTAGATGGTGTTGTAAAGATTGTTTATTTGATAAAACACGCTTTAAACGCTAGCAGAGGTGGCAACAGATGGTGGTGGTTGTCAGCGGTGACATAATGAGCTGGCAATTGGTGATTGTCATGGTTGGTGGAGGGGCTGTAGTGGTGGTTGTGCAATGGTGGCTGATGATGGTTAGTGGTGGCGACTAGTTTCATTCCTTGTTGCTGTGATGGTTTGCAGTGCTAGTTGAACAGTGGAGGTAGTTGATGATGGTGGTAGTGGATAAATGGTGGTGAAAGGACATATTCACAGGAATCTTTAAGTGAACAACAGGTTTCAATAATCTATAAGACTTTGCTCTCGGACCAGTTTGTTTCCGAGGGCAAATCTATCAAATTTGATCAACTATTAACGAATAATCCTAATGTAGGTGGATTTGGTCCGGAGATGCAGAAATAGTACTTCAAGACCTATAAGATCCGAATGAATTAGACCTATTCAGAACAAATAAGTGATATTAAAAGGAAAAAACAAATGTTACATTATGACCTGACATCTGAAAATGAACGTGATTCAAACCATTATTAAGATCTAAACAATATAACTGAAAGAATAAAAAGAAAGCAAGAGAATGCTCTTACATTGTGAAATCAATTTAACAAGGGAGAAAACCAGAGAGTGATAACTTCAGAGATGATAGTTTAAAAGAGCTTATAGTTGAGTATCGACCAGAAGTTTCTGCAAGCAGGGAGGATCCAGAGCGTTGCCCCCTCCTATTCGAGGCCGGATGACCGCGCCCCACAAGCACCCAACCTTCCTTTTGCTCTTCCTCGGTTTGCCTCCTCAAATGCCCCACTTAGAAACCCTACTCATATTCCAAAGGCGCTACATATGCATCTTATTTATACTGCTCAGAAAGAATTCCGCTCCCACTGTAGATTTCTCCAGATCAAAACGCAAATGGAATGAAAATAAATTCTAAGCATTTGCGTGAATTAAATAATCATACTTCTAAATTAGTAAGAAAATTTGAATGAAATTAAATTCTAAGCATTTAAATATTCATACTTCTAAATTAGTAAAAAAAATTGTTTTAGATTGATATTTTAGATTACCTTCACATGATTAATATCCACAATTATGGCAAATGCAACAAACTGCCTCGAGCTCTAACTATATCTAAGTATATAGAACATTTAAAGAGAATCTTTGAATTATGCATATTATTACTTTTAGATTCTAGATTCGCTTCTGGTCCACAATATTTGTCGTACTTGGATACGTACAATTACTTTAACTTTTGGCGTAGACTAGGAAGAACATAAAATTCTGTTAAGGAAAATTAAAAAGAAGAAATAGCAGGAAAAGAAAAATCTTTAATTAAGCAAAGCCTCAAATAACTCATTCTTTGTTGGTGTGTTAAAAATAATGAATTGACATCGACTATGACCCCTAGCCTTCCAAGATAACGATGCGGGTTCGATTCCCGTTACCACCTCTATATCTATTTATTCTGAATATTTTAAGTTGATGCTCTGCCACTGTACCAACAAAAATTGTCCAACATTTTCAAATCTCAAATGCCATCAGCAATCTCTAGGAATTCGTTCATGAACATCTCCCCTTCAACTAATTAGTATAAATAAGCTCTTAAATCTTTAAGAACATATAAGCTTGCATACTATGCTAATGTTGCAAGAAATTCACCAATATTGGGTTACATGGAGCGTATTCAACCTCAAATACCAAGAATTTGAGTCAAATACTCTCTCCAAAGCACCTGCTTATTTATATGATAATCAAATATATAAGCTAATATAGCACAGGAAATAAGTCCAGTATACCTTGGTCCAACGGCATGGGATGAGATGTTTTGGTTTCTTCTCATCAAATAGTTCCTCAAGTGGCTACTGGCAAATTCTGAGAAATGAGAAAAGAGGGAGGGACAAGTTCATTGTTATGATGACACTAGTCAACTATAATTATGAAAACTATAAACTGAAAATTTTGCAACGCGCTTACTGGTGCATTTATAAGTTTGAACCTCTATGCTATCTCCTCTAAACATGTTATTTTCGTGGAACGTATCTTCACAATTATTTTCACACACAAGTTCTCTTGCTGATTCTGCAAGTTCATGTTTAGGATAAACACAAAATTGTGCATTACAATACATGAACCATATTGCCAGGGGTGTTGTTTCATGCATGTTCGTCCTACCAAAGAAAATAAACACAATTACACTTGAATAAAAGGAATTATGTGAATTAACTGTTTTAAGTACAAGGATGGGAAAACTGAAACTGTCAAGCCATTTGCAGAACCAAAGGTCATTGGAATTTAAAATACATATAGTGTAACATAACACTAGAAGGAAGGTTGAAATGAATAGGAAATAAGTGCATAAATGAAAACGACAGACTAAATTCAAAACTAGACAGTGTAAGCACTAGAAGCACTTCTGATAGCGTCCACGGTGACAAACTTCCATTAAAGGTTGACGGGTTTCAATGGGAAATCAAGAAGATGTTTATTGTGGACCAAAAGTCCAAGAATGAGCCCGAGAATTATGATGAGGAGTGGGCTAAGTACTACACATATTTCACGATCCAAGAAGAGGAAGATTGGGACCACATGGAGCCCAAGAGAAGGCCAATGAAAGAGATGATATTTGGCCCAATGTGGGATGGAATTCATGCCCAAAATGAGTGAATTGGACGTGTGATATTTGAAGTAAACAAAAGTCTTCCTTCCCTTTTTTTTTGTTAGATAGTTTCGAAAGAAAATTTGATAATTTCTATCTAGTTTTCTAGGTTAAAGTTTCCTAGTTTAAGAGTTACCTAGTTTGATTTTAGTATTTATAATACCCACAAAAGTAGGATCTGAATCTCATGCTTAGGTTTCCCCTATGTATGAGGATAGATTTTGTAATTTTACAATAAAAGAACATTATGAATATTATTTGAGAAGTTTTTCTTCTTTTACACCTTTGTGTGTGGTGACTATGGATTTATCTTGCAAGCTCACAACAAATATTCTTCGGGAGGTAAGATAAATTCTTAACTTGATATCTTTCAATTTCTATTAGAGTAAATTAAAGAAGGTAACTAGTTTTATAACTAATTATTGACTCTAATAATTAGTTTTAATTCGCTAATTTTGAATACTAAGATCAGTTAGGGTTCTTAGCACTTAATCTTGAAACTTGGGAATTTTATTCTCGAATTTCGCATATCTTTAAATTCCGTCTTTAATCTACGTATTTTCGCGTCCGCATTATTTTCTTGTTTTTATTCAAGTAACCCGATTCTATCAACTTGGGTGTAAGTAAATAGGAAAATAAGTGCATAAATGAAAACACATGCCACTTCCTGTAACTCTCCTGAACATATTTGATACATATAATTTGTCATGTACCTGCAGCTATTCACTCAACAAAGAGACACATCTTAGCTTTTTCAAATTACATCTCCATCCCTTAACTTTTTACATTTAGGTTCCAGGTAGCCTTTCTTTTCCACATTGACAATTTTCAATTTTAATTTGCATCTCTGTACCGTATAGTCAAGGAAAATAATTAAAATTAGCATCAGCATTATTAAGTGGATTCTGATGCCTGATTAGTAAATAGTATACCCTAATCCAGGTTTCTTGAAGCTAATATATAACCCCCAGCAAGTTGGAAGTTACACAAATACATGTAATTACTTATTTTACATGAAAAATGGGTCCTCCTAAATACATCTAGAAGACAGGACAAGATGCAAATCAAGCAAAACAAGACTTCAACCAACAAAATGATGTGAGCCACAGTTTTTCAGAGACAATTATGGAAAGATTTGAGTGTTCCTGAAGGATAAATCAGTGAATTATCCTTGAACAGTTCACTTGAGAGCTCAATGAGCTATGATGGATTTCAGATTAGAGAAATTTAAAGTTTATATTGATTGTTCAATTGAGAAAACATGATTGAGTACAATGGCTACCAATTGCAGCTTATAAAAGGAAAACAGATTGGGAGGGGCACCCAAGGGTGTGGCCTAGTGGTCAATGAAGTGGGTTAAAGAGCCTTGAGGCCTGAGGTCTCAGGTTCAAATCTTAGTGGAGACAAAAAACACTAGGTGATTCTTTACATCTGTTCTAGCCTTGGTGTACAGAGTTACCTGATACTTGTTGCTGGTGGGAGGTGGCAGGTATCCCGTGGATTTAGTCGAGGTGCGAAAGTTGGTCCGGACACCACGGTCATCAAAAAAAAAAAAAACAGATTGGAGGGAAAGTTAGCTGTAACTACTTTCCTGACCCAGAGTGTAGCATGTGCTTCAACTAATTTCACAAACTAATTATAATTCCCTAACTAATTGGCCAGCTCAGCAATCTATCATTAACTAACTCCTTAGCTAATCAATCTAATCTATACAACAATCGAATTGGAAATAAGAATCAAGGATCATGTCACAAATTACTAAAATATTATCGATCTCCATTTCAAACAGAAACATTTAGCATAAAGTACCCATCTATCAAATAGGTTACTTACCATGATGTCATCAATAATATTCATGTGACTCATTTGAACCACTTGAATTAGTAATATGTTGAAAATTGCCGCAGGAAGTCCACGCTGTTAAAAATAATACAGCTAAAGAACTTAAGCAAATAGAACTAAGAAAGTAACTGTTTTACAACATCAAACAACTAGGACAAGTTTTCTTCAGCAGACAGAGAATTTTTAAATTCAAGAAAAGAAAGGGATTGCCCAATATATTCTATACAATAGGAATTCAAAGCCGTGAGACACAATTAATTCACCAAGTTGATATAATGTCCATGGGCCTTCCAGTGGGCATTATGTGCTTGTTACACAACAAGCCCTTGGAGGAAGAGCCAAACATGGGGGACAACAGATAGGAGAAATGGAGGTTCGGGCTTTAGGAGCATTTGGGATTGAGCAGAACAATACTAAGCAATAATGTCTCTACAACCAGTTGACCATGGAAGCTGCATTTTCCCCTACAATGGCTGGAATCAAAGCCATGTGAGGTAGTGATTATGTCAAGTGATGTGTATTGGTTTTATTATACTGGTATCAAAGCCATTTGAGTCGTAGTTTTTAGCTGGCGTTCTGTAACTGGGACTTAGTAGTTCCCACTTTCTTGGATTCAATACTGTTGTTAAATTTTAGTTTATTGTTTACTTCTACTTTCTTGTTGTTTCAACAAAATCTTCTTAGAATCAACAGAAAGTAATTGAAACTTATACTAAACAAGATACCTTGAACTCTGAATATGGGATAATAGTGCTACGATACCCTCTTAACATTTTTGCCCGTGTTCAAAACGAGCTTCCATGACTTCTCAAGTTTTCCATTTCTCTGCAAGTTAATTTCGTACTTCCATAGTTTGGGTCCTACACTCTTTTGTTAATGACATTCTTTTCCTACCTCCTTTTGTGCTTGTAATTGCTTGTAAATTCTATGTGTGGATCTCCTACTTGTTGGATTTGTTCCCAATCCTTAACCATAACAAAACTCTTGCTTTTTTTTCCAACGATTTTCACAAAGGCACCATTAACAATGGAGTCCATAGTAGTTCCCACTTCCGATTCTTGAACTTGCTCAGCAACAAATTCTTTCACCTTTTCCTACAACCTAGTTAACAAGCTTTGACTTTCAGTTTTTATTTCACACACTCGTGTTCTATGAGTAAGAACTTAAGAGTTTGCATGTACATTCAATTCAGTAGAGGCATCATCAACCCATTGTCCACTTGTCTACATGTGACCCAATTTCCAAAGTTTCTCAAGATTTTGTTCTTTTCGACATATTTTTATTTAAGAATAAAATACAGAATAATAAAAATAAACAATATCATAACATTAAATCCATTGAATTTTGATAAAATAAATAATTGGTTTGCTGATTTGGGGTAATTAGAAATACATTAAGCAGAATAAAGGGTAATTACCTGATCAACCAGACCGGCAGAACTGAAATGATGCAAGAAACGGTTCCAAGAAGGAAGGTGAGGGACAAGATTGTAATTTCTCATTGAAGAGAACGTTTCCGTGGCTATGGAAAGACAGGAATAGATGGACAAGTGTGCAGAACAACGAGGTTTAGAGGCTGTAATTGAGACAGCAATGGGGATCAAAGGGTGGTTCTTTGTCTTGTATACCAACTGTTTGATGAAATGCCGCTGAGAATCGACAACTTCGCCGCTTCATATTTACTGTGTGATTATATATACTAGTGAAAAGCCTAGTCGATGAACAAGAGAATAAATCAATAATGAACACATTAAACAAATAACCTAAAGGAGACGGATAAAAAAAGATATCTAAAAGTAGAGGTACAAATACAATGCATTATTGTGCAAATAGAAATAGTGAGGTTTTGGCACATAGATGAAGGAGAGTGTATAAATAGTACTATAAACATAGACAATGTCATTCTACGGCCTTGCAAAATACCGAAGTGCACAACTCCTATATGTAAAAGCTACGTGTTATCCCTCCTAATACATCTAAAATACACACATAGATGGAATAAAAGTATATATAAATGACTTTACTAGGTAATTTAAGTAAGTTGAGTGATCATACGAGGATTTAACTCTAATATTTGGTAGAGTAGCTTGGTGCATGTATTTAGAAGCATTTTTGTATAGTTATGTCATTCACCTTTCCATTTATGGCACACTTGTACTAAGTGGAAACCTCTAAAAGAAATTCTCCGAGGAAAACTTTTAAACAAGAAACATATTCTTGTATCTTTCACTCGATAGATCATATGTACAACTAGGAGTACCATGACACTGGGAGTTTTGTACAGTTATTCTTTTAACCATAATTGTCTCATTTCTTATACTAGATGTTGATTCGGCAATCTTCCAGAAGACTTAGTATCTTTGATTAAAACTTTGATGTATTCTAATTTTGCTATTTTGATATGAGAAAAAATACAATTTAAAGTATTTTTCATGTAATTGTACACATACAATGACTACTTATAAAAACACACATGACTAATAACTTGGTCCTCAGCTTCAGCAGCTACCTGAAGGACAAATATTTATGGACTAGACCCAAATTCAGCCCACTGGAAAATGGGAAAGTTGCTGTGCTGCCCAGTCCAATTTAATTGGGCTCAAAGGATGGAGACTTGGATTTACCAACTATTGCCGACTATTGTGTCAATGTCAGACTGCTACTACTATTAAATTTGAAGGATACATAGTAAGTACTGTTAATTTGAATTGTACTAATTTTTCAAAAGTTGACCACTATTTTACACCCATATGCACTTTATGTAAATTAGATAATTTCCCTCCTCTTCCAAAAATTGCCATAATATGTTTCTAGAATACCATCAGGAAAAAAATTATCGCAAAATAAGTGTCACTTTACGAATTCAAGACAAAAATGTGTATGTCTTCCCGCTATACCCTTATACTTTATCCTTTTAATAGTGTTCAATTCTCAAAAAATATTTATTAAATAAGGGTAGTCTAATAAACTACACATTGTATTTATTGATTGCTTGATGAGCTTGATTTTTGTTAAAGTAACACTTATTTTGAAACTAGAAAATATAATACACTTTGTGTTTTAATATTGTAAATTTGACGAGAGGGGAAACAAAAAATTAATAACAAAGGGTTATCTAAAATTTGACAGGAGAATTGACTAATAATAATCGCCAAATAGGCAAATACATAGTACTGTAACATGTTTCTTCTATATTATTAATCATATCTATATGATTGACAAAAGATACTATTGATGCTGATCCTAAATCTAAATACAAAAGTCAAACATAACTAACAAAAGACTTTCTACTGCAGGTGGGCCCAATCTATGTAGCTTTAGAACATGAAAAATCATTAGTGGTCAAGGTAAAATCGAAAAATATGACCCAACCACTCATTGAGTTTGACAAAGTTAAATCAAAATGTGAAAAAGAGTGATGAAATGGATGGACTCTTCTAGAGATTTTGACTTTGAGTTTGAGTATAAATGTTAATTAATCTTAAAGCATGAATCTGAACTAATCGAATCTATAGGTTTCAGCCACAGTGCATAACCATTAACAAGAAAAAGTATTTTTGACTTTCTATTTAAAATGACATGCCTAAAACTAAATGAGATCTCCCTTTTTATTACTCCCAAGGGTGGGAAAACAATAACACCTAAAGCCATAAAGGGACAATTGAAAAAAAAAAAGAATGAAAATAGAAGGAAGGAAGAAAGGCATAAATGATATAAGATAGAATAATCATGGTAAAAATTGGTTGAACCAACCATTCAAACATATGATGGAGACAAGTTACACAAGCACACAAGAATAAAAACAGATCCAGCTAGCCAAACCAATTCCCTATTCTCCTCTGCTTTTAGTAAAAAAACAACATTTTGCAAATTGAGTTTGGCAAGAAACCTTAATGGTTATATGTAGTGTAGTGAAATATATGCGTAAGATAGATGACAACATTTCATTTTAGCGGCAACGTAAAGCCAATAACCAAATATGCTAGCCCATGTCACTGTTGTCGGTTAGAAGCTGGCCATTTGGTTTTTCTCTATCACAATTCTTTTACCCCTCCATGTGGTTTGGCACAAGACAAGGAAAAAAAAAAGTTTTTTAGGATTCATTATTTAATGTTACCTTGTCAAACCTACAAATAGCACTCTTATTAATTTAATCTATTGACAAAGAAGTGTACCTTGAAAAGGACATATGACCTTGCATCTTGGATGCTATTTTCTTACATATAAAACACATACTTTCTTACTTATTATTGTCCCTATTTCAATTTATGTGATATAGTTTGAGCCACAATAGAATTTAAGGAGAAAAAATGAAGATCTTTGAAACTTGTATAACATTTATGTGAATATAATAATTTTAAAACTTGTGAACTAAACATGCATGTCATAACATTTGTGTTATTATAAAAATTTCTCATTAATGATAAAATATGAAATGCAGAATTAATTACTTTAACATTTGGAACAAACTAAAAAAAGAATTTATCAAATAAATTGGAACATGGAGAGTATTGTATAGCTGTTTAGGTTCACGCAAGGGCGAATTTATAGGCAAAAATATGGAGCACGTAAACATGTGGTCTCTCTGTAAACTAGGTATTTTATGTGTATAATTTTTTAAAAATTGATATAATATTATGTGCTAACACCCATTTTACAAGAAAACTAAATGGTATTTCACTTGGTTGAAAGTTGAGTTATTAGAGGACAAGGGATCAATCTCACTTAGTTGCACGCGTGTTCTAAAAATCTTAGATTCACCACTAGTTGCGCGTGAAAATATGTTTGTTGAAACAAAAAGTGAATTAATTTAATGTAATGTTTTCTCAAATAATTTGAACTTTTAGGTTTAAAAAAAAAACTAAGTTAGTTGAGAACATATATTGGAGATCAAAAATAAATGGATAAAAAAACTTTGTCCCTTCTTTTGTAGATTAAGAAATGACAGAAAACTTTTACATGACAGAAAAAGCTGTTAATGAGTTGACTGCAAAAGAAGTACTTAAGTCCCAACATTGTGATAATGTTGGAGGATAATATAGTGTCAAGTATGACGGCTGTGATTTTAATAATTCCCCCAGCAGCTTAGAAATAGTGAACAAGGGAAATCACAGGATTATCTGTAGATAAATTAAGACCATAAAGTGACTAATGTCTCTAAAATAATGCAGCATAATAATCTAACTCTGTCCTTGAATCTTTTCATCAACAACATAAATATCTAATTTATTTTCATAAAAATGTGTCTGTGTGAGAAGATCACATGAGAAAGTGATGGACGATTTCTGTTTCTTTTTCTTACATGTAATAAATTGTCACCTTCCTATGATGTAAGGCAAGTCCAACCAATTGGGACCTACCACATTTTTAGATTGAAATCATGACTTTTAGCTCCAAAAAGCATAGTTTTTCATATGCAAAATACCCATGATATCAATCTGTTTTACTTAATCTGAAACAAAGCAAATTATCAGAAGGAAACTTGATGAAATTATGCTAATCAAGAAAAAGAAGCATAGTCTTTCTTGATTCTTGGTTGTTTAGTTAGAGACTAGAGAAGATAATGACATAAAGACAGACTCAAAAAAATAAGCAAGAACGTAAGTGTACTAAAGAGAAATGATGTACTACTATTAACAGTATTCAGCAGGGAGAATTAATGGAGGGAGAGGAGAGAGAAAAGAGGTAACAAGGACAATAACACAGAAAGAAAAATAAAGAAGGTCCAGTACACCTACAACTGCCACACTCAGGGGTTCCTTGGAGTAGCAATAAAGACTTCTTCTTCTCTTTGGTGCACTCTATACATTTTTAATCACAGAGAACAAAAAAGAATGTTGGGTTGAATTTATATTGCATAAAGGTGGATGATTTCTTTCATGATTTTGGATTCAAGAAAATGGGTCATCATGGTTTTAGGATTCTTCTACACTTTCTCTTCATAATCACTTTCATTCTTCTATCTTTCTGTTGTACTCACATTTTGGTTAGGGATGTCTCATTGAATGCTGCAAAGTACTTGAACAGTATTCATGGAATTAAAGAGCTGCATTATATGGTTAGAAATGGGGATGGAAAAGAAAGTCCAGTAAGGAAGATCTCTGGAGGAAAGCAAATCTTGATTGTGGAAAAGTTCAGAACTTTGCTTGGACTGAGGAGGTTCAGCCCAAGAAATGGTGATTTTGCATATTTTCCAGAAGCACCTTCACCTTCTCCATCACCATCAATTGCCCCTGAAGCCCCAGCTCCTTCTCCGGCACCGCGAGTTCATCGGCATTCTCATGGACACTCTCATCACCATCCCTTTATCCCAGCTGCCCACAGGGTAAGGGAGAAAAGAAGAGGAAGTACTACTACTAGAGTCTTAGCAGCTGTTCTTGTTTCTGCTGGGATTTCAACTGCATTGTGTGCAGTTGCCCTTTTCTGGGGCTGCAAGAAGTTCAAAAAACAAAGAAAGAAATCAACTAGATCAGTGTCACTATTCAGCAGTGAAGCAGGAAGTGTATGTAGATCAAGGTATGGTAGCTCTCAGAATTCAGTGAAAAAGGTAAGTTCTGATCCAGGCCCTGACCTTTTTTATCTTGATTCACTTGAAGTTGCTCTTGAATCATCAGAACCAATTTGCCTAAAACAAAGTTCTGTAACTGAAAAGATAGACTCAAATGTAAACATCGCAAACAGTACATTGAGTGAGAAAGAAGAACCAGAACAGGAAATCAGTGCGTCAAAGCCTGATGATGATAAATGTTTAAGTGTTGGAGAAATTGTCTGTGCTTATGAGAGTGCAAATTCAGTGAAGTGTGAAATTTATGATTGTAACTCTTCCAGTGGTGACAGAATAGTTCCTGAGGAAGCTCATTCATCATCAGATGATGAAGAATTATTCCATTCTTTGTGTAATTCGCGTTCGTCTAGCAATAGACTATCCAATGTTTCAGCTGGTAGTCTTATAGAGACCTCAGAAATTATGCCTCAAGATGAATCAAAATTCTTAAATTGTTCTACATCCTCCTCAACACACTTGTCAACTCCACCCCCACCGCCTCCACCGCCTCCTTTGCCTACATTTCCAACCCAATCTCCTTGTAGGCCTACAGCTTCTTCAGTGAAAATGAAGTCTAAAGTTTTGAGTCATGC
Organism: Jaltomata sinuosa; assembly: GCA_003996215.1. Taxonomy (NCBI): domain Eukaryota; kingdom Viridiplantae; phylum Streptophyta; class Magnoliopsida; order Solanales; family Solanaceae; genus Jaltomata; species Jaltomata sinuosa. Next base: position 762,725 of record QJPP01007297.1, on the reverse strand, counting down.
TTCATTGCAAATTGAATCATCCACTAGAAATTCAGATACTTCTTCGGAAAATGATTTGTCACAATCATCTCCAAATCAGGCTAAGCCTGCTGGAGGAATTCCACCCCCACCTTGTCCCCCGCCATTTGCAAGTGGAAATACTGGTCTTTCAAAAGGTCCGCCCCCTCCACCGTCTTTGCCATTCCAACACTTGGCAGTAGGCAAAGATGGAAGTCCACTCCCAAAATTGAAACCACTTCACTGGGACAAAGTAAGAGCTGCACCAGACCGATCAACTGTTTGGGACAAGCTCAGACCAAGCTCATTCGAGTAAGAGTACATCTTTTCTCTTGTAAATATTATTCCTCATTTTCGATACCAATTTTAATCATTTACAAATTTATGGACATGGAGCAGATTTGATGAGGAAATGATTGAGTCGCTTTTTGGCTACAATCTACACAATTCTATGAAGATTGATGAAGGGAAAAGCAAAACTCCATCTCCAAGCAAGCATGTTCTTGAGCCTAAAAGACTACAGAACATAAGCATACTGTCCAAAGCTTTGGGTGTGACTGTTGAACAAGTTTGTGAAGCACTAGTAAAAGGTAAGCAATTCTAACTGTCATCTGCCTTTGCACAATAGTGTCGATTAATCTGCACGTTATTCTATTTCCTTCATGATAATTATAAGATTTAAGTGTCATCGTCTCTTAAAACTTCTTTGTAATAGGAAATGGATTGTTTTTGCCACAACTGGAGGCTCTGGCTAAGATGGTACCTACTAAAGAAGAAGAGGACAAACTCTCTAGTTATAAAGGAGACATCAATGAACTAGGGTCAGCAGAAAAGTTTGTAATGGCAATGCTTAAGGTGCCATTTGCATTCTTGAGAATAGAAGCCATGCTTTATCGCGAGACATTTGATGACGAAGTTCATCTTCTCAAAAAATCTTTCTCAATGCTAGAGGTAACTAACTAGCAAGCAGTAAGTAACTTTCCTCACTTTCATCTGATAAAAAGTGACTAAAGTTAAAACATTTTACTCTCTCAGGAGGCCTGCAAGGAACTCAGATCAAGTCGACTGTTCTTAAAATTGCTAGAAGCGGTGTTAAAAACTGGAAACAGGATGAACATTGGGACGATAAGAGGAGGAGCCAGAGCATTCAAACTTGATGCCCTACTTAAGTTATCCGACGTGAAAGGGACTGATGGAAAAACCACACTGCTTCATTTCGTCGTTCAAGAGATCATTCGATCAGAAGGCTTAAAAGTCTCCCAAAGCATTATGGGAAAGATAGACGGGAGACGCAAGATTAAAACTATTGCAGACAGAGAGGAAGACTACAAAAGGATGGGTCTTGATCTTGTTTCTGGTTTAGGCACTGAGCTATGCAATGTCAAGAAAACAGCCACAATGGACTTGGATGTCATCGCAACTTCAGTCTCAGATCTATCAGAAGAAATGAACAAGATAAAAACACTAGTAACAAACGACTTGTCTGCAGTTGAAAAGAATGGTAATTTTGTGCACTCAATGACAGCATTCTTGAATTATGCAGAAAGGAACCTAAAGGAATTGCAGGAAGACGAGAATCGAGTTCTTTTACGTGTTAGAGAAGTCACGGAATACTTCCATGGAAATGTGAGCAAAGACGAATCCAACCCTCTCAGGATTTTTGTCATTGTGAGAGATTTCTTGAACATGTTAGATCATGTATGCAAAGAGCTTAGAAACTCAAAAACTCCTAATAGTCCTAACCCTCTAGCCCCATTCCGATAGGATTGTGTGTTAATAGTTTTTTGTATGCTTCTTCTTTCAACAATTTTCAACTATTGTATAAGATTTTGTATCAAGAATTTAAAAGCTCTTTGCCTCAAGAGCTTGCAGTCATAATGAATCATAGTGTACAATAAGGTCATCAATGTGGGAACCAAACCTTAGAGGTGGCAAAATCAATCCATTTTTTTAGTGTTTTGTCTAACCTATTCAAGTTTATGCTGGCGCTCGGCCATAGATTTTGGATCAAATTTTAAAAGTTTGTCAGTAAATATCTATTTGGCCGTGAAATTTGATCTTCAAATATTATCAATTTTTGGGAGAAATTTCACGTCCACTTAGAAAACTTCAAAAAAAAATCCAAGCAAAATGCATGTTCAAAAAGGCAAAAACAACTTCAAGTTCGAAAATCACAACTTTAAAAATTCAAAGTTTCAAGTTTCAACTTCAAAATTTATGGCTAAACGGAGCTTTAAGGTATTGGATTATGACTTGTTTGTTGATTTTACCTAACAGGTTGAACAAGAAAGGACTATTGAGTCAAAACAGGCCAACAAGTGTAACCAAACAAGAATATACACAATCAAATTTGAGATTTCCCTTCTGAAATGGAAGGATTTCAGATTCCTTCAGGCCAATTGAAATCAACAAGGAATCTGTCTCTAGCAGACAGTAGACATCATCATTTAACCAATTACCTAAATAAGGATTTCTAATTTCTGACATGCAACTCATAGACTTAGTTGTCAATGCAGTATTTGTATTTAGAGGAAGAATATTAACTCTTTTATACATCAATAAAAATAGCTCAGAAGCTTGAACTGGATAACAGAGAAGATCACCATCTTTAGCTATATTTAGACCATATTTTTATCATGATCACTAATGTAACCATTTAACCCTTTTCTCTTTGATTTGAAATTATAGAGTTCGGAACCTAAATGACAAGCGAAAATTAAAATGTAATCGAAATAGAATGCCATATAAAACTTGACTAAATAAATCATTGCATCTGTATTTTGTCAAGTTTTATATCTGATTCTGTTTCGGTTACTTTTAACTTCTTGCTTGTCAGTTCCGGACTCGAACTTATAAGGGGTCGTCTGGTTAGTAGTATTATTAGCAAAATAATTAGCATGTTTTGTGCTGCAAAATTAGCTTATTTTGAAAAATATTTATCATGAAAAGGTATTTTTTGGAAAATAGTAGGAGTAATTTTTATTTGACCAAATAATGAAGTGTCTATATTAGTAGTTTGTGTTTAGTTAATATTTTCGAAAAAAAAGTTAAGACTATGAGGTTCAATTCTCATGAGAATTTGGATTTATATTCATATTATCTTTACCAGTATTTCTTTTAGAGTAAGTAAACTTAGATGTTTAATCATTATTATTAATTGGCAAAAAAGAGTGCACAAAGGTGTGAGTAATAGACACTAAACTTTTATTTGAATTATAAGAAAAGGTATTTAACAATTTTACGGAATAAAGTATAATTATACGGAAACATTTTTAAAAATGGGATTTTATCTTTGTCTTATGTATTTAATGAAAACAAAAAAAAGAAAGAAAAAAAGAAAAAGAAAGACTTTATATATTTATATTAATAATTATCCTAAGGTGCTCAATAAATCAAGAACATTCGCGGAGTTTCATTAACCGAACGGATACACACGTGTTAGATTGTAATTGGTTGGTTGATGTGTAAAATACTACTCCTATTGAAGCAAGAAGAGCATATTCAACTTCTTGTATTGGAGAGAACACTCTAGCTTATTGTCATCAAACTAAAATTTCACTCACGACCCTCAACTTTAAATACCCTCAATTATCATAACAGCACAAGCATTCATCAATCAAGAAAGAAACAAAAAAAAAAAAAAAGAATGAGACGTTCAAAGGATTTCAAAAACTTAGCATTCTTGATTTTGCTTGTTTTTGTTTCAGGTGATTATGTAATTGCTCTTATTAATACTACTTTGTTATTCTTGTTGCTAAACATGCACAAGTTTGTTTATATATGAGTAGTTGAAATACCTATCCTTATGTAATTTGTTTGCATACTAATGCTTTTTTCAATATATATCTTCTCTGTTTACATCTTGTGGGGCTCTAGTAGAATAGAAATTTTCCCATATAATCAGTGTTTTTTATGTAAAGTTATAGTCTTTTTTGGAATTTTGTTCTCTTGACTAGCAATGATGGCTTTATTATGTCTCAAGATCACAATTATGTAATTAGCTAGCTTGTTAATATTTCTAATGGCTGTTCTTGTTAAGCTGATTCAAATATTTGATAAGTTGAATTTTACCACATGATGAGCTGTTGACTGAATTTCTTTTTTTATGTTATGGGTTTTGCTTAGGAGTAACAGTAGCTGCTGAGAAAAAACAGAAACAGAATCTTGGAACAGTCATTGGGATTGATCTAGGGACAACATATTCTTGTGTGGGTGTATATAAAGGGGAGAATAATGTCGAGATCATAGCGAACGACCAAGGAAACAGAATCACCCCTTCATGGGTTGCATTCACTGATACGGAGAGGTTAATTGGAGAAGCTGCAAAGAATCAAGCAGCTCTTAACCCCGAACGTACTATATATGATGTTAAAAGGCTCATTGGAAGGAAGTAAGTTTTATAATCAGCTAAAAGAAATATTGTTTTGTTGTGAAAGTTGTATTGTGGGGCTTGTGTTTCTTGAGATTTTTGGTTGTTTCTTGAGATTTTTGGTGTTCTGATCTGATTTGTTGGTGTTGTTTGGTAGGTTTGATGATCCAGAAGTTCAGAATATCATCAAAATGTTGCCTTTTAATGTTGTGAACAAAGATGGCAAGCCTTATGTACAAGTGAAGATTAAAGATGGCGATGTTAAAGTGTTTAGCCCAGAGGAAATTAGTGCTATGATCTTGCAGAAAATGAAGGAAACAGCTGAGGCATATTTAGGGAAATCAATCAAGCACGCTGTCATCACCGTTCCAGGTATATTTAACGACAAATAAAGTTATCCATAACATATGTTTTCATACAATTGCTATAACTCTGATATCAAATCCTCTTTGATCATGAAAAAGCTGTAATCTTGTTTTGCTGATTGAGTTATTTTGGTTCACGTGTAGCTTATTTTAATGATGCACAAAGGCAAGCAACCAAGGATGCTGGAACCATAGCAGGGCTGAATGTAGTTAGGATAATAAACGAGCCGACTGCAGCAGCTATAGCCTATGGTTTGGATAAGAAAGGGAAAGAGCAGAACATTTTGGTGTATGATCTTGGTGGTGGCACATTTGATGTTAGCATACTTAGCATTGATAATGGTGTTTTTGAGGTCCTAGCAACAAATGGTAACACTCACTTAGGTGGAGAGGACTTTGATCATAAACTAATGGACTATTTCATCAAGTTGATTAAGAGGAAATATAACAAGGATATTAGTAATGACAAGAAAGCTCTTGGAAAGCTTAGAAGAGAATGTGAGAGAGCCAAGAGGGCCTTGAGTAACCAGCACCAAGTACGTATCGAGATAGAGTCTCTTTTCGATGGTATTGACTTCTCTGAGCCATTAACAAGGGCGAGATTTGAGGAATTGAACATGGATTTATTCAAGAAGACAATGGGTCCAGTAAAGAAGGCATTAGAGGATGCATATCTGAAGAAAACAGATATTGATGAACTCGTGCTCGTTGGTGGAAGTACTCGAATTCCAAAGGTGCAACAGCTCTTGAAGGATTTCTTTGATGGGAAAGAACCTAACAAGGGTGTTAATCCTGACGAAGCTGTAGCTTATGGAGCAGCAATACAAGGAGCAATCCTTGGCGGTGAAGGAGGGCAAGAGACCAAAGGTAACAAATCCATGTTTCTTCTCTGATATAATAGAAGCATTTTTTGTTGTGTTTCTTTTGCGTAACATTGTTTTGACATTCTTTGTTTCTTCCCTCAGATCTTTTGTTGCTTGATGTGACTCCTTTAAGTCTGGGTATTGAGACAGTGGGTGGAGTTATGACAAAGTTAATTCCAAGAAACAGTAGGATACCTGTCAAGAAAACCCAAGTATTCACCACCTATCAAGACCAGCAAACATCTGTAACAATTAAGGTAACATCACTACATTTCAGCAACTCTTTGATATCAGACTGAACTATTATTTGCAATTGTTCTTACATGTAGGACATAAGAATTACATAATGTCATTTTCTTTTTGATATCCTTTAGGTATATGAAGGTGAAAGGAGCTTGACGAAGGATTGTCGTGAACTTGGAAGCTTCGACTTGTCTGGTATACCTCCTGCTCCAAGGTAAGTTGAACAAAAAACTGAATTAATTTTGTAGAATCATAAGCAGCCAAAAGGGGGAAAACACAATCTTTTTTCACGAGGCATTGGAACTTCTGATCTAAGTACAACATCTCAAAATCTTTTGTAGGGGAGTACCACAAATTGAGGTGACTTTTCAGGTTGATGAGAATGGAATTCTACACGTAACAGCACAAGACAAAGCAGCTAAGAAGTCGAAATCCATTACCATCACTAGTGATAAGTCGCGTCTCAGCCAAGAAGAAATTGATAGAATGTTGAAGGAGGCAGAGGAGTTCGCTGAGGAAGACAGAAAGGTGAGAGAGAAGGTGGATGCTCGAAACAAACTCGAAACATACGTTTACAAAATGAAGAACACAATCAATGACAGGCTCGCGGAGAAGATTGATTCTGATGACAAAAAGAAGATTGAGAACGCTCTTAAGGAAGCTACGGAGTGGTTGGATGATAACCAAAACGCGGAGAAGGAAGACTATGATGAGAAGATGAAAGACTTGGAAGATGTATGCAATCCTGTCATAAGGAAGGTCTATGAAAAGAGTGGTGGAAGTTCTGCAAATTCAGGAGATGAGGAGGAGTCATACGATGAATTGTAGATCATAGAGCAAAACACACTACTTTATTTTGGATTATCACATTGTAGAGTTGCACTTTTTTTTCTTTTAGATTGTAGAGCGAAACTTGGCCATTTTATTTAACGTTCTACACTTTCTTCATCTGCATTCTTTTCTTCCCTTTATTTTGAATCCCACAACTGCCAATATTCTTGTGAACGCCTGGCGCCCCTTTTCGTACTTTGAGTTAAATATGTTTATTTGTTCACATATACTTTCACCAAGGATAAAAACTTTTTGTGACCTGGGAAAAGTTAAATTAGTGTTGTGGAATAGCTAAAATGTTTTAAACGGAGACCTGAGAATTTTTATTTCGGGGTTTCATTGTATAGGCCTAAAGCTAAGATGAGAAGTTACTAGCCCTATTGAGTAGTTCAACGATTGATCTTGATCTTGGAATGGCTTCCTCATTAACACAACAGTTTTTTTTGGTCAAAGGTTAATTTGTGGATGCAGTATTAACTTAGCATCACATACGAGTAACTCTGGTGATGCACAGTTCAAGAAGATATGAAAAGGAGGGGAGTGACTAGGTTCTTTGTGGATGCCAAATTAAATTTCCATCAAATGATCCTTTCTCCTTTTTAGTTTTGATCAGTTCCATCAAAAAGAAAACAGAAGTTATTCTAAACAGCAATGCTGTTTAGTGGGTTAGCGCGCAATTTTACTGTCAGTTCACACTCGACGGAACTAGCATTAAAAAACACAACCGATATTCGTACAAAACAAACTCTACCGAGTCCTTCCCTTCATAATTTCAGACCCTATTGGCTACCACACCTTGCTTAAGACCCAAATCTTATAGCCATGTTAATATGATGACTAGAGAACAGGAATAGCCAAACGATAAAATGCCTAGACACTCCATAAAGGTCGGGTGCAAGAATAACAGCTCAAAAATACCTCAGCCAAATAAACTATTTCCTCATTTCGTTGTTTAACAGGGGAAATGATAAAACCACCGTATCACCACAATCTATCATAGTCAGAGACGACAACATCGGAATAATGCGATCTGAATGTATATCTCATTAGATTAAAACACAAAGCAAACAAGGAACAGACGCAAAACTTATAGTTCTCTAAAGATCAACAAAGATAAAATTCCCCTGCTTGCGATATCAAGTTTTAACAAGAAAATGAAAAACCAAGTGATTCAACATCTGATTTCAAAATTGAAACAACCACTAAGTCTAAAGATGGCAGGAATCTAAGAGAAGCTTGAACTAGGAGGTGCACCACCACCAAAACCTCCAGATCCACGGCCAAATCCAGGTCTTCCACCAGAACCCTACAAGTGCAACATGATAGTTTAGACTTGGAATAACACCAAATGAATCTCATCTAAGATTACTTCCTCACGCAACACAGTATAGACAACTCAATTTAATGAACAGTAAACCAAATGAATCAAAACAAACCATGCACCAATATAGTAAAGGATAACAATACTCTGGTATCAAGACAAGGATAATTTCAAAAAACAAAGCACACTATAAGAAGTAAAATGTAGCAGATGACTCAAGTTTAAACAGAATAGACTTGTGAGGCTGAATTGTCCACAAAATAGACTCATGACAACTAGGTTCTACTGCAGGAATACAAAACCCAACTAAGACAGTACAAAGGAGAACCAAATCAGCAGCGGATCCAGGATTTAAGAATCGTGGGTGCTTAACTTTTTTAATATAAAAATAATACCAATTACGTAGTATAATTGTATAAGTCCAAGTGTAGTAATATCTAACCGCAATAGTAAACAGTTGATAGAAAATTATACAATTAGTATTACCGTTACGAAAAAAAACTAACCACAGCAAACATATGTACTTGTCGACTTTTAGATGGTTTTTGGATTGGCTTCCTAAAAATAACTTATAAGCTAAAAGTCATAAAATAAGTGTGTGTTTTTTGCCTTTTGCTTATTTTTATACCTTTTTGGCTAAAAAATAGTTTTTATCTTTCCCAAACACCAAAAAAGAGTAGGAAAAGAGCTTAAAAATCAAAAGTACTTGCATAAAATATTAAATAATATTTAAAATTAGAAACCAATATTATTATAAAATTCATTTGTGATATAGTTCATAGATGAGAAAGCGTATCCCAAAGATGTAGTTGCTTCATTTTTATTTTCTCTTTTTAGAACTGTTCAAGTCTTCAAAATGGTAACTTATTGGAGTCTTTTGAAAGTTACTTTTTCTCTTTCTTTGCTACAATAAATTAGATTAAGGAAAAAGAAAAAGTAAATTTCCTAAAACAAAAAGTCAGAAAAAAAAGGTCAAAAAGAAAAATAATAGCAAGAGGAACTAGAATTGGGCAAACCAATCGTCAATTTCAAAAAAATTGGGCAAAGCACCCAACCCTAGCGGCAAGAATAAGAAAAAGGAGCTTTACTTTACTTTTGCTTGACTTAGGCAGGACTCGATCCCTCGTCCGCAGAGAACGCAAGCCTTCAGCACCCGACTACTGACCAAAGCACCCAAGCTGTCATTAATGCTATGGGTGCTTACTAGTAATATATATCCATTTTCTTGATATTTCTATATACCGATATATACTTTACGTCCGGGTTAATGGGTGCTCGAGCACCCACGACACTATATGTAGGTCCGCCCCTGAACCAAATCAACACTCAGAAACTCTCTGCTTATTCAAGATTCAGTGATTAATATTCCTATGGACAACTATAGCATTTGACAGGGGAATAGAATACGGAAACAGGGCCAACAAACTCAAGCTAATCCTTGGATTGACTATGTCACTCAGTTTTAAGTTTCATTTGGCAACTAAACAATGCATTAATGGGAAACAAAGCCAACAACAAAATGATAACACAGTTGATAAATAGGCAAAGCTATTATATATCAGCGAAACATTTCCACAACTCATTTGAATCTCAAAGTAAAATGAGGATTTTTTGTTAGAATTCTCAAGCTTATTTGTGCTGTGTAATTATGACTGTGACTAAATAGATAATCTCAGACATAAACAATAGCATCAACCCATTTCATTTTAACAAATACAGAATAAATAATAATTCGTATTCAAACAGAAACATAATACATTTTTTTCAAACAACAAGAAAACAATGCTCACAAATGCAACTGATAGGCTATCTAATGGAAAATAACTTCAAGGCTTCAGAATTAAAAAGGAGAAGAACAATTACCCTGAAAGCAGGCTGGTAGTCAGCTGGAGCTCCACCCTTCTCACCTCCAAACTCACCGGGTGGACCTCTAGGTCCAGCACGATACCCATCCCTGTCGCCGAACCTCGGTCTATCACCCTCGAACCTTGGCGGTCCACTGCAAATCCAGTCAACACATCCATAATTCTTTGTTTAACAACACAGAGAAAGTCAATTTGAAACTATTCAATCAAAATGAAAAGGTAAATTACCGGGGACGGTCGCCTGGAGGTCCACCCATTGGACGACCAAGTGGCTTAGCAGATTTTTTCAGAGTAGCGGGTACAATTTCAGAAGGAAGGTTAAGGTAAGTCCTGAGGAACTCAATGCCATCATTTGTAAGGTACCAGTAGTAGTGCATCCAAGCAAATGTCTCACGAACATACTCCTTAGATTTGAAGCTCTGCATCAGCTTGATCACCTGTAGATTCGGCACATCGATTAAAGGATGCTTGGCCAAGTTGTAATCCTTCTTCGCATAGCACACTCCCTCTACAACATCAAAAATAAAAAATTATATCAGAAAAATGAAGCTTCTGAAATTACGTATACAGATAATAAAGAAACTGACCTTGGAAGAGGTATTTGGAGATCTCTCTACGGTTCTTCTCTGAAATAATCTGAAAAAAATTGACAAAATTCGAATTAGAAACTTTGAGAGTAAAGAGAAGTCCTGCATAGATTGAGATAGAGGAAGAGAGGATACCATGGCTGCTGGAAGAAGATTGCAGAGTGATGAGAGAAATCACAGTGTTGCCTCCGGCGATTTCAGCAGCAAAGTATTTGTCCTTCAACCCTAGATTGCGAGGTTTTATAAGTTAGGTTTGGAATCTTAGTGGGCTTATTCTTAGTTCAAGACTTCAAGGTGAAGCCCGAAACGGCCCACGGACGAAGGTGGATTATGTTGGCCCATGATACTTGGTGAATACAAATGGGGCATTGAGACTAGGGATGCATGTTGGGATTTGATTAAAAAAAATACACTAGCATTGAAAGCTGGAAATAAGTGCTTATAAATAAATAGATAAGTGTTGGGATAAAAAGTGTTGATATTGAGAAAAAAAATGGTTAATGTGTTTGATAAACAAGTGTTGTTAAGCATTTTTTTGTTGTAATAGAAAGAAGAAGATGGAGAAGCGGGATGAGAATGAGAGAAAAGAGAGTACTTCCATACATTTTAGGGCTGAAAAGTGAGGGTAGTGTTGAAATTAGAAAAATTTATAAGGAATAAAAGGGTAAATGTATTGATCAAACTTAAAAAGAATTTTAAGTTGGGGGGTCCAGCTTTTAGTTTTTAACTTTTTTTAATCAGTTTTTAGCTTTTTAATTGCTTTTTTACTTTACCAAACATCTGAAAAAAACTAAAAAAAAGGATTAAAATCTGGTATTCAAACAGGCTCATAGTACGGTATGATACATACAGTATTGGATAGTTCGATTTGGTAATTTTAATTTTTGGTTTTACAAATATTATACTAATACCAAATTAATTTGATATGATTTGATATTTTAAAATTTAATTTTGGTAGTTTATGGTACTTTAAATCGATAATTATGGTTTGTTCGACTTCGATATTCATATACTCATATAATAGAGAATTATGAACTTGAGTTTTCAAGAAATGCCTCAATTATATCATACTAATAATTTACACATATAGAAATACTCAAAAAGAAGTATAAGCATACAATTTCTTTCGTTAATCGATTATGCAAAAAAAGAACATTTTTATCAAGATAGAGTAGTCAAAATTTCAATGTCTAAGTAATTAGTTTTGTACTAATAATATATTTGCTAGTATTAAAATAATATATATAAATTATATATGTAACTATGTACTTTATTATGGTATTAGATATTTGAGAAAATACATCATTACCCTCTTGAACTTGTACCTGATTTTTAAGTAGACACTTTAACTTTGCGGGGGTCCTACGACCCCCTCGGACAATTTTAAAATGGTATAAATACACACTTTTTGGTCAATCCTACTTTTGAGTAAGAGAGTAATTTTCACTCACCAATCAGTGATGACCATGTGTCAAAATACCAAAAAAATACAAAAAGAAAAAGAAAAAAACACTTATTTTAATAATATATATAAAAAAGATTTTCATCATCTCCTTTTATAAATATATTTTTTTTTAAAAAGTTTCCACCCTCTTCTTCTCCGGGTGATCTCCTATTTGTCTTCGCTATCTCATAAATGGAAATTGAAAATCACTCCACCATTTATGCTATTATTGTATTTGGTCTATCCGTTTCTCCCTAAGATTATACATAATTATGACTGAAGAATCTATTTGGAAGAAAAAAAAAAGGGCAGCAAATGCCACCATGGATGACGACCACTATTCCGTAATTTTTTTACTTTATTTTGGTGGTTCTTATATGGAATCAAACTAAATTTTTCTTTGCTTTAACAAGCTTATCAGTGTGTTGCTCCTATAAATGCGGATTTCTTCGTTTGACTTTCAATGGCGAACACGCTTACTTTTGTTCTCCGATTCAGATGTCGTCCGGTCAATTGTAGTATATTTCTTGTGCCATGTAGTATCAACGAGGATTTTTTTTTATTGAATTTTCAAGAAATTAAAACATCATTTTGGTAATATACAATCTTCGAGAACAAGTGTACAACCTGTTTTATATAACCTATGGAGGAAGATGAATCTGGACATTTTTAGGAAGAAAGGAGAAACAAAAACAAAAAAGGAAAACAAATAGAAAAATGTAAAGAAAAAATCTTATAATTTAAAATTTTGTCAAAATAATTTGTTTTCATCATTTTTATTGTTCCTTACTCTCTCTGGGAGAGTGATACCCATTTGCTATGCCAGGTGGCCGAAAATAATATATTTAGACCAGTCTAAAGTTGTTTAGGGGGGTCATAGGACCCCCGCAAAGTTAAAATGTCTATTAAGAAATCAGGTACAACTTCAGGGGGTAATGATGTATTTTCTCTAGATATTTTGGTATTCTCCTTATAAATTTTAATGTGATATTCTGATCTACCATACCATGCTCGCTCCTAATTAAGACCCTAACAACTTGTTTGGATGTTAGTTATTGTCCTTCATATTGTGTGATATTGTACTGTATATTTTGATTAATATAATATTTAGCTAGATTATACCAATTTATCGTTTAATAATGTCACACAACTACAATCTGAAGTCTAAGCTCACAATAATATTGCAAAAAAAAAAAAAGAGAGAAAAAAATATAGGATAAAGGATAAAATATGATTATAAATATTATGTAAGAGAAAGACGAGAAAAAAAAGAAAATAATGTGATTACACCAAAAATATGTTTGAATGGGTTTATAATTTATGACTTATAAGTCAAAAATCACAAGTTATTGATTTATCACTTACAACGTTTGACTTGTTTTTTGTTATTTTGACTTTAAAAAAAGTGCTTACAGCACTTTTAACTTCACTCAAATACTATAAAACTGTTTAAAATTAAAACTACTTATTGACTTACAAATACCTAAATAATTAAGTCAATTCAAACGAACTCTAAAGCTATCATTACATAAAATGATACTTTTTCATTACTCAATAACGAATTTAATAATAATATAACAAAATTTAAGTGACAAATAATTGAGAGCAATGTTTTCAAAGCATTTTTGAAACAAGTTTTGAGGTGGGGCATACCAAAAATATTCTAGGGCATGGATCCATAGGGCATACACCCTATAATTGGGGGAGTAAGAAGTTACCCCGAATGTTAATTTTATTTTTTATTATTTTAAAAGTATTTTTGCTAATTTTTTTTTTTTGGTGTAATAATATTTATACTTAATGATATCATGTTATAATGATTTTTTCTAGAATATATAAATAAAGTAACTTTTATAGAAATTGACATTGCCATAAGTAATTATTAGATAGTCATGCTTGAAATTAATATAGTAGAGAATAGAGATTACATAGCAAGCTCTTCATACAACTTTATTCATTTCTGACACTGCTCTTATACTTTTTATCTTTCTCTTTTGAAATATATAAACAATAATCAGTGCAAATATTAATTGACGGTAGAAATGCTTAGTAAATATATAGATGAATGATGAATTTATTTTAAAGATTATCTCAGCTATTATTATTTTTTGTTTTGTTACCTTTCTCAAATAATAATTATAATTTTATTTTCTATATTATTGTGATTTATTTAAATTTTTTTGCAGAATTATTGAATTTTTTTACTTTTACATATTTTCTTAGTAATAAAATTATAAAATTGAAATACATGAGATATACGCCCCGCAAATTCATGGAACTTACGCCCCATGTCTCAGGGCTTACTCCTCGTCTCGCGCCCCCGCCTTTTAAAACGCTGATTTAGAGTAGCAATAAGATTGAAGTCAATTATTTGTGTTGACTAATTGTTACATCCACAAATAGAGTCTCAATTTGATCTTGTAATACTTAGAGTTATATAAATTGAAACAATTTAAAATGTTAATTGAAGTCAAATATTTGTGTTGACTAAATATTACTTTCACAATTTGAGTCTCAATTCAATCTTATCACACTCAGAGTTATATAAATTAAAGCAATTCAACTTTTCAACTGAAGTGAAATATTTATGTTGACTAATTATTAAATATACAAATGAAATCTCAATTCAATTATAATACTTATATCTGTTGTATGAATTGAATAAATTGAAGCAACACAATTTTTCAATTGAAGTCAAATATTCGTACTGACTGATTGTCATAATTTGAGTCTCAATTCAATCTTATAATAGTTAGAACAATTAAAATTTCAATTGGAGTCAAATATTTGTATTGAGTCTATTGGCTAATTCTGACACGTATAAATTTAGTCTCAATCCAATCTTATAATACTTAGAGTTATATAAATTGAAGCAATTCTCTTTTTTAATTGAAGTCAAATATTTGTGTTGGCTAATTATTACGTACACAAATCGAGTCTCAATTCAATATTATAATACTTAGAGCAATTCACTTTTTCAATTGAGTCAAATATTTATATTGACTAATTGTTACATCCATAAAATGAGTCTCAATTCAATTTTATAATATTTAGAGTTATATAAATTAAAGGTATTCAATTTTTCAATTGAAATCGAATATTTGTGCTAATGTTTGATCCACAATCATCATGTTCTCACATTTTTCTGACCTTTGTATATTTAGTTCACTATTTTTTAAAATGCATTTTATATTATTTTAATATTTTATGCTGATAAGTTCAAGGAATTGTCAATGTATTAAACCAATTTAATTTTATCTAAAAATTGTCTCAACAAGTTCTCCCTCCATCCCAACTTATACAAAGTGTTTGACTGGATACTAATTTTAAGGGTCATTTGGTTTGAATACAAGTTATGATGAGATTAATTATGGTAGGATTAGTTATTATGATATTATTTTTTATTGAGCGTTTGGTTTGTTGTATTAAAAATAATATATTGAATATTTTTTACGAATAAATTATTTGTTTACAAAAATACCCTCCACCTTATTTAGCATTTTATATTAATGGTGTATAAGAAAAGGTTTGAGGGGGTATTTTTTAAAACTATTTATCCTAAGATGAATTATCCCACCCAAAGGTAATTATCCCAAATTTTGTAACCAAACAAGAAATTAAGGGGTACTTAAAAATTATCCTATGATTATCTTTTCTTATTTATCACACCAAATATGTCCTAAGAGATAAAAAAATATTTTAAAATTTTGTGAATCTAAATTAAATTATAAAATTTCATGTGAGTATAAATTATTTTATTAAAAGTAAAATGAGTAGTTTAAAAAGGAAAGAAAATCACACAAATTTGGGAGGAAGAAAGGAGTACTAATTATAAGTTTTAGCTCGACTTCTAGAAGACGGTGAAAAGGGCAAAATTAAATAACAAATGACTTAGCTAACAAGTAGTAGTCAGCAAAGTCCACCACCTTCACACAATAGAGTCGAAATAGCAAATAAATAAAATAAATAAAAAGTCGGTTTCTCATTGGGCACGCGGTTAAGTTTTCTTGCCCGTCCACTTTCCTTGACATGCGTGCCCCTTCCTATTAACTCTCCCTCCTATATAACCAGCCCTCCCACGAACGCAAAAACCCAAACGACGCTTCTCATTCATCGCTCTTCATACTTTTCACGTTTGCGAAAATTCCTTCATATCGAAATCTTTGTGACCTTTTCTGTAATGGCTGAAACAAACCCTAAGCCTCAACAACCCGAGATGGTAATTTTGAATATTAGATCTCCCATATTCTTCCTCTGTTTCCTCGTTTGTATCGATTTTGATGATTTTTTTTTTTGGAATTGTAGGCTCAGGTTCAGAGTGAGGAAGAGAAATTGAAGTATTTGGAATTCTTGCAAGTGGCGATGATCCATGCGGCGCTCTATGTGGCGAAGGTGTATGGTTACGCCAAGGAGAATTCTGGTCCGTTGAAGCCTGGTGTTCAGTCCGTCGAAGGCACTGTTAAGACCGTGGTTGGCCCTGTCTATGATAAATTTCATGATGTCCCTGCCGAAGTCCTCAAGTTTGTTGACCGCAAGGTATAATTCCTTATATAATTGACAATTTTACTAATCACAATTGAAATTTTATGGACTGATTAGTTTCATGGCGTCGCTATGAATATGAAGTTTGTTGATTCCTATGTATTTCTCAGGGGTTTGATTATTTTGTTAGTAAATCCGCAAAATGGAATTTCAGAATTTACTTGGTTGCATTAGTCAAATCTTTTTTTTTTGTTTGTTTTATGATTAGTTTTTGATTCTATGAATTTCATGAATTGCAACAAACATTATGTGAGGTATATTTTGGATGGGTTGGACGTTGTGGACTTGTATTCATTTTCTGGCATGTGCACATGGAAGAACTGAATTACCATATATAATTAGGATCGGAATTGGACCCATTAACATGGGTGATGAATTGTTGGTTGTGGTGGTGAGTTTCTGTTGTTAGACACGGAGTTAGTTAAAACATGTGATATCTTGTTAGTCAGTTGCATACATATCCCCATACCCCATAATAGGATCATAATATGGATGCTCTCAGATATGGCAAAATGTTGTGTACTCTACGGCTGTTGGGGTGCGTATTGCTTTTGGTTTCTGGGCATTCATGTGCCTAGTGTATGTACCTAATGTTGGTCAGTGGATCTGATAATAATCGTACACTGATGTATAAAATAAGAAGGATCATAATATGGATGCTTCTCTTTTGTCAAAACATGTTTATGGTGCGACTAAAACATGTAGCTAGTGGCCCTGTAGTCATATTTCTTGTAGTTAAGTATCATGTCAGTCTATCCTGCAGCTTGCCGAAACGTTCTAGCTCTTATTGCAAACAATAAACATAGAGTCAAATTGCTGATCCTCTGTGATGATCAGTTTGCTTACCATTTTACTGTGTTGTAGCTTTGATGTTCGCACCATGTTGACATATGTGATTGACATGAATTCGACCATTTTTGCAGGTTGATCAGTCTGTTCGCAAGATTGAGACTCGTGTTCCCCCTATGGTCAAGCAAGCTCCTGCAGCTGCTCGCTCTGTTGCAGCTGATGTCAAAAGTGCTGGTGTGATGGGAGCTGCATCAGGACTTGCTAAAACAGTCTATGCAAAGTATGAGCCCACTGCCAAGGGACTTTACACCAAGTACGAGCCAATGGCTGAGCAATATGCTGCATCAGCGTGGCTCTCTCTCAACAAACTTCCCATGGTTCCTAAAGTCACTCAAGCAGTTGCTCCAGCAGCTGCTTACTATTCTGAGAAATACAATGTGATGGTTCAGCAAACAGCAGAGAAGGGATACAAGGTTGCTTCATATCTTCCATTGGTACCTACTGAGAAGATTGCTAAGGTGTTCAGTACTCAGCCTGTGGCTTCCAGCTAGGAAGGACCTACTGGTTTATTTTATGGTTCATAAATAGTAGTTTAGTTCTTTGTGAGGGTCTCCATATGATTTGGAGTGCTTTGGAACAATTGTTATTTGTTTATTGTGTTTTATGGATTGCTTATTGTGTGTAGTAAATCTTGTGTTTGTCTATTCTGTTGTCATTGTTGCTCGGGAATTTCTTTTTGCTCTGCGGGGATGTCTCTGATCATCGTAGGCCAAATTTTGCTCGATTTCAGTTTTCTATATTAGAACAACTCCATTCGTTCAAGACGATCAAGTGCCTTTACAAACGGGAAAGATGAGCTTCCTACAAACTAATAGTAATTTTGTTATTTTTTGGAACATAGAATGGTTATTAAAGAAACCATATGGGCCTGAAGACTAGGTCCTACTACTACATATTGATGTTTTCGTGCTAGCAGCAAAACATCATTTGCTAGTGTGTGATCGAACAGCATTATGTCCATCCTTCACGATATCTGCTACCATATGTTCATATAGGACAGTATAGGCTATGGCTTTTGTGGCCATTCGCCCACCAAAGAAGAACTGTAAAATATTTTTTGAAGGAAACTATTTCCTTCAAATAAGGAAGTCCAAATTGCCTCAATCGGGACGATTTTTCAGCAAGAAGAAGCGTAAAAAGATAGGTAGAGCGTCTTTTTAAAATTAAAAAGTCTATTTAAGTGTGGAGTTTTAATGTTTTGGGCCAACAGTTTATAAGAAAGAGGAAAAATTTCATAAACAATTATAGTTTGAAGTATAAGTACCATTTGTAGTAATAGTTTAGCTAATTATGATTCATAACTACTATTTTGGAGTTGGATTTATTCGCTTTGTATTTGTCGTATCTTGCTTTATATTTGTTGTATCTGTTCGTTCAACATAGTTATATCAACACATACAATTTTATTGGATAACTATATTGCGCGAAAACAAAATATATTGCATTTCGCTCTGTATGAATTGTATTAGCACACATAACAAGCACACTTCAATACACCCCAAAATGCGACACATTCAACATGCACATACAACGTACAATTTGCATATATACAACATACATTTGTGTATGTCACCCTATTTGAGTGCATCATACTTGTATTCTATGAGATACATATATATATCATCACCAAAAATCACTCCAACCTAGCTGGACTGGATCCATCTGCATAAAACACTTGATGTCACTGTGTTTGGTAATTTATTGAAATTATCTCTTTATTTGCTAAATATAGTTTGTAATATTTTCTTATAATAATGGTAAGAGCAAATTTCAAAAATACTAGCTCAATTGAAACTAATTGGGCTTTTATGCCAACACTTTGCTAATTACAATTCATACCAACTATTTAAATGCCAACTAAAAAAAAAGAAAAAAAAAGGAGAAGCGCCTCTCCTTCTCTCTTTCTCACCCGCCTCTCCCTCTCTCTTTTTCTTTCTGTTTCTTTCTCTCTTCTCGCTTGTCTCTCCCTCTTTCTCTTTTCTCTCCCTCTCGTTCTCTGTCTCTCTCCCTTTTTCTTTCACTTTTTCTTTTCCTCTTTGTATTTTGCATTGTTATCTCTCTCTGTCTCTCCCCCTCTTTGTATTTTGTATTTTCACCCCTTTCTCTCTCTTTTTCTTCTTTCGAATACAATTGTATCAACGAATACAAATACAATTCGTATCAATGAAATACAATTAGTATTCAATTATATCAACGAATACAAATACAATTTATATCAACGAAACACAATTTGTGTTCAATTGTATCAACGAATACAAATACAATTCGTAAGATCAATGAATACAAATACAATTCGTATGCGAAATACAATTTGTATTCAATTGTATCAATCGGAGTGTACCTTTGAAAAAAGAGCAGAAAGAAGCAAAACAACCCTGTAACAATGGTCGAGAAGTTGTTCCAGGGGAAGTAGAAAACGTAATTTTTAGTTTCTTATATGTTTGGTATTAAAATAGAATGCACTTCAATTGTATACTAATAGTTTTGACTAATTGACAAGGAGCGTAATTGATTTAAACTATAGGCATGAAGCGTAATTAAGCCTCCAATATTGGTGTGTTATGTAATTTTCCCTAATGGTAATTCCGAGCCCATTGTCGACCACTAGAGTAAAATTCCATTGGCAACGACATGGGCTGTAAAGCCCATTCCAATATGACATGGACTGGTCGGATCTCTCATGACCCGACCCGTTTAAGTCACACTATCCAAATTCCACATCCACTGATACTTCTAGTGCTCAGCCTCTTCCTTTCAAGCTTCCGTAGAAGAATCAAAATTCAACTGTGCAGAAAATCATGGCCACTTGCTTGCGGTTGCCCATGGCGTCCTCAGTTCCATGTTCCTCATCTTCATCGATGCCGCTAAAACATCGTAGCTTTAAGATTCGGTGTGTAGCCAATAGCAATAGCAGTACAAAAATTCCGATGCCTCCTATAAACCCTAATGACCCATTTCTAAGTAAGCTTGCCTCAGTTGCTGCAAATAATCCAGATGCACTCTTCTCTCGGCCTCAAAATTCTGATATGCCGCCCTTTTTGGACGTTTACGACTCCCCTAAGCTCATGGCTACTCCTGCTCAGGTATATTGTTGAGTTTTTCATTGGCTCAAATGCTTAATAGTTATTAGTTAGTCCTCTGTTCCAATTTGTTGGCAATATAGTGAAACAGTCTTCTTTGATGACATTTTTTCAAATATTTTCTTAAAAGTATTTTTGTTAACTATAAAAAAATGTGTTAGACGCAAGTCACTGGTTGAAACCGTGCTGGACCATATCTATTGAGAGGAGAAGGGTGGAGGAGTGGGTGACTTATTGGGTTGCGGGCGGAGAAAAGCGGGCGTGCGGACTCGGGTCGGGGCCATTATCTATTGGGTATCAAACCATGCGCCATGGACCTTTCGGGATTTCTCCGCTATCAAAAAAGGAAAAAAGGAAAGCTGTCAATTAGAGTACTGTGCTCTTTATGTATTTCATAAATATGTAATTTTGTTTTTAAAGAATAAGAAATCTATGCCTAGATTACAACAACAACAACAACATACCCAGTGTATTCCCACAGCGTGGGGTCTGGGGAGGGTAGAGTGTACGCAGACCATACCACTACCTCAGAGGTGAGGTAGAGATAATCTATGCCTAGATTCAGTTTCAAAAAAAAAAACAACCTATGTCTAGATGCAGATGGAGAAGAGTGTCACATTCTTTCGGACAGAAGGACTTTTATTTTTATCAATATGTTTTTGATTTTATTAGAGATTGTTTTGGAAAGGAACCACTGCAATAGGATGCTTATGTTGTTAGGATTCTGTTTTGTACTGAATACATTTGGTCTGCCTTCTTCATTTTGTTTTTAGCTTTGGGATTATTTTGTTCTCCTCCATTCTAATATTATTGGTTATATGTAAAGCAATTAATCAGGTTTATGAAGCCTTGTTTGTTGGGTTTTATTATATTCTAATTGGTATTGTGCTATTTGAATTAGGTGGAGAGATCAGTATCATACAATGAGCACAGACCGAGGAGACCTCCACCAGACTTGCCATCTTTGTTGCTCCATGGTAGAATAGTTTATATTGGCATGCCGGTAAGTCATCTTCTTCTTCATCATCCGATATTTTCCCAGTTACCCTGTGCTTATTAGTGATTTTTGCAATGTTTTGGCATAAGTAGGTATTTGGAAATAAAGGCCAACATTCAACTCCTTCCTTCTACCTTCTTATCCTAGTTGGTTCTTGTGCTTTAATGCCTTGTTATTGCTGAAACTATATATACTTTTCCTGGTAAATTTTGCTGCCCCCTCCACCCCTTCTCCTCATAGAAATCACGTTCTTACAAAAAGTTATATAAATAAAGTGGAAGGTCATTCAAGTTGAAGGAGTTCATAGGCTAATCATCCCGTGTGCCAGATGAGTTTCAGAGAAACCTGTGATTTTGTTGAATGTCTTATAGCTGGATGTTCTTCTGGTAGCAAGTCTTTCTAGAATGGTGAGTGAACTAGTGTGTCTCTGGAATCACTCTCTCTCTCTCTCTCTCTCTCTCACACACACACACACACACACACACACACACACACACACACACACACACGGACACAAAGAGAGAGAGAGAGAGAGAGACATTCCAGTTATTCCCTTACTTGTGCATTTCTTCACTAGAGACGTGCTTGGCTTTGCGCTTGAAGCCCCAATGGATACTTGAATTTTCTCCACGCTTTTTGCCTTTGACGATTTTGGATGCATCCATCTTTGTTCTGTTTGCTAACAGTCAGCATAAAGAGACAAACAAGAAATATGATTGATGAGAAAGGGCAATTCTTGGTTGGTATCTTTGTGTTGAATGGTGAATGCGATGTTATTTTGTCTCGAGAAGATTCCTCAAGATAGACAAAAGGAGAGAGTTGGCTGGTGCACGTGATATTGCTGAAGCTGGTAAAATCAGGATGATCTTTGGTACAATTTTATGGACTGGGATTATAATGAAAGTTTAACTATAGGTGACTCTATAGGCTACAATCTTCAAGTAGGAATAGCAATTGTGGTTTGAACTTGTCTGAAAAGTAATATGGGTTACCCCCTTTCTCGCTAAAGATATACAATAGCATTTTTAGTCCTTGTATCTGTTTTATTATTTTTTAGTCTTTATTTCTAATATTCTCAAACTTTTGAACACTGTGCGTCTGAAATTTAAATGCTTAGTGAATTAGACGCTTCTTTGAGATTCTTGTGTGGGACACTGTCATCCCAGTCTGTATAATATAGCTGTTAGATCTTCAAAGAAACAACTTTATTTCTCCAGCACGACCTTTCTGCTTTAGTTGGGTGTCTCTTGTTTGTACTATTTCATTTTATTAACAAGGTTCTCATGCCCTCTCTGAAGGCCCCAGCCCCCTTCCAAAAGAAAAGAAAAATGTGAGACACGTCTGCTACTTTAGAATACTTAGTTTTGTCCCATTCGACTATCCTATGTTTCAGGTTGTATTATTGCAAGATGTGTTTATTTTCTTAAAGAAACAGAAGTCTGCATTCCTTTGAATTCTTAAAACATAAGGCCCGTGGAAAAGGTCATAGGACCTTATAATTATACTAAAAGTTGAATTTCTCAAAAGTGAACTTCATCTCACCCTGAGGATAATGCTAACTTCCCCCTTTGATATATGCACTATATTTGTCATCATAGGTTCATTGCTGTAAGTTCTGGTGACAGGGATGCTCATGATTATTTGGTTTACATCAGAAACTATGTTGTAAAAGAAACATAAACCATGTAAAAGATGATTTATTGTTAATTACTCAAGGCAACATGCCCAGATGTTTTTGATCATACCATGTCAATGTATGTGTCTTTATTTGTTTTCTTGACTTGGAGGTACAAATGACCATCTTAATTTGGCGTGCTAAAATTTTCTAGTAGGCTTAACTAGCTAAGGTTATGTGCCTTTTATAGCAGGTAAACTTTAGAAGTCAAAAGCTGTTTATTTTTACAAGGCTTCATATTAATTTAGTCAATAAAGAGCTGAACACTCTGATACTTACTTGTTTTGACTATTTGGAGTTTCAATTTGATGTACTACTTTTAGTTTTGCCCAAGTTTGGGCCTTTTGGGATATGTTATATGGTGCTTTGGCAATAGAATTTTGCACACATCAATATGTTGACATCCTGGATTTTAGTCTGGTTTGCAACAACTTGTGCGTTGCTATTTATTATTGCAGTTCGGTAAACTTCCGCTTAACTCTTCATTTCTTCATTAGCACAAAATAATCACGATTTCTTTTCAGTTGGTGCCAGCAGTCACAGAGCTTGTGATTGCAGAATTGATGTACCTACAGTGGATGGATCCTAAAGAGCCAATCTATCTATACATAAATTCTACTGGGACTACCCGTGATGATGGTGAAACAGTGAGTTTTCATACAGGGGCATGCTTAATGCCCCTCTCTCTCTCTATATGTGTGTGTGCGCGCATGCATATTAAATCTGGGTATTGGTGCTAAGTAATGAAGTAATACCAATGCATGCTTTTCTTTAGTTATTTTCTAAGTGGCTGTTTCTGTATCTTCTATTTCGATCCTTGATATGATAAAGTGGTTTTGACGTACACTTTGTCCAATTTGAGCTATTAAAAGTGTTATTCTCTAACTTGCTCGCGAATACTTGATGATTGATGACATTTAATAACAGTTTACATGGTTATGATGATCGCTCATGGTTTTCACATTCTTAGGTCAATGGTCAACGATTGAAGGAAACACCTTTGTATGATGACAATATATAACATGCTACAATTCTGTAAACTACTCCCTGTTAAGAGTTCTTATGAGAAAAGTTTGTTACCATGAGGACTAAGGTTTTGGCTTACTCAGCTTTCTGCGTACGCACCTCTATGTTTTCGCTTTGTTGATCACGAGTCACAACTTCAAATTTACTACTCCATCCGTTCACTTTTACTTGTCACTTTTTGACTTGGCACACCCATTAAGAAAATAATTATTAATATGGCTATTTTACCATAGTAGCCCTATTAATTAATGGTTACTATTGTGTCTTGAAATTAGTTTGGAGAATAAACAATTAATGCTAAGGGTAAAATAGAAAGAAAAAAAGTTGTCCTTCCTTGATATATCAAAAATGACAAGTAAAAGTGGAAATCCAATTAGGAAATAAGTGACAAGTAATTCTGAACGGGGGGAGTATATAAAATGAAAATGTGCGGGGAGTGGCCTTCTTTTTAAACATGAGGCAAATAGATTGGTCTGAAGCATGAGGATGCAACAAGTTTTCTTGGTCCACAATTACAAACTCTTATTAATAGAAAAATAAATATGAGACACAGTTCTCTGTGCTTGATGAGTGTTTGGTGTTGGGGTTGATATTATGCTCAAATTAACCGATCTTGGGATATTTTATCAATGTAGGTTGGTATGGAATCAGAAGGTTTTGCAATTTATGATGCCATGATGCAACTAAAAAACGAGGTAAGCTCGCCAACTAAAATAGTTCTTGCTATAAAGTGTTCCATTTTAATCTAGCACGAGAATGTAAGATTTTTTCTTATCTAAGCCTTCTTTTCTTTAGTCAAATTTACTGGATAAGAACCAGGCAACATTGGCCTTCTGACTTGTGATTTTGTTTAAAGGTAAGTTAGTTTTTTTTTTTTTTTAATTTGTGGGAGTGTTTTGAATCTGCATGAGAGTTTTGGCTTTGTTCAAACTCGGTTGCAGTCTTTGTATCAAACTTAATTTGGACAATGTATAATTAGTTGTTTTCCTTAATCCTAGGCGTTCAGAGAAAGTACATTTTAATTTAAACTACATGTTTACTTCTGTAAGCATATTTCAGCCTGTTTCCTTTATGATTTTGTTAGCACACTCAGGTTGTTACTTACCTGTGCAGATACACACTGTAGCAGTTGGTGCTGCCATAGGTCAGGCATGTCTCTTGCTTGCAGCTGGTAGTAAGGGAAAAAGGTTTATGATGCCACATTCCAAAGGTGTCAAGTTTTCTCGTTCTTAGTTACAATTTTGATAACATGGATTTTCTATCATTTTCAATTTTTTTTAATGATTTGTGATGTTTGGCTGATGTTCTATTCCAGCCATGATTCAACAGCCCCGTGCGCCATCATCTGGATTAATGCAGGCCAGTGATGTTTTCATCCGGGCAAAGGAGGTTAGTGTGATGTCCTCTTAATCTACAAAACAGATGTGTCTTCATGGTAGTGAGTGGTAGAGCTTTAGTGTATGACAGTTGTCGATGAAATCTTTGATCAATGAACTTGTTAATTCTATAACTGTTGTTTTTACTTACTGTTTAGATTCTGATCTGCCTTCTATTTAACCGAACTAAGAAACCTTCGTTCTAAGTTAAAGTATCACTGTGGGATTTTTTGTTTTCATTCTCAAAAAAAGTATCACTGCGGGACCTCTCCTTGCCATTATATTCTATTAGCGGAATGGTTAAATGACTATGACATCATAAAAAATGAAGAATTGTTGCCAGTTTCACACTCAAATAAGTTTTTTTAACCTAAAAGATTTTAAGAAAAATATAAGGTTTGGTTTGACTGGGTTAGCTCGATCCTTGGCCAATTTGTCTACCAGCTGATTCCAAGGTTTTATTTAAAAAATAAATAAATTCGGCTGTTTCTTTTCCTTAAGTTTTAATTAAAAGTTCTCATAAAAACATTGTAGAAAATGAGGGTCTTCTAGTAAATATATCCTTAAAGTTGACACCTTTAAGTTTTGAGGAGGCGAGGTCTGTTTAGTTTCCTAGGCTAGATTGGAGGTGTGAGTAATTGGTCCTAAGATTTAACCTCATTGGGCCAATTTAATTTTTTCAAGTTGATAAACATTCTTACATCAAGAATGCCAAATTCGTTATTATTTATCAGTAACTATACATTCCAGCCAATGGGTTCTGAAAGAAAGTTCATGATATTAATCGAAATTGAAACTTTCATGGTCTTCGTTAACATGTTGCCCTATTGTTTGTTGAGTTTGGCTTTGACTGTTATAAAGTGTTCCGTTATCTTAGTATTTATATCCGTAATATCTGGTGTTTTTTCTTGCATGCAGGTCCGAGTTAAAGGGAGGCAAGGGGGTTCAATTGAATCCCCTTCGCCGAAAAATTGTACCGCTAAAATAGGGCAAAAACAATTTTTTTCTTGGTTATGTATGAATTGTTGATCCTTTTGATAGAAGGGAATCATAGGTAAAGTCATAAGTGTGGCACTCATTTTTTCAATCCCTTTAATGAATTTCTGGCTTCACCACTGCTTGCATGTATATATCTTTTGTTTATTTGTGTGCACAAGCACTGCCGAGTACATGCCAAGTTTGTGACTTACGTGTTCTAAACATAAAGAACATACAATTGATTGTAAAGTATGTAACCATTAAATTATTACAAAGTAAACTATATACTAGTTGTTAAGGGTATTTTAGTCAATTATGGCCTATTCAGAACTCTATATCATGTTCACTGTACCCACTGGATAATGTACATTCTCAAAATAAATCCATCTAAAACTGAACTATCCCTGGATGAGCTCATCACAAGCTGTCATATTTAGGCATCAGCTCTTTGTGAACCTGAATATATTCTAATGGGATTGATCAGCTGACTACTCTCTTTTGCAGGTAATCATAAACAGAGACACCCTTGTCAAGCTTTTGGCTCAACATACTGAAAATGTGAGTAGGGAACATTTCTTGCTTGTTGTCCTTTTGTAAATCAAACAGAAGGCATAATAGCATCTGTTGTATCTTACCAGTCGGAAGAGACTGTTGCCAATGTGATGAGAAGACCATATTACATGGATGCTACTAGAGCTAAAGAATTTGGTGTCATTGATAAGGTAAATAACTTTCATTATCATGCCAACTGTGTCATGTCTTAAATGTCTTCTGAAGTTGTTGGAGGTGCTGAAGGTTTATCAGATGGATTTTCTAACTAACGCCCGTTCTTGGGTTTCAGATTCTTTGGCGTGGCCAGGAGCAGATTATGTCAGATGTTTCTGCACCCGAGGTGTGGGACAAGAATGCAGGCATCAAAGTGGCTGATGCTATTTAGGTTCTTCCAAGATATAATCCGATGGTATTCTCTTCTTCCCCTATTTGTCTTTTCAGTAGGTAAATGTGGGTTGATATAACACATCAAACAAAAACTAAAATTAGGTTTATATATAAACTAAGATCTAGGGGTAGTGCTTTCTCACGATGTTTGGGCCCTTGTGTTATTGCTATCCACAATCCAAATGTCCAGTCTTGGGTGCACTCTCAGTGTTAAGAGTCCCACTTTGGTTGAGGGTATGAGTTATAGTCAGTTTTTAGGCAATTTTCACCTCTTGATTTACCTTTCGGATTGATTTAATCCATGATCGATTTTGCTTCACATAGCATCAGAGCCTCTATGATCTCAGTAAAAACTCAGCAACTTCCAGTACACGGTGGGCAGATGCCCGGCAGATATTTCGTCTTTTCTTTCTTCTTTATTTAACACTGCCTCTTTTCGGCAGCCAACCTTCCTCTCTTAGCTATTGGCACCGTTCATCTCTTCAACGGATGTTCTACTGCTTATCTTTTTTCACATGGTATAAGAGCCTCTACAACCTTAAGTAGGCTCTGGAAGAAATTTTTGTCTGCCAACAGAGCCTGGCCTTATGCAGCCTACCAGGCTAATGATTTTTTCTTTTTTCTTCTTTCGGTGTTTGGCACTGCCTTTTCTTGGCGAATTTCCTACCTTTGCTATTGGCACCTGCTCATTTGTCCAACGATTGTTTAGGCATTCTCTCTGTACAGGAGACTGGCGTCGTTCATCGGTATGACAACCAATGCCACTCGTCTCTGCTGCAGCCAGTACCCTCCTCATAACTTTGTATTTTCTTGTCATTGTTTCGTCAAATCAAATTATGTAAATAGTGTCATAGAAATTTTGCAAACCATACCTCTTTCTAGTGACTGATTTTTTTTTGTATCCATTTATATTACAAGAATCAGTTTCTATTTGTGCAATTGCCAATGACTGAAGACTCATTAGAGGGAGAATTCTAGCATGTCTTTTCCTTTTGTTGAGTGTGCATTATCCTAATGAAATTTTGGCGGCAACCTGTTAGGTTTTCAAAACAAGCGAACAAAAGTTGTTTTTTCCACTGTGAATTTGGAAGTGTGTGTTGAATGTCGAGAGAAAGAATTACGTGTGTTTAGATATATTGAACTTAAATGAAGGAAAATATTCTAATAGGTTACTTTTGAATGTTCCGTTTTTACGTATCAAATAATTACATACCATATTAGAAATAAAGATTATGACCTTCTATGTTGTTCGTTGCTCCAGATTCCTATACATGGAGCTTCACTTGCACATTGTTAATCGACTAATTGAGATAAATATTTTTTTCCCCATCACTTTCTTTACAATCCGAATGTTGACACTCAAAATGTGATCTCTTTCCATCTGCCTAAGCCTTGGTGCCTTGGTGGGTAAAGTTATCCAGTGTCTCTGCTTGTGGGAGGTAGCAAATACTCAATGGAAGATTCGAGGTGTGCACAAGCGTGTCCTAGACACCACACCATTGAAAAAATGGTTATACACGAATGCTGTTCTCCATCCTGTTTTTACTATTTCCATGAGGGTTCGCGGAATCATTTAGTTTTTCGCTTTTCTAGTGTTAAATGAGTCAAGTTTATACGTTTCTTGGTTTGTTAAGTATAATACACTGTGCTCAGTAGTGAATATGTTTTGGAGAAGCAGCTATCTTGTTAAGCTGTTTTAGAGACTTTATGATCCTATTAAGCTCTTCTAGCTATTCATTGGCAGGGAATATTGGCGAAAGCGTATCAAGGACTGAAACTCCGGTTCATTTCACAAGAAAAGAGTTGCCAAATGAGAGTCCTGAAATGGACGCACTTGCTGTAGCTCTCCAAGATTATACAGTATCATGATGAGATACTTACTACGTAGCAACCAAGAATAGGGGTTTAGCTTGGATAAAAAGCATTGTACACAAATTGTTGTTCTTATCTGAATTCGCGAGTTACACAATTATTAGCTCATGGCACATTTTTCTTTTACTAGCTTCCTCTTTGACAGATTTCTCTTTAGATATATGTTGTGCTATTCTTGTCCATCTCATAACAGCTTTCTGCGAGGCAAGAAATATGAATTTATCCATGTTTTTATTTCGTATTTTTCCTCGAATAGTTTGAAAGATCACCTAGTGAATTACTGTAAGAAATTTTTGTGGCGATAATTCAAGTCATCAACCAGTCCGAGAGAGAGTTAAGCAGTTATCAATACTTTTGGTCCTACTTTGATAATGGAGTTATAATACCTTAAAATTCTCTTAAAACTGTTCATGTTTTATCAGCTTAATACTTAAATTATGAATCTCGGGATAACTTTGTCTGCCAACCAAACGACCCCCGCAGTTTGTAAATTTTATTTGGTTAATAAATCTTTTACTTACCGAAAAAATAAAAAAATTAATTGAAAAGTTTGAATATTAAAACATACTTAAAATAAATGTTTAGAGTGTTATGCTTTTGTCTTATTAGCTAATAACCTGGTTGATCAAACTTTTGGGAGGTTAAAAATACTTAATTTTTTTAAAAAAATGCGGCGTCTGATCAAGCCAAAAACTGTTTTTTAGAAGCTAAAAAAAGGTAGTTTTTTTCTAAAAGCACTTTTAAGAAAAATGCACTTAAAAACACTTTTAAAAATTTGGTCAAACATTAATTGATGCTCAAAAGTGATTTTTAAATTTATTGACCAAATACAAATTATTTCTCACAAAAAATGATTTGAAAAAATAAATAAATAAAAAAGATTATTTTTAAAAAATAAATAAATATAAAACGCCACATATAAAGTATAAAACGCGTGAAAATCAAAGCGTACCGTTAAAAGTAAATAGTTCTCCGACTCTTGATCGGATTCGGGTCCTATATATAAGTAGGTGAATGCACCACTTTAAAGAACAAAACAATTGGAGGGTAGAAACACTTGTCTACTTCTTTTTTTTTTTTACTTCTGATTACTCTGTCCCATTTTGTGATTGTTTACTTTGTTACAACATTATATGAATTCCACTTGTTTTTGGAGTATGATATCCATTATTCAGTAATTTTGTCAAAATAAATTCTTTTTTTTTACAAGAAAATTTGTTAATGCTATGTTCTTGATCATCATGTTGTCTTCTTGGTTCTTTGTATTTTTCTTTCTTGACTTTCTATTAGTCTGATAAGCATAGTATTTGAATTTTTTTTACATAGAAAGAAATTATTCAAGAACGGCTTAATCTAAAGAACAATTTTACTGTTCGAATTCAATTTCTTTCTATCTATTTTGACTCTCCATCTAGATTTATTTGCATCTTAAAGTTCCATCATCTGTAAACTGCTCCTTTCCTTTTGCAACTTGAAGACAGGAATATGATTTTATTTTAAAAATCATTTTGAAATCGAAGTTGTAAGCGCTTTCACTTTCTTCGTATTCCTTCATATTTGAAGTGCTTGTGTTATTTACAGGTACACTTCATGCTTTAGATAAAAAGAACTCCCATTTATTTCAAGATTTCAAAATATTTGTTATTAATTTTTGTAGTTATGATTTTTCTACATGATAGTACTATCCAAGGGGTTTGGCCATTTTACAACCGAGGAGGGATGAGGTCAATCTTGCGTTGTCTACTTTTGGATCATCTACCACTATTGCCTCATTCCTTTTTGTATCACTTCTATTCTGTGGTTTAGTTGTTTTTAAAAAATAAATAAATTATGCATAATTCTGCTTTCCTGGAAGAGAATCTTCTGTTTGTATCAATGATATTTCTCTGTTTTTTAACATCTGTAGTTTTGCTTTCCTTCTCAGTTACATCCTACATTTTCTTTATAACCATCGAGATGTTTCTTGTTTTTTCTGTGTTTTAATAACAATGCGCTGTTACTTTATCGCCTAGTTGAGCTTATTTTTGAACCTTGCTACAGCCTACAAGACTCCAAATCCAACCTCTGTTTTTAGACAGTGCTCGAATACATAGTTTTGAATTTATATGCTATGGCTGTTGCATTTCTTATGGAAGTTTTCTTTTCCTGCTTAATTGAAAGAAAAGCTGCATGTTGTGGTTATTAAAAACGCTACATGTTTTGGTTAGCGCTTACAGAAAGCAGTCTGAAAATAAATAGTTTAGGCTAATCTCTCCTATATTGATGCTCCTCTCAATAGTTTAGTAATCTGCATTTCAAGTGTTTAACAATTTATCCTAAATCATGATTCATGCGCATGTTTATTCCATTAAGATATCTAACTCATAATACATTGGTTTACCTTTTCACTCAACTTTATCTGTGAGGAACAAGTGTGTTCAAAGTAATGGATAATGGCATCAATATCAGATACTAAAATGACAGCATGTCACCAAAATTTGGTATTTTGGGGAGACTTTAAGAGTATGAAAAGATTAGATTCTGAGGGTGCGATTACTTCTTCAATAATTCCTAACGCTTAACATGGTAGTTATTCTTCTTTATTTGGGGCTTTGTTTCTGAGCAGTGGCTTTGTTATTACCATTGCTTGCTAAATTCTCCTGGTCTTGATATTTTTTGTGTAGGTCTGTCATGGATGGAGAAATTATGAAGTATGTGATTGAAGCATATCCAAAAGGCATCTGCTGTTCAGTTTACTGTACCAAAAGAAAGGATGGGGAAGAGCCAGGATCTGACCACTCCTTCTGTTTTATTTTTCTCTTTCCATGCCGATTAAGCTTCATTCAAATGTGATTCTATTAATGTATGTTGTTTTCATAGTCATTACAGTGCCATTGGTGCTCCAGTAGTACAACTATTGCTAGAAGCTATGGAAAGAATTGGCATAATGAAACAAATTTAGTTGTTTGGGGTATTGCTTTCCAAGAGTAAGTTGTCTAGGCCTTCTCCTTTATTTTATTTTTTTCTCTTCCCGTGGTTGATTAAGCTTCACTCATGCGTGTTTCCATCGGTCTATTTTGTTTTCCTTCAATGCCTGTGCCACAGAGTTAAGCAAAGTTTGCAGTCAAAAAGAAAACAAATCTAGGATTACACACTGCTACTTTGAGACAGGTGTTCCAAAGCTGACAATCATGTGTAGGGGCTATGAGCAAGCTACTGGCATGGTAATCTAACAATATAGCCGTTTCAGGTATTTGCTCTGTCGGAGGAACTTTTCTTAGCTTTCTCCCATTAGTTCCATTTTATTTTACTTACTTTTTCCTTTCCCATCTCCCATCAGTTCCTTTTAATTTTGTTTATATATGTATGTTTAATGTTTTCCTTTCCATGTTTGCTGGTACAGGTAGATGTATTAGGTGTTTCCATTTGGATTGTTCATCCTCTATTGCATTTGAAGCGGTTGGCTGGTGATTAAAATTTCAGTTGAACTTCACATGTTTTATTGACCAGCTGATATTCCAGTGTAATTGATCTTAAAGTTGGAGCATTCAATCAAAACCACTAAGGGACATTCTAGAGGTAATCTGAGTATGCACTTTTTTCATTCAAGTTGTACCTATAGCATGTTTTTTTAGTTTCACACTAGGCTTAACAACTCGTTCTGAAAGGTAATCTTAGTCGTATGCTTTTCCTCCCCTTACCTTGATCGTCTGAGACCACTCTAGGGATGGATTTTCATGTTTATAGCTTTCTACTGACTAGGTAGACCCACTATTTCATTTGTATTTTGAGGAGTCTCTATAATATATCTCCAAATTTGGGTGGGCCTAATAATGATAATTACGCCTTCATATATGTCTGGCCATGTGTTATTCTTTGTGTTCAACTTTAATCCCTATACTCAAAAGGTTATTTCCACTTCAGTACTTATGTCCTTAATGTTTCCCTGGTAATATGTACATTTGTTTTTCAATATAATATCAGGAAAAGAACTGTTAGTAGCTATTATTTACCTTTCTGGTGATTGATCATTTCATTTGTAGTGCTTTATTGTCTTCTCTCTCCATGAATAGTAGATAATATTTTTTGAGAAAGATTCTTCTATTT
Source organism: Jaltomata sinuosa (assembly GCA_003996215.1). Classification (NCBI taxonomy): domain Eukaryota; kingdom Viridiplantae; phylum Streptophyta; class Magnoliopsida; order Solanales; family Solanaceae; genus Jaltomata; species Jaltomata sinuosa. The sequence goes on along the minus strand of QJPP01007297.1, from coordinate 729,420 downwards.
TTGATTTCGCTGATGATGCATTCACTTTATCTTTGAATGTAACAAACCTTCAATCATGCTGACAACCTTCTCTCTTGTGTTGTTGCTACCCTATATCCTATCAAATCTATAATAAAAGAGTGTGCCAACATGTGAATTGAGGAATTAATTCTTGTTATAAAGCTCATAAGTTTCCACCTGTTGATACTCTTGAATTCTACTGACATTAGATTAAGGGGGACACTGTGCTTTGCAGTATTGATGTTGTAAAACTTTGATGGAGATTATGTGCTTGTTCTATCACATACTCTACACTTGGCTTCGTTACGTACTTGTCAGTACACACTAGATCCAATCGATCAGTTGGTATTGTGTCATTGCCTCACCAATTTTCTGGTGGTATTTTTTTCCACGCTACCACTCGAGAAGACCGCTCATCATTATCACTATTAAAGAAGTAATGGTTAGTTGTATCTGAATAACTAGAAGTCATAGAAAATATCTTTGCAATACCTTCAAATTTTTGGCATAATGAAACAAAATATATAGCTTTTTCGGGTATAGCTATACCAAAGTTATCTTAGCCTTCTCCCTTTATTTTCCTATTATTTCATTTTCTTTTTCTCTTTCCATGGTTGATTTAGTTCACTCATGCATGTTTCTTTTTTCTATGTTGTTTTCCTAGAACGCCTGTGCTACAAAGTTCAACAAAATTTGCTGTCAGAAAGATGGAAAATTTAGTATGTACAAAATGCTATGTTAAGACAGGTGCTCAAAGTATGGCAACCATTGCTAGAAGTTGTGAACCACTGGCGTAGCGATGTAAGATATATAGATCCCTTCTGTTCCCTTTCTTTTATTTACATTTATCTTTTCATATTTGATTAAGCTTTTTCACTTGCACACAACAATTCTATTAGTGTATGTTGTTTTCTTGTAGGTCCCGCAGAATTCAGAAAAGTTTGCTATAGAGAAGAAAACAAATCTAGGATGTACACTGCTGGGTGATCCAAGTAGAACAATCATCACAGAGATAAATAAGATAAATAGTTGTTTTAGGTGTCTGGATTTCCCAGAGAAAGTTTCCTTCTCCCTTCACTTTCCTTTTCTTTTTCTGTTTCTTGTTCTCTTTCCATGGTTGATTCAGCTTTACTCAATTGTGATTCTGTCAGCTGTTTCAGGTGTTTTTTCCCATGCCTGTTTCACAGGTGCTCCTACTGGTACAACCATCACTAGAAGCTACAGAAAGGTCTTGACAGAAAGGTATTCTTTCCCAGAGGAAGTTGTCTTGGCCTTCTTCCTTTATTTTCATTTTATATTTTATTTTTCTGTTTCCATGGCTTTTTCTATTAATATATGTTGTTTGCATAGAACGCCGGTGCCACAGACTTGAGCGATGTACATAATTGCTAGTATGGCAGGTGCTCCATCAAACCTAGGAACTATAAGCAAGCTATTGGCATAGAAATGTGAGATATATAGCTGTTTCAGGTATTGACTTTGTCAGAGAAAATTATCTTAGCGTTTTTCCTTCAGTTTCCTCTTAGCTTATTACTTCTTCTCTTTCCATGTCAGGTGTCTCCATTTGGATCATTCATCCTCTCTATTGCATTTGAAGCGATTGTTTGGTAATTAAAATTTCAGTTTAACTTCACTTGTTTTATTGACCATGATCTTAAAGTTTGAGCATTCAATCCAAATAACTAGGGGATATCCTAGAGGTAATCTAAGTATGCACTTTTGTTTATTCATATTGTACGTGTATCATGTTTTTTAATTTCACACTAGGCTTAACAACTAGTCCTGAAAGGTAATCTAATCTTATGCTTTTCCTCCTCCTTACCTTGATCGTCATGAGACCACTCTAGGGATTGGATTTTCAGGTTTATAGCTTTCTGATGACTAAGGTAGACTCACTATTTAATCCTAATGGTGCTGTTGATATCATAGTCTGCTGAGTTAGCTTTTTCATACTTGTTAATTCTTTTCATAATTTTCAAAGGGCACTTGTTAGTTCTGTAACAGAACAAATTCTTGACAAATTTAATTGTCATTTGTCATACTTAATAAGGTTTTCTTATAAGAACTGTATACATAAATATTTGGATAATGAATAGATTTTGTGGATAAATGAATAGACAGAGCCATGCCACCTTTTATGCTCTCCCTTTCTCTGGAATCCAATTTTTCTTGAAGGAAAGCCTATGTGAGAATAAAGTCTGAAGGCGATGCAGCCAGGTAAACATTGTTACTCTTTTAGTCTCATCCAGAGTGCGCCTCGTACCTATCTTAGGTGCAAACATTCTTATGTTATATTTTGATGGCAGAAAAGTCACAATAGGACAAATACTTCTTTATGGGAGAGTATATCTGAGGAGGAGGCTTTGTTTCTGGCACATCATAAATGTTGTTAGGACTGGCCGTCTCACTATGGAAATCCAACACTAGGACAGAGACGGAACAAAATCACTTTATGTCAATGACATAGCTAATAAAACTGAATAATATTTGAGAAACTGTCATGATCATTCACATAAACTTCTTTTTGTTATTTCTAATCATGGTAATGAGAGGATGACTGAAGAACGAAAATTTACATTACACCTTTTTTGCAATGGCAGAGCAATGCCGAGAAGAAACTTTGCCCTGTTTAATTTTCAGGAACTTATGAGCTGATCCAATGGATGTTCATTTCAATATCTGAAAGTGGGGATTCTTAGACACCTATAGTTCCTCCTTGAAGCTAGAACACAGAGAATCAAGATTCAGTGGGTTTCATATTTCTCTCCTTTATTTTTGGTTGCTCTACTAAGCATTCTTCAAATCTCATTTTCTAGCCTGCAGGTAATGGCAACTGCAACTGATATTTGTGCAGGTTTTTGGAGTTCAAGGAGAAGCAGCCAAGCCTAACACCGGAAGTAAATTTCAGAATTATAATTTGCTTACATTTTTATCCTCTGCCCTCAAATGGTAATAATAACTTAGCCTTGTGATCATATTTGAAGTAGGACATTCATCTAACATCTATTGAGGCATCCCCCTTTATTGCTGCCATTAGCATCATCGTTACGTTGTATCTGTTTGGAAGCGTGTTAAAAGGTGAAACCTGTATTGGGGCATCTGCTAAATGGATCAGAACATAGGAGAAATATTTCATTTATGCTTCTCTACTGGTTCTAGATTGCAGCACAGACTATTGAAAATGAAAATGCATTTATTACGTTGAGGCTACATATGGAGTAGGAAGAGTTATTTCAGGAGAGGTATGGACCAAGTTCTTCTCATATCTGTCTCATGAGTTTCTAAAGGTAGTTTCAGTTCTTTGACATGAAGTGCTTTAACTGTTCTAAACTTTGGTGCTCCAGGTTCTTGTTTTTTCAGATTTTTAACTCCAAATATGACTGGGTTAGTAAAGCCCGTATTGGGGCATTTGCTAAATGGATCACTACATAACAGAAATATTTCATTTATCATTCTCTATTGGTTCTAGCTTGCAGCACAGACTATTGGAAACAAAAAGGCATTTACTATGTCGAGGCGCAGATACATATGAAGTAGGAAGACTTATTTCAGAAGAGGTATGGACCAAATTCGTCATATCTGTCTCATGAGTTTCTAAAGCTAATTTCTATTCTGTGACATGAAGTGTTTTAACATGTTCTAACCTTTGGTGCTTCAGATTCTTGTTTTCTCAACTTTTTTAACTCCAAATATTACTGGGGCAGTAAAGCCTGTGTTGGGGAATTTGCTAAATGGATCACAACATAATGAAAATATCTGTTTGGAAGAGTATTAAAAGGTGGAGAAATATGGTACGTTTTGATTTTGTTTTTATCTTGCAGAAATAGTCAATTGATAAATAGGGGTAGTATGTAAGGATTGATCTGATTGCTTACGATACAAATCATGTTTACATTCTAAAAAAAAAAAAGCATGTTTATTCTATTTACTTTTTTTGAGTTCAATAAACTGAAAAGGTCTGGTGTTAGCAGGTTAGTAATTGTACAACTGCTGAAACTTTTAGCATACCAGAATAAGACATTTAGCTGTTTGAGGTATTGAATATTTTTGGAGAAAGTTATCTTAGCCTTCTTCCTTCTTGTTTGTGTAAACCCCCGTAACTTTTAAACGTTAATTACGGCTAATTACATACCTAGTTACGTGATTCAAGTGTTTTCAAGTAGGTCCATTCTAGGCTTCAAGTATTATTGAAACTTGCTTGAACATGAATAACTTCTTGAATCTAGAAATATTTTGTGATGAACATACATGAAACCCTCTTTAGGTTTGCCAAAGATCTTTGGAATTCATTTTATCTAAAACAATTTTAAATGAGACAAAAAAAGGGAGAAAAGACCGCTCAATAAATTAAGTTGTTCAAAGATTTTTCTTTGAACGGTTTAAAAGTTATTCCATTTGAGTTATGAGAGTACAAATGGCCCTTCTTTACTAGAAATTAATTCTTTCATGTAAAGAAACTATTTTGATACTCATAACCCACAACGGAAGGCAGAATCTAATTTCATTGGATCAAACTGTTGGGCGAAGAAAAGAAAGAGAAAGCCATGGACGGTTTGCGGTAAATTATGTACATTTTGTTATACAACCCACGTGTCTAAGGAAAATATACAAAATGGCAAAAATGGTCCCTTATGTTTGATGGTAAATTTAAATCTAACCTATAGTGTTTGATAAATATTTGATGGAGACTAAGTAAGTATTTGGCCATGAGAATTTTTTACTATTTTTCAAAAAATTATTTCACTTTTGTCCATCTCACTTCTTTTACTTTTTTAATTTTTTTTTGAAAAAATCTTAAATTTTTTATTTTCATAAAATAACCTCATTTAAATTATATTTTCATTTTAAAATCATATTTTATATTTTAAAAAAATATATATTTAAAATCTAGATAATTATTATAAAAATTATTGCCAAACATAACTCCAACTCCAATTTTGAAAATTTAAAAAAAGTGAATTTTTTTTTGATTCTCATGGCCAAACGAAGGCTAAAAAATGTTTAACTTTTAGAAAACTTAAAAGAAGTAAAACATACGAGGGTTATTTTAAACCCACCCTCAAATATATGATACTACTCCCTCGGTCCTATATTAATTGACCAGTATACTAAAAATAGTTGTCTTATATTAGTTGGTCACCTTACTAAATCAAGAAAGCATTAATTTAAATTTTTCTCTTATTACCCTTGCTATTAATTCTTTTTGAAAGTGTTCAGACTTGTTTGTAAAGTTTCAAAGAAGTTTCTTAAGGGGTGATTTGGTAAAACTACTTTCTTATTTATGATTTCTTAACATGCGTGTAAAAAGTAAAGTGGTCAATTAATATGGGACGATGGAGTATCATTTTTGTCATTTTGTGAAGAAAAATACTTTACTCCATGAAAGAAAAGAAAGGTTATTTCCATATAGACTCCTTGAGGTTTAGTTCAGTGTCACTCAAGACCCAATAAAATTATCCAAAGTACCATCATATAGCGTTTTGTAATCATCGAAGCTCGATCTCTCTCTATATTGAGTAGTTGGTACTCCTATACATTTCTTTAATCTATGATTTTGCATAAACTCTGGGAACAGTGCATTTAAAGCCAATGGGATTTGTGGGTTGACCCCAATTTTCAGAGGGGAGAAGAAAGAAAGATGAGCCAGCCATTGTTCTCTTTCAAATTCGCCTTCTTCTTCTCCCTTTCTCTCGCCGCTTCATACACTGTCACTTCAACCCCAACATTCCGCAAACTCGAACTACCTTCCTCTGCCGTACCCAAGGCCTCAGCCGCCGATTTGCTCGCTCTATTGGGCCCACCTCAACAATCCTCTGCTGTCAACTCTCAAGAGGCGCGTCAGCTCCGTTCTTGCTTCAAATTCCTCGTCCCTTTTTCTCCAAGTTCTCACACTCCTAATAGACGTTCCTTGAGTTCGAAATTGAGTGATGGACGGAGTATTAGAGAAGACAATGAGCTTATTTGGTGGCCGCCGGCGCCGGTGATGGAGCTTGCTCGGCTCGCCGTTGACTCTGGTGGTGATACTGGTTCTATTCAAAGGACTCTTGATCCAACAGTCATCCCTGTGAGTCTCTATTTTGACAGCGTTCTCTCTAGTTACTATGCATGCTTACAATTGGGAGTTACCTGTAATTAGGTGACAATGCATGTTAATTAACCATGGTTAAGTGTTAAAAAGTCTATGTGCAAACACATGCCAGGTATCAATTGGCTTGGTGTAAACACCGGGTGCGGTAAAGTTATTACCCCCGTAATTATATGGAAATAAGATGAGACATTTGTGTAATTGCAAAAGCAAAGTCTATTATTTCAGCTCATTGTATAGTGCACGATGTTGTGATCAACATTTCCTTGAGGATAATCTATTATTGGCATATGATCTGATGAATGTATAGGGTAAACTTGTAAAATTTCTCTTTGAAGCTAGTAGTTCAATTTTGTTTCAACAGTAGAAACAACATAAAAGGAGAACACGGAAAAGTAATTTTATATATTGAACTAACCATGCTGTTATCTCGTTCTTGTTTCAAATTGCTAGTAACCAATGTGTAATACATCATTTCACAAAGCTTGAACTGTCTTGAAAGGTATTAGTATAGTGATTTAAGTGAATAAAACAGGTTATAGAAGTGCCAAGTGCAATAGGAAAACTCAAATAATCCGAAACAAATAACTGAGAAGTGAGACTTCCAGAAAACTTGGACAATGGATAACCGCAAAAATTCAAAAAGTGGATATAGGGATGGCAATGAGGCAGGCGAAGGACTTAAAATTTAGCAGGGCGGGTAAGGGACCTAATCTAACAAATTTGGTAATTGAAAATTGGGATGAGGACATAAACGCACAAGGAGGTGCATTTTTGGGCTTTTTGTAATGCCTAAGGGGCCGCTTTACAAAACGAGTTGATCACCATTCACATATTAATATATCTGGAATTTAATTGGTGTACTCTTTGTATGATATTATTAAGATGCAGTACTCAAAGTATCTTACCTATAACTTGTATTAAGAACAAATTTCATAGGGAAACAGAGAGACGCTATTAGCTTGTATCTCAATCTAAAACTTTTAAGGTAGCCTGTACTCATAGGCACTGTTGCCAAAGGCGCACTTAAGCCCAGAAGCGAGGCTCAAAACGTGCTGAGCGCTTCGCTTCGCTTCGCTTAATGTGTGCTTCAGTGTCGTCATCAAGGTTCTAAGGCATACTTTTCCTTTTCAATGAGCCTCTTTAGAAGAGGCGACACTAAACAATTGATATTTCACTTTATCGTAATTTTTTTAAATTTCTTTGTTCAGATATTTGTCATTCATGCTTATAATTAGTAGTCTTGGACTAAATATATATGTTTGTATTTTCTCTCTCCTTGCACCTTTTTTCATTAGTCCGCACTTTATTTGCGATTTGTGCTTAAAGGCCCAACGGACCTTAGAGATTTTTTGCTTTTAGTAACACTGCTCATAGGGAGATACAAATAACTGTCAAGTGCAAATGTTTAAAGAGCCTGATCCGGAGGTAAAGGATGGGTACCTGCAAAAATTCAGAAAGTGGAAAGGAAAAAACTAAGGTTGTTTGGTGTAGGCTACAGAATGTATATGATGTGCACAAGATGAATAGATTTTCATTAGCTCATTCAAGGAGTAACTTTTGTATAGAAGAGGTCCCTTTATTGTTCTTTGTAAAAGGCACAACTACTTTTTTGTATATGCCAGGCATCACCTTAGTGCTGGCAGAATATTATCATTAGTCCTTACTAATCGAAAAAAATGGAAAAATTAAGTCTCTGCATTATTTGCCTCTGGCAACACTAACTCAGGGCTACATACCTATTATAATACTATAAAGAATTGAAAAACAAATAGTTCTAGCTTTTATCTTCTTTTGTCATGAAAGCATCTGTGTCAAAATCTCTAAACAGATAAATGATAAATGCACAAGGATATGTACATTTTTGGCTTTTTGTAATGCCACGGGTGGCTGCACTATAAAGAGTGTTGATCATCAATCACATACAAACATGGCTGGAATTTTAATTGGTGCACTCTTTGTACAATATTCTTAAATGTAATATTTGAAGTATCTTACTTATAACTTGTGCAAAGGAATGAATTTCAGAGGGAAAAAAGGAGATAGGTTTAGCTCGTGATGTCCATCTAAAAACCTTATAGAGGCCCTTACTAATAGGGTTTCTATATCACTAGCAATTTATTGAAGTGCCCTCTTTTGATTGTCTTTCTCAGCTATTTTTGACAGTAAGTGCACCCTCTTCAATGTGCAGGTTCCTGACATTGAAGGATCAAAGGAAGACCGATGTGAACTTACTAGAACTCCTTATGGGAGACTTTTTATTAATAAGGTCAGCATTAAAATGGAACTTCTACATCCTCTTGAAATGAGGATTTCTGGTTGCCGATTAATGTCGAGTTCAATTGTTGTTTTGTAGGAGATAAATTCATACCTCGAATCATTGTTTGAAATGATTGTTGCTCGGGGACCCAGTGTAGGGCTGAATGTATCATTGTCGCGCTTTGACTTCTTTCATGGTCATGTCTTTCTTGCCAGAGACTCTGGAAGGCTTGGGATTTTGTAAGTTGACAATGAACCCTTCACCATCTTGTGTACACATGACATAAATGGTGCTTCTGTTTCTCTAGTGTTCCACAAAAGTTAGGCCCTAAGAACTCTTCATTGTAAATGACCAGGAAAATACAATCAGACTTGCACTTAATTACTTGGCTAATTGGATACTTGGAAGGATATTTTTCTTTCAAGTGTTTCTTTTGCTTCTTCTGTTGGCAAATAATAAAGTTAACTATTATAAGAGAAAACTGGAGAAGAAACCCGTTTACCTATTGGAAGAATATGATGGATGCTCATCTAACTTGATTCTGTTGCATGTCTATAGCCTGAACTCTTAAATCCATCTAAATAGCAGCAGGAAGATAATAAACACAGATTCAGTAGAATTGAAACATTTCTGCTACAAGCAAGATAAAAAGGCAATCTGATCGGGTCTCTGTAAAATTTGGTGTGTTATTGTAAATTCAACCATAATTGTTGTATTTTCTTGAATATCTTTATCTTGTCTTATATATCATATTCCGTTGTCTGGAACTTTAAGGACAAAAGGCATGTCATATACTCACATCTAATTCAGTTTGAATTGTCTACTTCTTCAAGAACAAAAGGCATGTCATATACTCACATCTAATTCAGTTTGAATTGTCTACTTCTTCAAGACTTGAAGCTGTAATATGCTTATTCTGCTATGCACTATAGTTCGACTGTAAATCTTCAATCTCTTCTGCTTAATCTTCCAGTTCTAGACATAGCTATCATCTAGCACCGGTGCTTTTCAGTAAGCTAATGGTTTAACAAGATGGACAAAATCCATAATTAAAGTGAATCCTGTTGATCAGATCCATGAGAGAGTGTGCGTTAATAAACTCAAATTGGTTTCTTCTTTGTTGAACTCAATGAGCTCAACAAAGAAGTTGATCATTGGCTGCATATTCTCAAAGGGATTGGAGCTTTTGCTGCTCTCTGCAGTCTATGATTTCCGCAAAGGACTAAGTCAGGGGTTTCTTGTTTTATGATTTGGTTTGCTTTATGGGATTTGGTGTTGTGGTAGCTAGCATATGAGTGCGCTAAAGTTTTACCAGGAGAAGTGCACTAGGTTTCGGATTAAGGGCAAAGAGCCATGGGTGGAAACCATTCATGAATCATCATAACTTTCTCTCAATTGGGAACCGGATTGGTAAGACGAGGATCTGTTAGGCGTTTGGTTGTAGAAGTAGAATTCTCAATCCTCCAGATTGCTTAAGGAGTTGGACTTGGTAATTTATGGAATTGAGGGACTTCACTTATTTTTAACAGCCTAGTTTGGCTCTATGGGAATTCTATATACACTATATTATGTAGCTGAGGAGGTCTAACATTCAATCCAGTGTGTTGACATCTTCCTAGTCTATACCAAAAATCCAAAAGAGAGATACATCCATGATTCAGAGTATGAGTTTTTCCGTATATGCTCTAAAAAACATCTTTGGTTTCTTTTCTTCCATTTCTTACACCAAATGCAAGCAAGGATCGTATTCCAGATTCTTCTAATCCTGTAATCCGAAATAGAAGACCTCTTGTTTGTTAGCTGGTTGGAGGCAGCTCTTAAAAGAGATACTCTGTGTTCAATTAAATATGATAAGGAGATCCACTTGTTCGTTAGCTTTGTAAGGAGTAGAGGAGAAGGTAAGGAGTTCCATTAATCCTGTAATCCAAAATACCAGATTATCCATTTCAATTCAAACCTTCCTCCAACCAGTCACACCCATGGAAAAGGTTTCTTTTGGCTTCTCTGCTCTGTCGACTGGAAGATGGCCGTGGATGTTTCTTCAATGTTACTTCGTCCTCACGAACTAATTAATTTTCTTGTCTATATTTGTTTCTATTTCTGCTATTCTTTTTCATTTTCTTTTTGTGTGATGATTCATCATAAATTGATTACTTTTACACTGGTTGTGAGCCTGCCGCAACCCTACTCCTTTATCCGGGACGGGGATGACAATAAAAGGAACTTGTCTCGAAAGACCTACAATCTCTTAGAATCCATGTAGACAGAGCAAAAAAGTAGGCCACAATGGAAGAAAAAGATCTATATAGGCGATACCAATTAGTTTGGAATATGTTTAGTCATGTTAATACGTTTACTTTAGGTCTTATGTTTTCAAGGAGTCTTTTGATCTTGTCAGTAGGAAATATAGGATCTTCTTGTGCTTTCTGTTTTTATTTTGTATTATGTTGGTTCAAGATGAGCTTAAATGGGCGATATGATTGATGAGGATTCATAAAGTGATCCCAACTTGCTTATGATTTAGGCACAATTGTTGTTTGTTGTTGTCGTCTTGTGTGTGTGGGATGTTCGTGAGGTTAAAATGTGCAAACACTTTTCCAGGTTCCATGCGAAGGAGTATCCAGCATATGATAAGGAAGTCTTCCCTTGCAACATGGGCTACTGCCAAATAGGTAGGTCTGCACCTTAACCACTTCCTGTGAGATAAAGTGAACATTCAGAATTGGATTTTCTCAAACTTTATTTATCATCAGCAGTCTTCAGTGTTTCTAACCTTGCAAATCTTTGGTATTATGAATATCAAAAAGAGTTCTTTTATACTCATCTTAGTTTTTATTGTTCTCAGGATCTAATGTCTCTTATGATGATTCAATGAATTTACGAAACATATTGTGGCTAGCTCCATTAGCTAGCAACTCCACAAAAGAATGGTTAGCACCAGGTATGTGTCTTTGATGTGCCTAGATGACCCATTCCCTAAAAGGAGAAAAAGAAGCAGTTCTCAACTTACACTTGTAGTCTGTAGATGTTTCCCAGTGCAGTGTCCTTTACTGCCCCGATCATATTAAAGAAGATGCGGAAGCATCTGTCTATGACTTGCATTCTCTTAGTTGACCTATTTTCTTCTTTTTGTCTTTTTTATTTTGGGGGGCTGGGGGGTGGGGGAGGGGCTGTTGGATAAAGAGAGGACATTATGTTTGTAGAATCTTAGTTCTAATGGAGTTCATCAACTACGCCTCAATCCCAAGCTAATTGGATCAGCTTAACTTGAAGTAGTTTCTTACAATTAATAGCAACAGAAATGCAGCTATAGTTAGTAGTTTAACGCGTTACCAAAGGTTCTTGAGAAAGTTATGGGGCTGTTGATGAACACTGTTCTGGGATGTATCACTGGGATAAGAACGTTCACACATCACCCAGATTTCCTCTTGATTCCCCTTTGACAAACAAACTCACAGTGAGGAACTTTCCTTGGCTTTATTTTTTAATAGAACCTTTGAACTCTCTTTGGCTAAAGTAGCGGAAAGAGGGACATGATGTTGTTGAATTTCTAAAGAAAGGTAATCCTGTTGCTACAACTAAGTGATATGTCCACATTCCCTTTTCTGGAATTTCAGAAATGTCTACCAATTTTTCTTTATAGATCTTTCTTAGCAGAGTTCCACATCTGCTTTTAGCTTTCCCTTATGTTTGGTCATGTTTCTCGAGTACTATGTCTCAGTATCTTGACAAAATTCTCCAACTCTGAAGCATCATAGAGCAGAGGAACAAGTTGGTTGTTGAATACTTGTTTTGATAAGTAACCATAAACTGAGCGTCGTTTGTCTTCAAGAAAAGAGTCACTTTATTAATACAGTAAGGTGCTAGATTGCTAAATGTTGTGAAAGATATTAGGGCGTACAGTCATAAGTTGTCATGAATGTTTTTTGTCGTGCCAACTTTTTTCTGTGCATCCCTTTCCGCAACTTCACATTATTAATTTCCTTTTGTTTCGATGACATGTTGGTGGAAGTTCTTTCTAACTCTCTGGATGATCAGTGAAGTATCCTCTTGTTTAATAAAGACATGGTTGACACTTCATTCAATTTGTCTTGCAATGGTTAGTAAAAGTTTAGTCATAAGAACTTTGTGTAACTTTTTGATATTGTGTACAATCAATGAGATCTCCACTGACTTAGATAAAAGCCCCTGCTTATTGGGCTGTACGGCAATCAACTTTTTCTGGTGAGTGACAGTTTAGTACTCTTGAGGGGAGGGGGGGATTGGTGGGTCGGCAGAGGCAAATTCTTGGTTCAGTTGAAATGATAGGAAATGATGAAGACGGATAGTATCGTTATGAAAAAGGTTTCCAATTTATTGACTCAAGTAAAACACTGCTCAATTAACCCAAAGTACCTAGTACAACCTACAAAAAGACAAATCAGATCTATTAGGATAACTATTCCTGATGATCTGTGGGACTGAATTAATTGGGAAGAGATAGAGATAGGAAACATTTTCTCTGGCAGATAAAAAGGTTACAAGTTTCCTGTTTGTTTACCTTGTGACTTCTGATGTAGAATATTCATGTTGACAGGAGTCTTAGTTGTCTTGGATGCACATCCAACTGGAGTCATATACAAGGATCTCATACCCGAGTATGTTCAAATTGCCAGGACCCTTTATGAAGGTTTGAATTTTATGTTACTTTGAATCAACAATTCAAAGTTAACCTTGTCATGAAAACTTAGTAAACACATTCTGACACAATCATTTGCTGTCCGTTAGAGGATTTTGGGGACGTTGCTTTTGATGTTAACTACCTAAATACAGGAGGTGAAACTCCCAAGTTCCAAATTTTCATTTGCTAACCTCGTTGGGAAGGTTCAGGTGCGTCAATTTATAGTTTCATGAAGTGAGAATCCATATACAAGGATCTCATACTCGAGCATGATGCTCTATAGATATTGCTTATCAATGCCATGGAATTTCTCTGCCTGAATCGAAGTGCATCTTTGAAATGTTTACTATTCGTGCAGCAGTACTATCAGTATTTGATTCTGGCGCATTCAACTGGATGGTTGCTTGGAAAAGGATTTGTTTGACGGAGATTTTACTGTTGGAATTGAGAGTCTTTTAAGTCATTTAGTTTTGTGAGGGGGCAATCCTTATGGCAGAATATCCTCTTCTGATTATTCTGTGAAGCTTGGACAATGAAATGATGATTGAACGGTGGGGGATGTAGAGTATGATTTACTGGTTCACGGCAACCCAATAGCTTTTGTCTATACCACGTATATAAAACAAGACATCCATTAAACATCTAATATATTTAATTGTGAACTCTGCTTAGGAACTTATAAACTTTAAATCATGTATCTGCTTTTGTGATTGAATATTGCATCTCAAAAATTTCATTATTCAAAAGGGTTTACACTCTACATTGTCTCTTAGCTATTGTGATGTGAACTAATTTTTAGGCCTTATGGTAATGTAAAGCCTTAGTTGTTCAAATTAATAGGATTCACTTGTGTTACTAATTTACTTCTGTTCTAGATGCAACTCGAGGCCATAAGACATTTTTCTTGAGAAAAACAGGAAAAGCTATCCCATAAATTTTTAGGTATCTCCCATCTAGTCTAGTCTAGTTTAACAGTATAAAAGGCATCTCCCCTCGATTTTCGAAATTGCACCTGTCTAATTTTGTCTTATGAGTTGCATTAGATGGTGAGGATACCTTGGGGGTGGGGGAGAAGAAGTATAACAGAATTAGAGAAATGAAAATAAACTTTCTTGAGTTCTAAGCAACGAGATCGTTAAACCCAAAACCCTAGAAGATTTTTAAAACTGATAATAGGACATGTTTTGTAATCAAAGAAAAGAAAGGAATTTTCGTGAATGTGCAAGGAACTTAGGCGATTGTTCTAGAATGGTAATGATTTGCGCTTGAAATGAGAGAAATTTTATTTTGTGTTTAACTCTGTCATACAACTGACACAATTGTGTGAGACATTTTTTTAATTCAAAAAGATATAAATTTAATTTGTATTTTCGGATCCATAAATCATAATCTGTAACTTTTCCATTCTTAAAATACTCATTCTAACTTGTGTGAGGCGATAATAATTTTTTTTCATTAAATCGATTCAATAGCAATTAATTAAGCAGCTATAATTTGGTGGGGTCTCCGCCACGTAGACTTTAGGGCCCACAAAAACTCCTAATTTTATCCGCTTGGACAAAGACTTGCGCACTACTCCGCTCGGTGCATCTTAAGTTAGGTATATAGTAAAAAGAAAAAAAAAACAAACCTACTAGTCGAAACCCTTTGTGCTTTTCTCCTCTCACTGCTCTGACGCTTCGCTACTCCCTTTGCACAAAGCTTGGATCATCCCCATCAGAAATACATACAGTACTGTAATTGCAAGAGGTGAAGAGTATATTGGAGAATGGTTTCAGGGAGGTGGATAGAAACTGGAGCGGATCTATGGAAAGATAGGGCACGATCGCTACAGCTTCGTCTCAGAGACCGTCTTAGAGTTGCCGTCGATCATCATTGTCGCCGTCCCAAGATCTCTGATGGATACTTCTCATCCACCGTCGAGCGGTGGCTCCAGCGGTTCAGCGATTTCCGTAGAGATACTCTGCCTTCTTCTTCCACTTTCTATCGTAAAACAGGTACGTACGTCTCTCAATCATAGGACTGCGCTGCACATAATGTGTCAATTGCATCTAATTTCGAAAATCTAAATGCTTCTTCGCTTTATTCATATGTAGAATTTGCAACATTATTAGAGAAAGAATTCAGGAAAGTAACAATAAATTACACAAATATGACTGAACTTCAACTGTATAAAACTTGTTAAAGCAATAAAGTGTTGTAACTAACCAATGCCATCAGCAATTAACATCTATGAGCTCATGATCTTTGCAAGAGGAAATTGGAAAAGCTAACTGACCTGAATTGCAGCTACCTTAGCTGCTTTCTGCCTTTATACTGGTTTGACCGCAGTGTATGCCGTTTACTCCCCTGATATATTCTCTTCTATTTAAGTTTATCTTCACATTAGATATGTGATTTCATGCTGAAAATTAATCACCACAAAAATTCTTTGCTTAATTACTTCTGGTACCTACATTTGTCTACCTTTTGATGAATTTAGGGAATTTTTGTTATGTTAAACCCCACCTTTCAATTCCTATTGCTCCCTTCATGACTTGGAAGTTTATTTCCACTAAACTATGCTCACTTGTATTTTCAAACTTTTTAGATATTCGAACTCACAAAATAGAAACAAGTAACTTTCATGTAAGAGCATGAAGTGATCGCATCAATAAAGTTGCTTTGGTATGACTTCCGGGCTTGTTTGCCCAGGGAATACTATTTCAGTACTTGCTAATACTGAGATTCACTATTTGAACTTCAAGTGAAATATTGGTCGAAGGTGTATTTGTGAAATGGACCTTTTTTTTCAAGTGAATTTCATGCCCAAACAGAATTTCAACTTCTATTTAAATGCCTGCTAAAGTGTACATCATTGTGTTGCCTGCCTCCCTCCATCACTCTAAGCAACAAGCAATTGTGTCTAATAACATTGCTTATAATTACAAGTTGTGGCTGCTAAATCTGTATGAGAATTCTTCAAGATGCTTTTCATGGTCGATACTTATAAATCTGTACGCCTATGACTGCAGTTAACAAGGATATTGATCCAGAAGCAGATTCAGCCCTGACTCGCATGCTGCAGGCTGTGGCTGTTCCTGTGCTTGGAAATGTTTGTCATGTGTTTATGCATGGCCTCAATCGTGTTCAGGTAAGCTAAATCTGGGAACTATTTCAGACGATGTCTAATTGGGAGAAATAACTAGACAACTTTTGCAGATATATGGTGCAGAAAAATTACATCAGGTGCTGGAAAATCGGATGGAGAATAAACCTCTTATTACAGTAAGCCATGTTCCTGAGTTACTTCTAGTTCCTTCCTTTTAGCCTCAGACCCCTGTATCATATCTTTTGATATATGGCTCTACTGCGTAAATGAACTCAGGTAAGCAATCATGTTGCTGCTATGGATGACCCACTAGTTATTGCTGCATTACTTCCTCCCAGTGTTATGTTGGATGCACAAAATTTGAGATGGACACTTTGTGCAACTGATCGGTGTTTCCGCAATCCAGTGACATCTGCCTTCTTCAAACATGTGAAAGTTCTTCCAGTGTCCCGTGGGGACGGTATTTATCAGAAGGTATTTTCTTTGCTGAGGTGTTGGTGAGATGAAGTTACTGATATTGTAATTGCTTCTACATCACTGTTGATGAAGATAGAATTTAATGTCTCGCTCATCCAGTCTGAGATGTTTTCTTTGAAATGGTAAAAGAAACTGATATAGGTAGTAGCTAATTGAGTCTATTCCTGCTTGTACTGCAGGGGATGGACATGGCTATTTCAAAATTGAACCGTGGTGGATGGGTACACATATTTCCCGAAGGTAGTCGCTCTCGAGATGGTGGCAAAACAATGGGTTCTATTAAAAGAGGCATCGGAAGGTACTCATTCTTTCTAAGTAATAACTTGTGAATTGTATGATTATCCTTTAGTAGGTAACTTGTGAATTCCCTGATTGTCAAAAAGGACACTAGCTCGTTGAATTATAATTTCATATTTGGAGAAGAAAAGACCAAGAGACAAGGTATTGAAGTTCTGTAGATAGATATCACCGGCAGATTGATTCAGTTGTATTTCTGTTGATTACCTGCTCATTTTTTGTGCTGCTATAAAATGAAAAAGACCCCCTTCCTCTCCGCCCTTCCCCCGTTGTTTAATTAGATTCATGTTGTCTTTACAAGCGTTGGTGTTAAGTCTGAGACTTTTGGTTGTCTTAATAGATTGGTCCTGGATGGCGATAATTTGCCAATAGTCGTCCCATTTGTGCATACTGGAATGCAGGACATCATGCCTGTAGGAGCCAAGCTTCCCAGGATTGGAGAGACGGTATGTAATTCTTATTTTGAGGGTGGTGAATAATGCAAAGACATATATTGCGCACTAATATTATTAGGTTCAGATAAAGGCAATCAAAGAGATAAAACCTATTGCAATTGCTCTACTTTAGTTACCACTTTCAACTTCTGGTATATATGATTTACAATCTCTTAGTATACTTGTAATGAGCTGTAAAAACTGCAGGTGACTGTTCTTGTTGGTGATCCCATCGAGTTTGATGACTTGCTTGCTGCGGGAGAAAAGGATAATATGCCAAGAGGAAAATTATATGATGCTGTGTCAACAAGAATTGGTGATCGATTACAGATGCTCAAGGCCCAGGTCGATAGACTAGCTGTCCAGGATGCACTACAATCACAACACTACCATGAACGCGTTGGTGAACGAGCTGCTGGGATTGTGCAGCACGTTGACTGGGAAGCTCTCGGCATGGACAATTATATGAGCATAGAGGAGGATCATGTCTCTCCTCCAAGGCAAGAACCTTGTAGTGAGCAGCCATCAGTTGAGAAGCTGGTTGAAGAAAATAGTCAGGATAGGTACTTTAGGTTGGGCTTCTCCAGGGAAAGTGGAATCATGTCGAGCATCAGAGGTTACATGGATTCGACTGAATTAATGCTATTTTCTGCTAGATGTTTAGTTACTAATAGTACTAATAGTAGAGTAAAAGAAAACTTTGAGAACATTCAAGAGATTGCCCCATTGAAGGCTTGGAACAACTTTTGGATGCCATTGTATGAGAGTCAGGTTTGTAACCGGGAGATTTTACTTTAATTGAAGAGTTAAATTTGTTTTGGTCTAATTACGTTTAAATTTTGTGCACTGATTTTTGTCGCATACAGTTTATTATATACTACTGTAACTCGTTAAAATATACTAGAATAATATATTTCTTAATACTGTACAAACAACTTCAAGTTAAAATGTCTTGTCGTCTTAGTTTGCTATGGTTTATGGTCCCTCGAGAAATCCATCCCTTTACCAAGAGGTTTGCTTAATCTGTTTTGTCATGGTAGCCGTTGATTATTCTCCTCATTTGGCCCTATTGCTCACGTGTCAAAATCAATTCATTTAATTAGTTTATGACCGATTTGTTGAACTTAATCCAATTGGTAGAAGCTGAAATGACTCACCAAATTAAGATAGCTTTGATAGGACTATCTTTTGTTCGAAAAAATTCCTTTCATGAAATTTTCTTACAATGTATTAGAAAAAAGTTAATCAATCAATTTGAATATGTTACACTACTATTGCTATATTGTTGTTTTCTTACGAAAGATCAAGTGGGGCATAAGCGCAAGAGAAGTAGAGAATATATTGAGAAGAAAAAAGACTAGTCGAACGGTTAAAATTACCTGAAAGAGCAACATAACGTCCATCAGACGGTTCTCCGAACAATCAAACTCAAGGTGAGACCCACAGTGACCTCAGTTTACCCTTTACATATTTCTCCGGGGTAACAGCAGGGGCAAAAATGGAAAATTTAAAACTGGAAACTCCACTGAAATAACAAAAGAGAGGAGAGAGCGACTCTGGTGGGGTTGATGGTATCTTCTTCGAATTTGAATTGAATTAAATTCAATGGAGAAGAATATCTGTTAATAAGATTGCAAAAATTAAAAAAAAATGTTAGAAGAAGACGAAGATTTTCTGGAATCAGAAGAAACTCAACTCACCGATGACCAGAAAATTGAGATTGCCAAAGGGTTCCTCCTCAACGCCCCCGCCGGCGAAATTCAGTACGTCGCCAAAGGTCTTCTTCTTCTCTTTCGTTTATTTTCTGCGCTATTTTTTTTATTTTGAAGTTTCTTCCGTGCTTGAAATTGTAACCGCATTAGTGTTTGTTTGCGATCGGCGGTTTATTGTTTGATTTGCAGATGTTAGAGCTATTTTGAAGGATGAAAATATATATAAGAAAGCAGCTGAAGAGTCATTTCCTTCGTACAACAAATCTCACTTGATTTGTCTCGAATTTCCAAACAGAAGTGGCGATGTAAGTCTCTCTTGGTTTCCTTTTTCACTGTGTTAGTTTAGATCTTAGAAAATGTAATTAAGGCTAATCGTGTCATTCAAGTTAATAATTTCAGATTTGATAGTTTTCGGTAGTTGAAGATTTGTGAATGAAGAATTGCTAAGGGTTTGAAGATTAAAAAATGAAGTAATTTGTATGCAGTACTAATTGTACTGGTGTTATAATTTTCCTTAATCGAAGATTTTTGACCTCTTCATGCCTTAGAGCTCAAACACTGAAGGAAAACAAAGAATAAAAGTTATGCACGAGAAACTTCAAATAAAAAAAGTTTTGCATAAGAAACAAGTAAGATTACCCTAGTAAGCTCCAAATTAGGCTTTTAGGATAGAGATATACTTCATGGTACTTGGATGCTGAGCTACTATATACGAGAGGGTTGTCTGTTGTTTGTTGAGCACCATGTTTATGTGTAAGTTCTCTACATTTGTATAAGGCGAATATACGGGATTATACTGACCAGTAGATATGATTCGATCAAGGTCTGAAATCAGGAATCCTATCTTCTTTCTTACCATAAAAATCCGAACAGTCTTATCTAGGGAATTTTCCACGACTTCAATAAATGATTAGTTCATCAAAATAAAAAAGAAAACTTTCCGAAGAACTGTTATTTATGAAGTCTACGATTGTGTTCCCCTCTTCTAATAAAATGCTCATCATTAATGTAGTAATGACCACTTGGAAGCTATTTTCATTATCTAGCTGTGTAAAGTTTCTGCTCACTAATTTGTAGGTACTGATTACGTCGTTTTGCGAGGTTGATAAGGATGAGTATCTTGATCCTCGGACTGCCCAGGTTGCCAGAGTTGACCATGTCAAGCAAGTACGTTGTTTAGTATTTTTGGATTTTTACAGTTTGGTGTTTTGACTTTCTTCTTGTTGATAAGGATAAAAAAAATTCATTGGATGAGGCACCAAGGAGGTGTCACTCCCATGTGCCACTAACAAGCTACCTTGCAAGTACAAAACAATAGAAACTGTTTATTCCCTCTGTCCTAATTTATGTGGTACCTTTTCCTTTTTAGTCCATCCCAAGAAGAATGTCACATTTCCTTATTTGGCAACTATTTACGTCTTCATTAATTAATCGTTGTAAAGAAAAGTCAACTTAAAGTAAGCACTAAAGTGACTTTAATAAAGGCAATTTGGTAAACATAAGAAAGTCTTCCCTTATTTCTTAAACTCCCACATAAATTGGAACGGAGGAAGTACTAAGATTGATGCAAGTGGAAAAGGAAAATGAAACCCTAAACTAAGAACAAGAAACTAATGATATATAGATTGACACAAAGTGGAATTAATTGCAAACTAAGGTTCTTGAATAACCAAAACCCACAATTAAGAAATCCAATAATCTCCTAAGTAAACCTCAAGGGAATTGAATTCACCTCTCAAACAAGTTGCAACAAGAGCTTTACCAAAGCCTCTCAAAGTCTCACGAGAGAATATATCAATAATCATTAAAAAAAAATTGGTCTAATTGAGCTATTCTCGGCTATTTATAGTTTAGGCTAATCAATACATAATGCCCAAAAATGGCACTCCAAAAGTTGCAAAAATAACCCAAAATGCACTGCCAGACATGACTTGCGGTGGACATGCGGCCGTGTGTGGCCATCTGCAGTCCGCATGTCGCTCCATAGGCTGGGATACGATCTGGGGTACGGGCCGTATGTTGTTCCGTAGGTTGTAGCATCTGAGGGCTGGAACTGATGACATACGGTCTGAGGCACGGACCGTATGTGGATTCTGCTGTTCACATGTGGGTTGCATCTGGCTGGACTTGACTTACGGTGGAGGTATGGTCCGTATGTGGCCGCTCTCTGCTCCGTTTGTTGAGTCAAAACTCACTCCTTCCATTTTGTCCTCCACGGTAATCTTCATGATATGGAATTCCTGGATGGCATCAAAGTGTGTTCAAGTACTTCCGTCTTCATAAATAATCGTTGTAGTGCTTGGAGATCTCGAGCTTGACTCCTTGTGAATGGAACTTGATGCAACTTGCCATGCATCAAAGATTTATACTCACAATCTAGTGTTTGACTTTCTTCTTATTGTAGAAGTAGAATATAAAGCTATGGGGTTGTGGGGTGGGGGTGGGGGGGCGCAGGGGTTTCAATTTTCTTTTCAAGTTGATTTATGCACATTGCACACTCACTTGCATGTGGGTCTGAAGAAGCTTGTTTGTTACCTAAAACACAAAAGCACCAAGAATGGTGCTGGAATTTATTTCAAATCCTCAGTCCCTTAATGTCCTCAATAGCTGCATGATATGTAAGTTTAAAAGCTCATAATTTTGAAGGGAATTATTTTATGACCTATTTTTATTTTTTATAATTGTAAAAAGCCCATCTCAGTGTAGCAGTTGAGCAGATAGAACTTAATAAATGATCAGCTTAAGTGACGGTAAAATCTTTTCTTTTTCCTTTTTTGGGGGGCATGGAGTGGTGGGATCCATAGAAGAGGAAGGAATGAATGCACATTCGTAAGGATTTGTATTTTGTTTAAAAGGTAATTCAAAAAAGCACAGACATAAACAACCTGGTAAAAGTTAGCAATTGTGAGGAGATGGTGGAACTATATCCAAAAATGTTCTTATTCTAAAAGAAAGGAAAAAGAAAGGTAAAAAAAAAACAGGACGAAGAGAGAAAAGAAGAAAGAGATGCTTCATATAATGCTTAGTGTACTCCTTTTATGCTGTGCAATTAAAAATCTCCACATAATGTGGTTTTGTGCTCCTGTTGATTATCTATAGTTTAGTACGTCTAGACATAAAGTAAAAAACAACTCCAATTTATATTCATGGCCAAGCACAACTCCAACTCCAACTCCAATTTGTATTTGGATGGATATGCAACAAGTATATACAACTGAAATGCATTTTGTATCTTTGAATTTGTGTTTTTTGTATACATACTCCAAATATATTCTTCTGGCTAATTGGAACTTGATTTGTTAAACACATTCAGGCATTGTGAACAAATAACAAAACACCAGAGTGAATTGTGTTAACTGTTAAATTGGTTTATATGATGGAAGTGGATATAAAGAATGAAGATATTGTAAACTTGAAAAATGTGCTTTGATATAGCAAGTTCATGATTATCCTCATTACTCGATACTTATGAACTTCACATAACATGCATTTCCTTTGTCCTTTCTATTCTTGTTAATGTGAGTGGATACCAGTTTTGGAAAAGTGAAATAAATCTTCTACTATAACTGGTCCATGGTTTTATATTAATCCTCATTAGTCTACAGTTATGAACTTCATATAAAATGCATTTCTTTTCTACTCTTGTTAATGTGATGGAGTAGATGCAAATAGATTGGAAAAGTGAAATAAGTCTCTGCTTAATATAACAATTGAATGGGTTTACTCATAATTCAAGGGTTGTGAAATTCAAATGTATTTCCCTTTTCTCTCTTATTCCTAGTTATTGTTATCGTGTAATACTTTGTGCTACCTTCTTGTAAGCTCACGCTATGTATGTATTTTAGGTTTGTAAAGAAGTTAGGCCAGCAAGAGATGAAGAACTTCCATCTGCTTTTGTGGAAGAGTACAGGTAAGCTTCTGTTAGTATCAAATATATTTCTTAGTTTTAGCATCTGTGGTCTTTCTCCCCTTTTTAGTTACACTCTACATTCTGTTTTTCCATTGAGATGTTGAAGTTTTTCTATGTTCTGACATTCGCAATTACTTCGCCTAATTGAGCTTATTTTTTAACCATGCTCAACAAGACTTGCAAATTCAGCCTCAGTTCTAAGACGGCACTCAGATACGTAGTTGTGAGTATATTTTAAAGTAGAGCTAATTTATATGCTATGGCAGTTGCATTTCTTGTGGAGATTTTCTTTCCTGCTTAATTGAAAGAAAAGGTGCATGTTTTGGTCGGCGCTTACCGAAAATCAGTCTGAAAATAAATAGTTTAGGCTGATCTCTCCTAAATAGCTGCTCTTCACAATCAGTATCATTTCTTCTCTGACCTTCTATATTACATTATATGCCTTACCTTTCGTAATATTCTTAGTAATCTGCACCTCAAGTGTTAATAAGCTATCCTACATCATGATTCATGCGTGTGTTTATTCCATTAAGAAATATGATTCATAATACACTGGTTCACCTTTTCGTTCAACTTTATCTGGGAGGAACAGGTGTCTCCAAAGTAATGGGTAATGACATCAATGTCAGATACTAAAATGGTAGCACGGCACCTAAATTTGGTATTTTTGGGAGGCATTAAGAGTATAGAAAGATTATATTCTGAGAGCACAATGAATTCTTCAATAATTCCTAATGCTTAACATGCAGATTTTATTAATCATATTTTTGTTTTACGTGAGTAGTTTCCTTCTTAACATGGTTAGTTATTCTTCTCTATTAGGGGCTTTGTTTCTGAATTCTGAGTAATGGCTTTGTGATTACCATTGCTTTCCAAATTCTCCTAATCGTGGTATTTCTTGTGTAGGTCTGCCATGGATGCAGAAATTATGAAGTATGTGAGTGAAACATATCCAAAAGGCGTTTGTTCAGTTTACTGTACCAACGGAAAGGATGTGGAAGAGCCAGGATTCGACTTTGAACTTGTTGTGGTGATTTCAGCTGCTAGGCATAGTCCTCAGAATTTCTGGTGTGTTAGATTATTGAAACTCTAACTCTGACTAATTTGTGCAACACTCCATATATTCCTAAATAGTTATATTTATTGTGGTGCGAACTTGTAAACAGATACTGAAGTAATAGGTTGCTGTATATAAACAAAGAATGAGGGATGTCTATTGCCTGTTTTTCCTGTCGGCTTCACTTGTCACTTGCGTCAAGTGATATCTTGTTATAGCACATTTGAGTTGTCAATTGGGTCAACAGATACTTCTTATAGCTTGTCTAAAGAACCTAATACTATATGCATCTTCTGTAGCAATGGAAGCTGGCGATCAATATGGAATATTGAATTTAAGGATGAAATTCAATCCGTAGAAGTGAGAGGGCAGATGCAGGTATGCTTTCATCAACAATATGAGCATATAGTGTTTGCCTTTTGGTTTCCTGATCTTTATTTTTGCCTTTTCACAATTTTCTGGTTTCTTCACTGATTTTTACACATAAATATAGCCTATACTAAATTATTATTTTTGGATTAAGCCGACCATCTAGTTTCGGGTGAGGGTAGTTGTCGCTTTGTTGTTGTATCAAAAGCTTAATTATTCAAACTTGTATATCCTTTACCTGCTCTGTATTCAGGTTGGTGCCCATTACTTTGAAGAGGGAAATGTGCAGCTAGATGCAAAGCATGAATGCAAGGATACAACATTAATTCAGGTAAGTGACTATAGTTTGTCCATAAACTTCTCTTTTCTTTATTGTCGTGTCCTTTTCCTGGTCATAACTCATAAGGGTATAGCAGCTGTTCTCTGCTGTAGGTTGTGCCGTTTCTGTTGTTTGTTTCTGAACCAGTGTTAAGTGTTAACGCTGCAGAAAAGCACTCTGGTCAAAACTCATAAGGGTATAGCAGCTGTTCTCTGCTATAGGTTGTGCCATTTCTTTTGTTTGCTTCTTAACCAGTGTTAAGTGTTAACGCTTCAGAACATCATGTAGAGACTTTAGATTGATGCCTTGTGAGGGTACTCGGAAAATGCAATGAGAGTTCAATTCTTTTGGCAATAAATCATGATAAAATTTTCCCAAAAAATTGTTAAGGGCGGTCTTGAGTTTAGCTATTCTTTATCTCCCTTCTGCAGTGTGAGACCATACTAGTTTTCAATAAGGAAAGTCTGTCAGTTCTTGACTTCTTAGCATGTATTGTTTTCAGATCACCATGTCTGGAGTAAAACTATAGGCATTACTATCCACTTAAGCAGTAGAACAGACTCTGGCTATGATGGCTTTTTCATCATTTTTCTTTCATTTGCATGATTTGTCTCCTAGTTTATATAAAAGTCCACTAGCATGGTTAGACAACCAAGAGAATGAAAAATGATATAATAACTGCTTCTGCACATCCTACTTTGTGTACCTGATGTAGAGATTGAGGGTCATACTAATATCAACACTTTGTATCTTAAGCAGTCTGATTAGGAATCGTATGGTGGCAGAAATAGAAGTAGCATGTTAAGAAAATAAAGGGTAAGACCCAACAGTTCCTGGAAATCCTATGTTTTGCTCGTCTATTGTTGGAAAAGGTTAAGCTAAAATCAAAAAAATCTTGAATAATGTGATTGGGAATCGAACGGGGAAGAAAAGAAGTAGCATGGTCAGACAGCCAGAAAGAATAAAAAGTGAGAAAACTGTTTCTGGAAATCCTATTTGTTTAACACTTTAACTTTAACTAGTGTGAAATTTGAAGGTCAAGCTAAATTTCTTGAACAATCTTATTAACTCGAAGAAATAAAATTTCGATTAACTCTATCTTGTGACTTCATTTATATTTTACAACGGTTTAAGTTTGAATTTACTGATTTGTGGTGTCTTTCTTAGTCCCCAGATGATTCCGCAGTTTCCTTGGTCAACATTATTCGCCACCATGAGACTGAGTATCTGGCTTCTCTTCAGGTTTTATGTCGTTCCTGCATCACACTCCACCCCTTTCTATCAAGTCATCTAACCCTCCCCCCCCGCACACACACACCCTTCTTTTCTATTAAGTCTCTGTAGCCGGTATTTTGTTACAAGTTACTGATGGCCTTTTTACTGGCAGACATCTTACTTGAAATTGCCCGATACCACTTTCAAGGTACTCTTTCAAATCCTTTAAATCAAAATATTTTATATGAAAGATTTGCATGAGAGCTTGTCATTTACAATCTCACAACAGTCATGTTTTCTCACTACGTCTTAGCTGGGAGGAAAACCTCTCACCACCTTGCACCATGAGAAGGATACAAATAAATAAATCCTTATCTTTTGCAGGACTTGCGGAGGAAGCTTCCCGTTACTCGTACATTGTTCCCATGGCACAACACTGCACAATTTAGCCTTACAAGAGACATCGAAAAAGAACTTGGAATTGGAAAATAGAAACATTTCATGTCTTTTATACAAGCTGAAACATGTATACACCATTCTTGATATGACAAGCGAGCTTACTTGAGATTGCCATCTCCGGCTCTTGTTGTCTTCTCCCTATTGTATTTCTTTGAGAGAGGGATTTTCATTTTCTGTTATTTTACCATGTTTGTTAATGTGGGAACTGTCCCTTAGTTGTTCATTTGCCAGTTGGCCTGAGAGAGTTGTGTATGCTGTGAAGAGTTGTAAAGTACTGAATTGGAAGTCTTTCTTCATGGTTTTTAACCTTGGGAATGACTGAACGATGTTGGTAAAGAATGATACTTGTTAGTTGTTAATCTACTTTTTTCAAACGTGTTAAGGGACGAGGCGAGTCCAACCATCAAAATGTTCGAACTTTGTTGTGATTTCATTTAACCTGTCCCTTTAAGATTTTGTTTGGATGATTTGTTACATATCGTTTCATAATGTATCGTGTTGTATTGTATAGGACTGTATCATCTCGATAAATACAATGTTTAGATAAGCTGTATCGTTTTTTCGTAGTTACATAATATCACACATGAGCAATTTGAAGGCTGAACTTGTAAGAAAAGTAGGGTACGTGATATAACTATTAAAAAAGGTGGGATAAAGGCTAAAATATGATTATATTAGATATTAAACAAAGATAAAATGAGAAAAAATAGAAGGTAATGACGCGATCACACTAAATCAGTCGTTACTTAACGATGGATTTAACAATACAATAAAATTTGAATAACAATCAAAATAAACATTGTATATTAAACTAATAATACAATAGTTAACAACCATCACAACTTGTAAAAAAATTTTACCAAATGAAACCTTAATTAAGTCGCTGCTGAAACTATGAAAAGTGAAAATATCCAAGGTATATTATACACAAAAAAGTTCCGTTACCGGGAATCGAACCCGGGTCTCCTGGGTGAAAGCCAGATATCCTAACCGCTGGACGATAACGGATGTTGTTTGCTATGTTCTACTTAAAAATGTTTAATAAGGTAAAGTAGGAGATATGGCTCTTCAACTTCGTCCAATTATAAATGCTTAAAATACGGTGAAAGTGAAAGTGAAAGTAGTAGACGATTCAATTTACAGCCCAGGGAGCGTGGAGCCCACCCAATTCATACTTCATAGCCCTAACGGCGGTACAATAGCAAATTTTCAATTTCAATTTACAATAAAGCTGGACTCCACTTAATACAGTTCAAGTGTAATCTAGAACCCTACGCTTTCGGGTTCTTTTTCAGGGAAGTGAAAGAAAAAGACGAAGATCAGCTACGTAAGGCTTTGAATATCCTTTTCAAATCTGTAGAATGGATTAATTGTTTGTATTACCACAGATTTTTGCGTAATAACTCATGTGGTGTCAAGGTTTTGATTGTAAATAAGGAGAGAATTTCAAGATTTAACTGTTTTTACTTTTTTGTGTGTACAATTCTTCGGCAACGAAAGGGATCAGTTTGTTTAATTGGTTCTCTATGTGTTTTGACTTTTGCAGGCAATCTTGAATTCGGATTTTCCCGCATCTAAAGATGGTACGTTTAGCGATAATCGCTTTCTGAGGTTTAGGGTTAGGGTTTTGAGTTTTATATGTTGTGTTATGAAGCTCTAATTTCTATTTTTATTTTGTCTCAGCTTCCCCTCTCTTTGCTCAAGACTGCACAGGGCCATCCCATGGTAAGCTTTTGAACCCCCTCATGTGGAAGAGGGGTAGTGTCTCCTTTTCTTTTTCTTTTTCTAATTCCTAGTTTATTGTTTAGTCTGATCTGAAGTCTTTTCTGTGTGGTAATGCAGTTAGCTCAATTAGTTTTTCCGACTTCTGAATGAACCTGAACTTATGAATAAAATACAAAAACAACATACCCAGTGAATAAAATAGTTATACGAACTAAGGAAACAGCACCTCATTTAGTTGATACTATATGTGCTTACTGAGCTGGTTATATTGTTCATCCTCTCTAGTTAATCTTTCCCCAGGAAATTTACTTAAACAAGTGTTTTCCATGTTGCTCTAAACTTGCTTACAGGATTGGCTTGTATTTTAAGTTTCTATATCCCACTTGTTCAATAACTTACTCGTGGCTGTTGCTCTTCATAAATAAAATAATTTGTCGCTTATGGTATACTTCAGACTTGAGCCGAGAGTCCTTCGGAAGTAGCTTATCTGTCTCCACGAGGTAGGGGTAAGGTCTGCGTACACTCTACCCTCCCCAGATCCCACTTGGCCCACTTATAGGGTTTCACTGGGTATCTTGTTGTTGTTGTTGTCCTTTTGTTATTTGAAACTTTTGGCTAACATTCTTAAAGGCAACAGATTTTTTGTTGGTATAGTTTATCTGTTTCTGCATATTGATGTAATATCTCTAAAATAAGCCACAAGTGCCTGGAACCTGCAGGAAGTAGTCAAGACTCGAAATGCTGTTATGGGGTTATTATCATTTAAGTTGCTTGTATTAGTTGAATTATCTCAACCTGGGAACTTCTTTTTTCTAATACAGTTGGTGGAGCTAAAAAATGGAGAGACTTATAACGGTCATTTGGTGAACTGTGATACTTGGATGAATATCCATCTTCGTGAAGTTATCTGTACATCAAAGGTAATTCATTGTTTTTTAAAAATGTTATTGTTGGGTTTAAATGTATTGGTGCAAGGCCACCTGATTTTGACAAATTAATGCAGGATGGAGATAGATTTTGGAGAATGCCTGAATGTTATATTCGTGGCAATACCATAAAGTATCTTAGAGTTCCTGACGAGGTTAGTTTATTTTCTTAATTACTATGATTAATAATGCTTTCGTGTAGTATTATTTGTTTTTCACTAACAACATATACTGTGTATGGCACTCTTGGACCTTGTAGTAAGGGGACAGAAGATGTGTGCCTATTTTGGAGTTTTTTGTTTTAACAAAAAAATGGTTGCTTTGCATTGGCGAAGTTAAAATTTGTATACTAGTTGTGGAATGGTGGTTACTACCTTAGAATTTCGGATTTCTTATGTTCTAGCCTCCTGGAAGTGTGTTGATTCCACTCCTTAAGCATAACTTTGAGCTGCTGTAGTTTTTTTGCAAAAATAAAGTCTGGGATGCCTTGTATATGGAAGGAATCCCACCATTCGTTCACCAATTCGTCAAAACCTTCATTCTCTAACCACATATTCTCGAACTTAAAGTATGAAGCACTTCTGGACCACTGTCCACATTGTAGTAGGATCGGGAAAATGATCTGAAATAACTCTTGGTAACAAGGAGTGTCTAATGTTCCTGAAACGATCATCCCACTCGATTGTGAACAAGAATCTGTCAATTCTGGAGGCTGCAGACTCCTCTTGACCAGGTATATTGTCCTCCCGACAGGGGTGAGTCTATTAGTTTGATCTCTTCAAAAAGTCTGAAAAATCCTTCATGGATGTAACTGATATTGTGCTTACTTTCCATTGGAAATCTAGTAACGTTAAAGTCGCCACAAATTACCGGTCAGTTGTTAAACCCTTCACTGCGGACAACTCTAACCATACAGCGACTCTGTCCACCCTGTTGGTAGGAGCATATACTCCAGAAAGTACCGATTCAAAGTTTGTCAAGATATACTTGAACTGAACTGAAATGGAATATTGACCCCTATGAGTTCTGGTACCCTTTCAGACTTCCTTATCTATAATTACAAGTCCTCCCTTCATTCCTTCTGCATCAAGTGCCAAAAAATCTGCCCTTCGACCTGGTCCTAATTGTCTTGCATACTGAAGTGGAAAATGCTGCAGTTTGGTCTCTTGAAGACAAAGAAAGTCAACTTTCCATTCTTTGATCAGTGTGTTCAGTAAGTTTCGTCTTCTGTAGTCATTTAGGCCTCTCACATTCCATGACATACAACAAAGAAGGTTGAAACTGATAACACAACCCTGATGTTACTAAGGCTAGATATGAATGTATCCTATTCTTGTTGCCTCTTTACTATTGATAAAATAGATTCTTGAATTTTAGACTTGGAACAGAGTGTTGTTCTTCTCAAATAAAATGTGTAACCAAGTGATTTTCAAATAAGATTTGGAAGTTAGACATCTCATAGTTCTCAAGTAATTATTTTCCAGTATTCCTGGCTTATTGTATATCAGGTATCCGATACTAAAAAAAGATTAAGAAATGTTAGATATCACAAGGTTGAACCACTACTGATGTCATTCTTGCTTGCATGCCTGAAGTCCACTGTACATTTCCCCGTGATTGTGAGTAAAACATTCCTGTAAGAGGAGGATTGAATACTCTGATGTGATACAATTTAACCAAATCAGACATTGTTGTGCTCTGGGGGCTGTTGAATCTGACACCTCAGGTAGGAGTATAACTCTATGAAGATGGCAATAGGAGATTGCTTTAGTGCTGACAAGAGCTTCGTTGTGAATCTAACATTTGCAGTTTTGGCTAAATAAAGTGCCTGCTTTCCTCTTTTATTTGCTTCTTAGAGCATATTTATGCACTCTTAGCCCTGTTTTTCATAACTCATGACAGGCACATATGTGAAATTATCCTAGTCTTGTGATGTATAAGTCTCTATCTAACCCCCCTTCTTTCTCTCTCTCTCTGTAAGTGTGTGCGCCTAGTTTGCACTTCCTTTTTGTTGCTCTCTTTTAGGAGTACCAAGAAACCTTCTTTTTGTTTGTTTCCTCTTTTATTTGCTTTCCCTTTTGTCATCCGTCTTGGCCTTCACTTCTATGATAAGGAAGAGAGATGGAAGGACGATGATGTTAACAACAGCTGTTAGCCTTGTCTATGTACAGTTCCTTTAGTTTGTCTGGAGGTGGAATCAAGATACTTGCTAATCTTTGTGTGACCGTACTCATGGAGCTATTTTTCGGGTTAACCATTTAATCGAAACCAAAGCAAGTAAAAAGAGATAAAGTTCTTATTAAACTTTCCCAGTGTGCGTTTAGGGATTGCAATTTCTGCTATTGAAAATTGATTTCAAGATACTAGCTTCTCTCCGGCCGTTCACCTTCCACACACATTGATAGTTGATTTAGGAATGGCCTTTGAGTTTTGGAGCTTAGTTGTGTATCCTTCTGTTGATCTTTTAGGAGTGTCAGTAACCATCTTTCCCAGTGTTTGTGTTTGTTTCCTCTGTTAGATGCTTTTCTTTTTGTTTGTGTGGGCCTTCAATACTAGCTAGGAAGGGAAATGATGTTTGAATGCAGGCATTATCCTAATTTTCTGTACTTCTCCTTTGTTTGGACACATGAGGGGAGGGGGGTTTGAAAAGCATGAGTAGGTGAGAGGAGTTTTCATGAGCAGCATTTTCTTGAAAAAAGTCATAAAGTTGAATGGTTCTCCTTGGATCACTTGTTTACACATGATGATTTGGCTCTTGAGACTTGGGGCAGTACCTGTTAGCATCATGTGCTCTTAGCATGTGAGACTTTCCATATTAATGTATAATGTTCACAATAATAACAGATACGAAGTGGTGTCAAAAACATAATTAGGTAGTTTATGAGATTTGATGTCAACCAAACATGGCATACCTCATAATTGTGCTGTAATTGTAAAATGAAAACCTCCTATATCCTTCAGATGTGAATGGCAGTTTCACACTTCACTTCTACAAAAATGGAAAAGAATGCAGACTGCCTTTTCTTTTATACATGAAATAACTGCATTGCAACATTATTTTCCTGAGGTTAGGTTTTGTAGATAACCTTGTGTATATATATTCCAAAATATGGACATACCTACTTGTGTTTACTGGTTTGAAATAGTTGGTAATTCTATCACTGGGGTTGGAGACTGAGTTCACAGTAGTTTATTAATTCTAGAAGCTTGGTCTGCCATTGGCTCTTCATTTGACCGAGTTGATAATCCCGCTTAATGCTTTTTGGTTAACTATGCTATTTGTGTTCTTTTCCAGGTGATTGATAAAGTTCAAGAAGAAACAAAAAGCCGTGGAGGTACTACTTTAGACTAGTAATTTTCAGGAAGCGTTATAACCACTTCTATTTTAGCTATTGGATCAATGTATTTTACAAATATTTCCCTACTAGCCTAGAATTTGTTTCTGAACATTCAGCTTAATTAGTATATTGTTGATTCCTTCTGCAGATAGAAAACCACCTGGTGTAGGTGGACGAGGAAGGGGAAGAGGAGGTAGGGATGAAAGTGCTACTGGAAGACAGGCGAAAGGCATTGGGCGTGGAATGGAAGATGCCAAAGGCCGGGGCAAAGGAGGACCTGGGGCCAAGTCTGGCGGAAAAGGTATGAACTGTTCAATGCAAGTTATATGTAATTTTGTTCTTATCCCTAAGTCTCTATCCGAGGCATTGCATTTCTGTGTGAGATATCTCATTCATGCATATATCTATATCTAGCAATACATTCTAAGTAGATTGAGGAGACTAGCTGCCATGTTCCCAATGCTTGAAATTAGTCTCCATATAACAAGTTTCTAAGTTCCAACAGTCACAAGTATATTTGAGAACTCATTACTTGTAGCCATTTGCTAATCAGATGATTCTGGATTGTATTTATTGTACAGGTGGAGGCCGTGGACGTGGCTAATCATCGGCATTTAGAGACAGAGAAGCCAGATGACAAGTTGCACTTTAAAGGCCTACTAGATATATTGTATCTAATTTTGTTTGTACTGCCTAATTATGAAGGAACTTACCGGAGGAAAGGCTGCTTCCAGTTATTTTTTGTTTGAAATGGAATGTATGTATGCTTGAAATGCTAACTCTCTTTCCTTTGTGAAGACATAAGTAAGAGTTCGTGGCTTGAAAATATTTGGCCCTCAGTATGTGTTATTTTAATGAAGGTTGAGGTTCTAGTTAAAGAAGCTTTTCGCTTTACACTTGGAATGTTAATTAAAATGAGACGATAAACTTTTACTGTTGGGATTTATTCTTTTTTTTACTCTGTGGTATTGTTATGATTAAGGAGGCAAAGATTTTCTTAACTGTTATTTTTCAGAAAGTTCATGATTATTGCATCTTTATATAGTTTTCAAGTATGCAAAATTTGGATGAGTTCTCGTCGAAAATATGATAATTTGACTTCGTCATTCATTTGCAACGAAGCGAGTATTTTTATATACTTTCTTTTACTGTTGGGATTAGTTCCCTTTTTTAATTCTCTTAGTTTGAGGTTTCACGTGAGAAAACTTATCCAATAATTGAACTCACTTCAAGATAGTCACGGAATCTTAGTATAAAGACAAACTGATTATCGTATGCAGACAAAGAGCTAAAAGTTGTTGCTATATAATAATATCCTTTTGTCTTGGAACATATTTCTCTCCTCGTCATCGTTTGTGTCATAAGCCGTTAGTATAGTTGATGATGGCTGGCATCAAAGTAGATATGGAGCAGCAGCAGCAACAGCATGTGATAGTTGAATCTCAAGAAATGGAGAAAGAAGAAGAAGTAAAGCCTCGGAAAACAAAGCGAGTTGCTTCCCTTGATATTTTCAGAGGCCTTACTGTTGCAGTAAGTTTGACCATCTTTCTCTTCTTATGGCCCTTTCCTTCCCCTACTTGGCCAAGTTTGGAACTATGGGATTATAATTCTACATGGACAATGATTATGTCTCATAGATTCATGAGAGGTAATGGCCTGGATTCTTGAAACAGAAGAAACTTTGTCTTAAACTATCCAACACTTTCTAAAATTTAGAAACTATTTCAAATGGACTATTGGAGAAAAACATAAAGGGAGAAAATCGCTTTACCCCATTTAGTGAAAAATATTTAATCAAGGAAAATATCTTTTGGTATTTGATTGGACTTAATTTCTGAAAAATATCTTCCTCCATAGTCCATACCACCCTTAGTAGTTACCTACTGTTACAGGTGCTGTGGAATGTTGAAAGGTGTCTATTGGATTAGAAATGATCCCTGTCATCTGGAGTAAAACGAAGGCAATAATATCTCATTTAAACTTGAGATCTGGAGAAAAGAAAATTGTTGACGTGCGGAGAAGTTTAGGAACAAATTAAGAATTTTGTTTTCTTTTTCTGAACGCTTGTTTTGGGAGAAATTACCTTGATAATTTTATGAATGTTATGCTTGTAGATCTTAAGGGTATGAAACTTCTGAAGTCTGTCTTCGTTTCTAACCTTCTTGTCAAGCTGTTGACTAGTAAGGACTTGAAGATTTCACGAGAAAAAGTATTCATGCTGTAACATGATTGATTTTGTATCTTCTTCATCAATTTTAAAGTAAAGATATTGATTTCTGTATCCTATTTGTCCTGTCCCCTAATGTAACCTGGCAAATTTTAGAGTTTATCTCCCTGAATGAATTTCAATCATTATCTTTATTTACTTACCTCGTTATGATCTTAAGAACCCATTTCCTTAGTCTCGTGATTTGCTTGGACTAAATTATAGTAACCTGCTTAGTGCATTTGGATGTAATTCACACGTTATCATTGTTGCCTTGAAAACTTCCTGACAGAAAAAGGTTTGTCGAATTTGTAGCTGATGGTCTTGGTTGATGATGCGGGAGGAGAATGGCCTATGATCGGGCATGCACCATGGAATGGTTGCAATCTTGCAGATTTTGTTATGCCATTCTTTCTGTTTATTGTGGGAATGGCCATAGCACTTGCTCTGAAGGTTATCTCCGCTTTTTGTCTTGTTCCCATTTTTAAGAATAAACTGAGGTAATTGTTCCTACTCATTGGTGTTTATTGTGTAGAAAATACCAGAAAAGCTAGTGGCCATCAGAAAGGTGATTCTAAGGACTCTCAAGCTTCTATTTTGGGGCCTCCTTTTACAAGGTCAGTTCTCTTTCTTTATTTTTATTTTATTCTTCTCTTTAAATTTTCACAACTACATGCACGTTGCATTCTATTGGTATCCAATATAGCATAGAAAATCTAGACGAAGTGGACTTATAATACGTACAAGCTTCTGAAATAAAGTAGTAATCTTTCCTCCTAATCTGGTGAGGTTTCACGGTTCATTGATGCTATCATCTGATGATAATCTCCTGCACACCTGAAAAAGTAATTTAGGAAGTCTTTAGTGGAGAACATCCCATATTACTCTGTAGGACTTGATGCATTTATTGGATCTCCTAAAGCAATCCAGCAGGCTGCACGTACTCTCCTAAATCGCAAAGTTAAAGAGTGCAACTACCTTAGGGGATCATTGCTTTATTAGCCCTCTCTCTCTGATTCTTGCAGCAGTTGCAACTATGTATTAGCTCTGATGAATTTTCGAATCCTTTCTCCTTTCAAATGGACACCTATCCCAGACCATACCATGTTTGAACTTTAGCCATTCATTCAGAATGAATGATCACTAATGACATCTAGTGATTAGCTTTCCTTTAGGAAACAGAATAGTGTTTGGCTACGGATAGAAACTTTCAACCAAGTGGGAATTCATCTGTGAAACCTGGTCTTGCATCTCATCTTTCTACTTCCCAAAGTCATTACAAGCCTAACTTCATCATTTGAATTGTGAAGGGGGTTATTTCCATGATCTTGACAAGCTAAGATTTGGTGTCAACATGAATAG
The DNA here is from genome assembly GCA_003996215.1 of Jaltomata sinuosa. Classification (NCBI taxonomy): domain Eukaryota; kingdom Viridiplantae; phylum Streptophyta; class Magnoliopsida; order Solanales; family Solanaceae; genus Jaltomata; species Jaltomata sinuosa. The sequence goes on along the minus strand of QJPP01007297.1, from coordinate 693,518 downwards.
GATAAGGTGGTGTGGCATCCTCCAGGTAACAGTATCTGATCCCATCCCCTTTTCTGTCTCTCTCGTGAATGCTAATACCTTGTGTTGGTGACAATTGTTCCGCTTGTTATCTTTCTAGAGAATTGCTCTCGCTTACTTGGTAGTGGCAGTAATAGAAATAACAACAAGACAAGCCCAATCCAAGGAACTAGCAACCGGATGGTTTTCCATATTCAAGTTATACTGTTGGCAATGGTGAGTATTATTTTGGTGTTACTAAACTGGTGATAGCATTAAGGATCTCCAAGTTAGTGGTGAACATTCCTTCATAATTTCAGGGTTATTGGAGCATGTGTTTTAGTAGTTTACTTGGCAACATTATATGGGACATATGTTCCTGACTGGAATTTTGTTGTCCAGAACCCGGACAGTGTTGATTTTAGGAATACTTTAAGAGTGAGTTTTACTTGTTCATCTTCCAAGTTTACCTTTAGTATCTCTGTATGACTATATCTGAAGTCAAAGGATTTTGCTTTTGGTATTAGGTAACTTGCAATGTGAGAGGAAATCTCGATCCTCCTTGCAATGCAGTGGGTTATATTGACAGACAGGTGCTCGGGATCAATCACATGTATCCGCGTCCGGCCTGGAAGAGATCCAAGGTGAATGGTTCTTCACAAAATTTTATCTTCCCTCGATTGTTGTTCTTTGTGATTTGTCATCTCCATTATCACCGGATGAAGTCCATATGTAACACCTTTGTTGGATCTTTTTTCTGCAGGCTTGCACTAAAAATTCTCCATATGAGGGATCTTTCAGGGATGATGCTCCATCGTGGTGTTGGGCTCCTTTTGAACCTGAAGGAATTCTGAGGTAGGATTCATATCATCAATTCATTAAGGCCTATTAGACTGGAAATAAGTTCTCTCTTTTCCTTCAAATCTTGTGTGCTCGAGTGGTGTTAAAAGGTTCTCCAATTAGGACTAAATACAATCTGTACCTCCGGATTTCTAATTTCTTGATGAATTACTTCACGCTACATAGTTTTCCTGTCTGGTAAATTCTTCTACTTATGGCTACAGCTCAATTTCTGCTATTCTCTCTGCGGTCCTTGGAGTTCATTTTGGACATGTCCTTATTCATATGAAGGTTAAGTCAAAATCCTCTAGACTTGACCGTCTCCCCAAATTAAAGCAAAGTTACTGATATTCCAATTTTTGTGAATTCCAGGATCACTCATCCAGACTTTTGCATTGGATTGGCATGGGCATAACTCTTTTGGTTTTAGGAATTATTCTCCACTTCACAGATGGTATGAAATGGACTAGTAGCTGCCTATTTTACCGAATCTTCTCTTATCTTCCTCACTTTTCCTTTGATGGTGCTGAATGCAGCTATTCCTCTGAACAAGCAATTATACACCTTCAGTTATGTGTGTGTAACGTCAGGAGCAGCCGCATTAGTGTTCTCTGCTTTCTACATTCTGGTACAGCAGTCTTGTCCAAAAATCTGGTCACTTCTATTATTTGTTCCTTGCTATAAATTGAACTGATCAATTTGGTACATTAGACTTGGAAGTTCTAGACCTTTATGATTAAATCACACTTCCCTCGAGGCATTCATTAGAAACGAACATCTCAAGGTTCAAGTTGATGGAAAATGCTCCAAGTTTCTGGCTTCAAGTCTCATGTTTTCATCAATCAGTACTAGATGACTTAGAGCGGAGAATGAGAATGTAGCTGGAATTTTGAAGAATATGAATTTTTAACAAGAAAAGATTTGAATGACAACATTCTGATGCATGATCACCGTTGCAATATTCACAAATTTCTAATCCTAATCCTTTCCTTTTGGAATGCAGGTTGACATTTTGAACTTGAAGTATCTATTTCTGCCACTAGAATGGATTGGTATGAATGCCATGCTTGTTTATGTAATGGCTGCCGGAGGAATATTTGCAGGTTTTATCAACGGCTGGTATTATGAGGACCCTCATAACACGCTGGTATTTCTTTCATCTCTTTCAGTACTCTTCTCACTTTGATATACTGCAGTCCATTTATACAACTAATCAGAGGCGGATTCAGGATTTGAACATTATGAGTTCGAGTTTGAAATTCTACCTTAACACATTGGTTACTAGGTTCGAAATTTGTACTTATATGGTGAATCTCTTGACACATAAACAAAGCTCGAGCAAAATTACTAAGTTCGGGTGAACATGACCTTGTAACTTATGTGCTACATCCGCCTCTGGCTCTCTGCAGCCAGTTGGTCAGAACTCAAAACTTAAATAGGCCATACTACAAGTGTTGCTTCTGGGGTAGGGGAAGGGGAAATAGAACCCTCACCAACGAGGTGGAAGTTCGGGTAGCCAACCAAGTGAGCTAGTAAGAATCCCCGCTTGAAAAATCTTTGACAAATAGAACTGAAAATAATAATTGAACTCGGTACAATGTTTCTCCTGTATGAGTTCATAATTGTCTAAGTAAACTGACTGAACTCAACATTTGCAGATATATTGGATCAAGAAGCACATCTTCATTGGAGTATGGCATTCAACAAGAGTGGGAACACTTCTTTATGTCATCTTTGCCGAGATATTGTTCTGGGCTATCATTGCTGGCCTACTTCATCGATTAGGCATATACTGGAAGCTTTAGTTCTGATGAAATCTGCATCTTTTGCTTGCTCATTATCAAAGATAAGACATAGCATGGTACTAGAAACTAGAAAGAGCTTCAGCTAGCCATCAATCTCCAAGAAGTTCAATACATCTCGCAGTGCAAATGAACAGTACAGATTTCATTGGTTCTTGCTTGTAAGAAAGCTTCTTTTTCTTTTATTGGAATTCATATCAAATCTTCCAAGTTTATTTGGACTTCCTTGTTCAATTATCTAACAAGATGATACTATAGGGATCGTTTCCTCCTTGATCTTTCTGATAAGTGATGAATGTAAACAAACAGTAAATACTTATCTACAGCCTATGTTTGAGTTAGTATCTCAAATGGTCACTCAGCTAAGGAGTCTTTACTCAGAAAGTCACTCAACTTTGATTTTTACTTCAAAAGTCACCCAACTAACAACTTTTCTCTCAAAAAATCACTCAACTATAGATGTTTTACTTACAAAGTCACTCAACCTATTTAATTGATGTTTTCATTAAAATTTGCTAATATAAAATTTTTATTTCATTAAAAAATTTATTTTACATAGTGTGATAGAGTTAATGGCGAATTCAGAAGTTTAATTCACGGAGTTCGAAATTGTGCCAACCATGGACCAGAACCAACAGCATTGAGACTCCCCATGTAGCATATTTGGGAACACTAGCTCCTACCATAGGGCCGAAGAGAGTTCAATTTCCTACAAGTATATTACAATTAATCATAATAGGATTCAAAAGCAAGATGTAGGGAACAAGTTAGATAAGCAAAGAGGAATTGTATTAACCTGAAAACAAGATAACACTCCCTTCATCCTACTTCACGAGGCAAATTCACTATTTATATCTATTAAAAAATCAGGTGACTTGCTTTGACCTCTAAGCATTAAAATTATATTATAAGAAAACAATTTTGAAGCTTGTAAGTTCTTTGGAAGAGATCATTGTTAATGGATCATAGTTTAACTATTTATCGAGGTGCTTATAATATGACTATTCATTGAAGTGTTTAGGATATATTGGCACATCAAATTGACGACCCAATGGCTCAAAATTTGTAACTTTTTCATGTATGAACTCATTTCTTGTTTGTCGGGAGAGCAGCGATGGGAGTCTTCTTCACTGTTTTGGGACTTTTTTTTCATAGATGTATTGTTTTGGTTGAGCGTTTATGCGATTATTTTGCCATGCCGAGGATAATATGATTCGGCGTGTCATGGAGAAGAGGCGGATCCATGATTTTAAGTTTGTGGATTCCCAGTAAGGATGCTTATCAGGCGGTTTGATTGAATGTTTGTGCTTAATAGTTTTGAATTATCGCTTATTGATTTTTAATTGTATTAAACCTCTAACCAACCAATAAACATTGATCGTTCGTCGACATTTATTGGATATGTCAAAATGAAAGATAAAAGTACATATATGCTACTCTAAATCACAAATAAAATTTGTATAGAAAATCATTAAAATTATTTATGAACTAGTATACCTCCACAAATATAATGAACTTATAGAGACACTATAGTAACTTAAAAACAAATTATGAAATAGCTCACAAGGCAAAAAATGTACATTTTATACAAATCAAGAGTCCATATAACATATACAGAAGATTATAACCACAAGATTGATGCCTATTTTGATTTTTAATTGATCAACAAATAATAAAACAAGTGAAAAAATTGTTATATACAACATAAATAAATACAAATATAAGAGAAAAGAAAATGTAGGAGAAGAATCTGAATGGACATTGCGTGAACTGATCGACTGAAAGAGAAAGAAGAACCAAACAATTTTTCAACCCTAAACTTTTCTTATTTCACACTTTTTTGATTTCGAATTGGAGTTGAAATATTGAGATTTGAGTAAAAGTAATATGTTATTAATTATTTTTTTAGTAGACTTTTGTTATTTATGTTTAAGAAATAAAAGAGAAAAAAACCTGCAACACAATACAGTTTTACAATGATTTAGGGTTCCTCTCCACCACATCAGTCATACATTTTGTCATGGATTCACATCAACTAATAGTTATAAGCTTAATATACTTTTCAATATAAATATAAGATTTATCGTAGCGAGTGTAAGTTCTCACGAACTCCCACCCGCTACTATAGATCCGCCTTTGGCGTGGAGGTCATGAGGCAGATTCACACTATCATCACCCAGGTCATGAGGAAAATACACACTATCGCCACCCGTTATTGTAGATTTTCCTTTGACGTGCAGGTGACGAAGCATATTTGCATGTATTGTATTAATTTTTAATTTGTTTTCAGAGGCTCTCAATAAAATTAGTGACCTAAAGCAAATTTTAATAAAAAGTCTTAAATATATGCAAATATTCAAAAAAAAAATAGAGTTATCTTTTTTATTTTAATCTACTTGTTGTTTTTAATGTAGTATTCTTAAACGAAGTAAGACTTTTAGTTAACCTCACATAGTAATATAAAACTAAGAATTAATTCTAATTAATAAGATGTTAGTCATGTGTTTGCAATACATTAACTTGGATATTTGTTGTAATAAATTTATTTATTAGTATGAAGATTTGAATTATTTAATTAAAAGTTTTAAAATATTTTTGGTAATACGATTTTAAATATAAATTTTGAAACTTCTTTTAAGAAATTCAATATTATTTTAGGTAAATCAAAAAACTTTTGGGCCTCCACATTTTGGGCCAATCATGGACCAGTACCAACAGCATTGAGACGGCCCATGTAGCATATTTTTCTTGGAAAAGAAGATTTGACAAATATCGGCAACGAAAACAAAGAGAATATAAAGCTTTCTGATTGTACAAGCTTACACAGATCGACTCCTTCATTCCCATTGCTACCCGGATTCCCATACAAACACAATCTCCGTCGACGATGGCGACGCCGATGGCTGAGGACAGCAACTTCGAAGATGACCAGCTTCATGCTATGTCCACTGAAGATATTATTAGGGCTTCACGCCTTCTTGACAATGAAATTCGAATCATAAAGGTTCCGATCTCTCTTCGTTGCCCTATTCACAGTTATTTTGTGTTTTTTGAATGTTTTTGTTGTGTCTTTTTGTCTCAATTTTCCGGATTTACTGAGGAGATTGACTAATTGACTTGAATGGTGAATTATAGGATGAGCTACAGAGGACGAATCTAGAGTTGGATTCCTTCAAGGAGAAGATAAAGGAGAATCAAGAGAAAATTAAGCTCAATAAGCAACTTCCTTACTTGGTCGGCAACATTGTTGAGGTCAGTAATTAGGTTTTCTTCAATGAGTATAAATCTCTTGTTTTGACGCCTATCTTTAGCAAGTGATATTTACAAAAAAAGAGAAAAAGATTATTAATGTTTTTAGAAAATTAAGGTCAATAAGGAACTTCCTTACCAGTTACTTGGTCGGTAACATTGTTGAGGTGAGTAATAACTACTTAGGTTTTCTTCAATGATTTTTTCTCTGGTTTTGACGCCTATCTAGTGATATTTACATGAAGGAAAAAAAAGAACCTTTTTTAAGAGTGTAGTGCAGAGAGGGTTGAGGATGTCTTTGAATATGGGGATTGGCTACATTGAACCTGAAGCCTATTAATCTTCTTCGCTAAAACCAGTGTGCCTGCTGTGCAGTAAGTTTATGTACAACATCATGCTTTTTATGGGTTATGCAGCATATGTTTCACTGTGCTTATACAGTCTTAGCTTTCAAAGAATGGATTTTTATCCCTTCATGATTGCTTCTAGAGTATAATGAGTAACCTTGTCGTAGGCAGGAACTTTAGATTTTGGGATAATATACATGGAAGTAGTAGTAGGGAAGTTTAGCTTTGAAGAACTCATTTATTTCCGGGTTTTTTCAGATCTTGGAAATGAATCCAGAGGAAGAAGCTGAGGAGGATGGTGCAAATATTGATCTTGACTCACAAAGGAAGGGCAAGTGTGTTGTACTGAAAACATCCACGCGCCAGGTAAGGTGTCAAATCATAGGATTACATCATTTGCTTCTAGGTGTATATTGTCGGTATTACTATCCTAAATTCCCTTTATCTGTTTCTCTTGAATAGAATTGTTGAGCTTGTGCTTTATCCTTCTGCCACAGATTCTTTAGGTTATACTTTGTTTAGATGCTAAAGTTCCTTTAGTAATTGAATTCTTTTCTATTGCCATTGTAGACAATTTTCCTGCCTGTTGTTGGTCTTGTCGATCCTGACACCTTAAAACCTGGTGATTTGGTTGGAGTAAACAAAGACAGTTATTTGATATTGGATACCTTGCCATCTGAATATGATTCCCGGGTGAAGGCAATGGAAGTTGATGAAAAGCCAACTGAAGACTACAATGATATTGGAGGTTTGGAGAAACAGATTCAAGAACTTGTCGAGGCAATTGTGCTGCCTATGACACACAAAGAACGGTTCCAGAAATTAGGCGTTCGTCCTCCAAAGGGAGTCCTTTTGTATGGACCTCCTGGGACTGGGAAAACCCTGATGGCCAGAGCCTGTGCTGCACAAACAAATGCTACTTTTCTTAAGCTAGCGGGACCTCAGCTTGTGCAGGTAGATCATCTTCGGGTTTTGAATCCTATTGTATTTAATTGCATTAGATTTTTACGAAATTGGACTCTCTTTTGCCCTATGGTGGGAGCCTAGTTTTCCCTCTTTTCATTGTTCCTGGCAATTCTGACTAAGAGCTGCTGCAAATTACACTTGTCTTTTTTAAGTACATATATTAAAATTTTAATATGCTAGATGGCTCTATACTTGAATTTGTCTGAAACTGGAGGATTAATCTAGAGAAAATGACAAAACTGGTCCCTTTATATCTGGGGGTAGGTCTAAAATCATCCTTTGTATTTACCATTGAACACGTTTAGCCCTCTAAGTTTACCAAAAGGGAGCACTTTTGGTCTCTGTTTAGTTTTAAACAAACAGCTCTAACAGTTCCAGAGTTAATAGTCTTGAAAAGAGAAATTTTAGTTCTTGTTTTTAACTTATGATGTGTAATTACTTAGTGCGTAGTAGTTTATTATATTGTTGTATTGGCTTTCTAAAGTTAGCAAAACTACTGCATGGAAATTTGTACAATTTTCTTAAGGTGCAATTTAAAGTAATTGACTCAAATATGCTGCTGATCAATGCTAACTTCAGATGTTCATTGGAGATGGAGCAAAACTTGTTCGTGATGCTTTCCAGCTGGCAAAAGAGAAATCACCTTGCATAATTTTCATTGATGAGATTGATGCTATAGGCACAAAGCGTTTTGATAGGTACATTAGATCTTTGTTTTCCTTTGCTCATATATGTACTTAACCTTCATGCTCATAATATCCTCAGTCTCGGCAAGCGTACTGGCTAAGGAGTAGCACAAAAGGAATTGAGCACTATTAGCCTCCCCATAGATGTGTGTGCTGATTCTTCTCTTGCTGTGTAATGTTGTTCTCTTGCAGTGAAGTTAGTGGGGATCGAGAGGTCCAGCGTACTATGTTGGAGTTACTTAATCAGCTCGATGGTTTTAGCAGCGACGATCGGATTAAGGTTCTTTTCTAGTTGAAGCTACTTATATATACATTTTTTCCTTACTTCTTGATTCGGGTATTGAGCACCATATTCCTTTCCAAAAATTTTACCTTGTAGTTGGTTTCTTGATTTTAGTTGCACATAACTGCAAAAGCTTAAACGAAGTGATCTTCAGTATTTTGGTTTTCTATATTTTCATGAATTGTTTGGCTTCTTTCCTTCACTTCAGGTGATAGCAGCAACAAACAGAGCTGATATTTTGGATCCTGCTCTGATGAGATCTGGTCGATTGGATCGTAAAATTGAGTTCCCCCACCCCACAGAGGAAGCCAGGGCTCGGATCTTGCAAGTGGGTATTCTGCCAAACATATTACATTTCATTTCATTCTCGTGAACATGAAATGAGTTCCTTGAGTATTTCGCTTTAACATTTGTGGATTCTTTGCTGGAACTGCAGATCCATTCCAGAAAGATGAATGTTAACCCAGATGTTAACTTTGAAGAATTGGCTCGATCAACAGACGATTTTAATGGGGCACAATTGAAAGCTGTGTGTGTTGAGGCAGGCATGCTAGCACTCCGTCGCGATGCCACTGAGGTCTCTATTCTCTCTCCACTTTGTATGTGCCCAAATATGTGCATAGTTGGGTAGAAGAAGCTCTGACTATGATCTTTATGATGTTTGACTTAAGTTCTGCATCTATCATGTTGGGGGCTTAAAAAGCTCTAGTTGTTTGAATTCTTTGATGATACCATAAGCCTAAGAAATTTCAATGCATGGTTTAGAAAAGAAATATAAGAAATGACGAGCATACTAAGAAACCTCAAGTGATCTTTTGGTAAAAAAATTTACCTCATTGCAACTTGAAAAACTGGATCGCGCCAAACTAATTCGGTCCGTGTATGGTTTGTTTCTTCCAAAAGTTGGGTGCTTTGGTTCGGTGTTCGGTTTAAGGGTCACGGTTCCGAAGAACCAAACTTCTATCACATGTTTTCTAAAAAGTACACTAATATGTAGTAAGTAATTTATTTATCCTTGATACATATTTATTTGAACTTCAAACATTGTTTGCTGCTGCACATTCGACTGTTTGCTGTTTGGACTGTTATTGACCCAAGGATTGATCATATATCATTGTTTAGGTATTTCACTCGTTTATACGTTTGCTGGCTTGCTGACTTGTTTGCTGGTGCACATTCGCTGTTTGTTGTTTAAACTGTTATTAACCCAAAAATTGATCCTATATCATTGGTTAGGTATTTCACTCGTTTATACATTTGCTGCAAGCATTGTTATAGGATATATGTTTGCTGGCTTGCTGCAGATTTTGTTGTTAGAGTCTTTTAGTGTTTGATTTGGTTTTTATTTTATTCCATTCTTGCAGCGGAAAAATCGTTTTAGAAATACTGAACCGAATTTGAAAAAAATCGAACTGAATCAATTCAGTTTGGTGTTCAGTGCACACTTTCCCTTAACCGAAAAGCGAAAACCCGAACTGAAGTTTGATAAGACTGAACTGAAGAACTGAACGCCCACCCCTATTCCTGGCAGTTATATAATTCTTTAAGCTCATGATGAGATTTAGACTTTTACTTTGGTTTGATCAATAATTTGGATTATATTTATAATCTTAATTAAATAGAACTGGCCCGTTATGTCTGCCCTTTTTGCAGTTTAGTGGTGATTAATACAGGTGATGATCTGTATTCCATCACAAAAAAAATGTGTGATGATCTCTAGTACCTTCTCCATGATTAAGTTTGTCCCATGAGAGCTAATCAACTGTGCTAAAACAGAATCCCATTCTTTTTTATGATTGGCAAGCTGGATAGCACTAATTCCGTCTCCATACTCTTGCAGGTAACGCATGAAGACTTCAATGAAGGTATCATTCAAGTTCAAGCCAAGAAGAAAGCCAGCTTAAACTACTATGCCTAAGCTTATTGCAGGTGCCACGGCAAGCAGCTTTTAGCTTTTCAAAGTTGAACATGGCTACTGCATGCTACTCCCCCCAAACCCCCTTTTCAATATCCCTCTTCTTTCTTTCTGGGTGGGGATAGAAGCTTTGCGCATTAGCCTCTGTGAAACACTTGTTTGTTGATTGCTGATGTCAAAAAGGTGTCTGGTAGTTTGTTGATCTCTTCTTGAATTTGTTCTTTTGTATACTTTCCTGCTGTATAACTTTATGACCTAGAACAGCGGTGAGCTATAATGGCTATTGAGATTTGTTAATTGGACTTATCTTTAGTTACCCAAAATATGATCCGTTATTGGAACTTGTACGTGCTTGTGGTTAGGAATGACTTAGTTGCAGCTCCAACCTTGTTGAGTAGCAGCAGTCTTAGAGGTTTGTTGTGTTGTGGCACACCTGAACCTGATAAGAAGATTCACCAAATTGGTCCAGGGATCAGAGACGAGGTACCGCAGTCTTCGAAGAGGCTGGATCCGTCCCCCTTTTTCTCAATAAGAGGGGCTCAGACCGGTCTGTTGACCCCCTAACCTCCTCTATAGGAGACTGGTTCTGGACTGCGCACGAACTAGACTAACCCTTAATTCTCTGTTTTTTCTTAATTAATGCAACGTTACCAATTATTATTAATGTGTTGAAAAATAAAGCAAAACATTGTGAAATCAGAGGCGGATGTATTCTAAAAAAAAATATAAAGAAAGACCTCAAATGTTATTAGATTTCAAATGATTTCGACATAGAATAATTCAAATAATATCTTAGGAAGTGAAAAACATCATTTTAAATAATCAGTTATTACTAATATGTCATCAACTTTAGTAACATGACTTGACAAGATATGAATGAGGTTTTACTAATTCAAGCGCACAATTCCCTGAAATTTCAAGATTCTAAGTTGAGAGTTATTTAGGTCATGTCAACATATCAAATGACCCTTAAAGTTCTTTCATAAAATTCAATAAAAATGAGGAAAAAAAGTCTACGTGACTTTGATTTAGTGATGGAGCGCTCTGCATGATGTATTTTGATTTAGTGATAGAGCATAATGCATGATGTATGAGCTAGGCGTACGTCCTGATATTAAGCTCTCTCTCGTATACAAAAAAAATGGCATCAAGTGAAAACAGTGAAGGAGTGAGCCCAAGGCATAACTTGTATCCATGCGCTTCATATTCGGCCGGAGTTCGCTCCCAGAAATATAGCCAATCCATGCGCTTCATATTTAACGAGTTTTAAACTTTGCGACACTTAAGTCAAAAATTTCTTTGTTAAATTAAAAAATAACACAAAAAAAATTACTTTTTGATGTATAAATCAATCAAATGTGACAAAAATAAAAAGCTAATTTAAAGAATATGAATTAAAATTAAAAATTTAAATCATAAAAAAAATAAAAAATGACTATAAGGAAGAAAAAATAGAATTGCTGAAAAGATAAATATATTTATTTATATTAATGAGAAATTTTTTAATCCTATTAACTCACTCAATTCTACCTTTTCCAAATTTTAAAAAATTGTTAAATTTTTGTAGTTCAATAATATGTACTAGTTCATATTTTTTTGGGCCTTATATAACCCTAGAGCCGCCCTTACAGCAATCTGGTGCTCCAGGTATAAATGCGGGTGCACCACCCTAAAATTCTCCCTTTTGCGCCTTCACTTGACCGTCTTTTTCTTGCTCTCTCCTCTTTATCGTCCTCCCTTTTAGAGAGAGAAAGCAAAAGGGCTACTCTTCCACCATGTTGGTTTACCAAGATCTCCTCACCGGTACTCTTCTACCCTTTATCTAGTTTCTGCCACTCTCTTTGTTATGTTTTGTGTTAAAAATTTTGGTAGAAAGTTGTAATCTTCAAGTTTTGAATTCTTTTGTTTTAGCAATCTGTGGTGACTCTTGTTGGATGATTGGCGATTGTATCTGTTGTTAAGTAAATTTTGTATAAATTTCTGTTTTTTTTTCTTATGTTTGTTCAACCGTTGTCAATAAGATCTGGTTGATTTGAACGATGTTACCACTATGTGGTCTGCCTAATTGAGGCCTGCTGGCTCTTTTTTCTTTTTATTGTTGGGGAATTAATGAACTAGATCTAATAATCTGGATTGCTTTGAGCTGGGGTCTATCGGAAACAGCCTCTCCCCAGACCCCACTGTGTGGGAATATACTTGTTATGTTGTTGTTGTTGTTGTTGTATCTAATAATTTGGATCTTATATTTCAACACCGTCTTGTGGAGGTTTTGATACCCAATGTTTTTGACCTTGCTTTGTTATCCTGGATTTATAAGCCATATATGAGTAATTTGGATCTGCAAAGTCTTGATCTTGGTTGCTTCTTGTTTGGCAAGACTTGTGCCTCGTTTAATTTGGGATTCTATATGTATCTGTTTACTGCAAATTTATGTAACAAACATAAGAAGATGTGATTTGCAAGCCCCAAAGTCTATCTGAGTTACAGTAATCATAAAGAAAAAGAGAATATACAGATCTTTTTTGGTTTAATTGTTATTCTTCTGCGTTTCTTTTGGTTAGCTATCCATTCAAGTATTTGTTGTTATGTGCACCTCCGAGTTGTTGTAGTTTCTTTCTTTTCATATGCAGAAGTTCCACCATTTTTAGGTTGTTTGTAACAGTGGCTTTGGACAAACTGTTGAGTGAACTATTATATTGGCTGAACCGTTCTGTCTAGATAAGCTACAATTGATGTTGGTTCCTAAATTGTATTCAGTATTACTATAGGAATTTGACCACAAAATAAGGCATGTGGTGGGGAAATGAGACGTTTAGCTGGACTTGTAATAAAATGAAAAAGAAAAGGCCGGGTGACTACTTTTACCAACTTTTTAAAATTGGAAAATATATTTACATTTTTTTGGTGCTGATGCAACTGCAGCTTCCTGTTTGTCTCCACAATTTGGATTTTCTCAGCATGTATGCGTTTTTCTGTTATACGAACTTTAATAGGACATGCATCATGTTGGATTCTTTATTTTTGTTTATGGTCCTTTCATGGTATGGTATGTAGCTGTTCTGGAAACTTAAAACTCTTCAAAAAAATATTGCAGGTGACGAGCTTCTCTCAGACTCATTTCCCTACAAAGAGCTTGAGAATGGAATTCTTTGGGAGGTTCAAGGCAAGGTAGGGTCTCCAGTTAATCATTGCCTCAAATATTTCCACATGTTAGCAACCATATTTTTGTGGACCATCTAATCTAAGTTGAATGAATAATGTGGTGTGCTGGTTACATTACAGTGGGTTGTTCAAGGTTGTGTTGATGTGGACATTGGGGCAAATCCATCTGCTGAGGGTGCAGATGAAGATGAAGGTGTGAATGATCAAGCTGTCAAGGTTGTCGATATTGTTGACACTTTTAGACTTCAGGTTTGTATACATTCTTATGGTAACTTCAGTCAATTTTAGTAGACCTGTTAATTATATGTGAATAAGAAGTGATTTGCTATTTGCAGGAGCAACCTTCTTTTGACAAGAAGCAATTTGTTACATTCATGAAGAGATACATCAAGAACCTGACACCCAAGCTAGAAGTAGAAGCACAAGAATCATTTAAAAGGAACATTGAATCAGCAACCAAGTTTCTCATGTCAAAGCTCAAGGACCTTCAATTGTATGTCCATTTTAACTCCTTATCAGTTTATGTCATTGTTGAAGCTAATTCCGACTGAAGTCGTATTCTTTTTGTTTTCGCTCACATAATTTGCACCTTGAAATAGAACCTTATACTTTGTGTTTGTGCTGGCAGCTTTGTTGGTGAGAGCATGCATGACGACGGTGCCCTGGTGTTTGCGTACTACAAGGATGGTGCAACTGATCCCATCTTTTTGTACCTTGCACCTGGCTTGAAGGAGATCAAGTGCTAGATGTCTGGTGGAGTGCTTCAGCTAGAAGTTTTGAGTTGGAGATTATGTTTCATGTAGTTTTAATATCTCGCCATTTTTGCTTATTTATGTCGGTTTCTTCTGAACCTTGGGTATTGTTATAACTTAATGACTAGAATAGCCTTGAGCTATATTGGCAATTAAGATTACTTTTATTGGAATTTATCTTTATCTTTGGACTAGAGCTTCCCAATATAAGATCCGCTGTTCGATCTTCCACATGCTTGTGATTGGCTGTTGCAGTAGTTTTTGTGCATTTATCTTGTCCTCGAGTGCATGTCCAGCATCTATTGAAATCTCTCAGAAAAGGACTCAACTTGTGAGCTTTATTGTTGTGCATGAAAAATACCGGAAGGATCCTTGCTGGGATTTGCCAGTTGCCACTCAATTTGTAAAGGTTCATTTCTAGTTAGCAAGAACAAGAAAGTAAAGATAAAATCCTATAAAAGCCATCTACAAATATTTTACGCCTAATCATTTCGGGTAATGCTTGCATCCTTTGTATTACCATGATTTTTGGTACAAAGTTAGCCAATGTTTATTCTCTAGATACTGATATTGGTTCTTCTCTGGGAAAGTTCGCAACTCGTGAGACTTTTACCTTCCCCTAACATGCTCTGTCAAGCTTTCGCACATTACAGAAAATTCCCCATAGCTACCTCTTGTAAGAGTCCGAACCGTGTCCCAGTCCTAGTGTGACCGAGACTTGCTATTGATCATTGCTTTGATAAGTTATTGCTTCACTAATTAGTTAATTAGATGTGAGTCCCTCTTTGGGCGGATTTCTCATTTTTCTCCTCAGCCTACGGGGTATCAATAATCGTTTTCAGTTAGTTCTCTTTCCGATTTACTCACTCGTCCATCACTGGAAACACAATTTTTCGTGTTTTCCGTTTGATTTGTATGTGTTAAGCATGTCGTCAGCATTCATCCTGAGGTAGGATCAAACTCTCCATAAGATTCATAATTGCATTACTTATAACCTCTTTGTTCGTAGACAAAGTTACTCCCTAGGATTTAGCTATAAAACATTAAGGGGTCGTTTGGTAGAGTGTATTAGAAAATCTAATGCATGCATTAGCTTTGTGTATTACTAATGCCTTGTTTGGTATGATTTTTCTACCTATGTATAATTAATGCAAGCATTAGTTATACACTCTATTGTGTATTGAGCTATGCATTACTAATACCATGGATTTTCATGTATTAGTAATGCAATGGGTTTCTAATGCATGCATTAGAATAACTAAAGACACAATTGTCCCTCAAAACACTTTCCACATCATTTCTACCATATTTGTGGAGGGTATTTTTGTAAATAACTTTTTTTTAGAAATTATGCAATGCATGTTATTTTTAATACACTAAACCAAACACTGCATAAGAGAAATTTCAGCATAACTAATGCAAGCATAACTAATGCAAGCATTACTAATACACCATATTATGTATTATTCTTATACACTCTACCAAACGACCCCTAAGTTCTTACTCATTTACTAGTAATATACTGGTGTACTATGTTCTTAAGCTTTGTTGTCCATTGTTCTAATTACCCATTCCAGCTCGACTGAAAGGAGAGGAAGATATCCACTTTTCGTGTGAGGCTTAGAGGGGAGCGGATAATATTATTAATAAGATCAGCACCGAATCTCAAACTCATTCTATTCACTTACCTTATTATTGAGTTTTCATTTTGTATTCATTATTCCTTTTACCTTGTTCAAAATGATTAAGCAAGTTACATTATATCAAATACGTGTTTTGATCATCTCAATATGTGTTTAACTTTGCCGTTTTAAGGGTAAATAATTTCATAACATATATTTCCTGTAGCGGAAGGAATCAAAACTATCATTAAGGAATATAATTATGTCACTAGCTAGAATTAAACAAACGACCTTAAGAAAAATTTGCAATACGTTAAGTCCTTAAACATTTGACCTATTTATACGATATAATTTTTTGGCGAATGTGTATCGCTTGATACCACTGGGGCAAGGGTAGCTTTACCTCTGATAGAATGTATCAATATGTTTTTTATTTTTGTGGTCTTAAACATATCATATTTCCTCCGTTTTTAAATAAGTAATCATTTTGCCTGTTTATTTTGTTCCTAAATAAGTGATTATTCACGCTTTCAAGAATAAATTGATCATATTCTTTTAAATTTGTCCTTGTTTACATAACAAAAAAACATTAATTAGAAAAGATCACATTAAATGTACAGTAAAATTTATTTAGGGGTAAGGTAGTAAAAACACCTTTTATTTTCTAGGAGTGAACAATTTTTAAGGGGTTTGCTCAACCTGAAATGATCACTTATTTAGGAATGGAAGGAGTATTTCACACTCCTTGAATATGTGTGGTATATATAATTTTATGAAAAGGAGACTTTGTGGGTTTTGTCCACAAAGTATTTTTTTAAAAAAATTATGAAAAAAATTGGTGCGTTGATTTAGGGAGCAACAAATTTTAGTTGTTACAAACTTTTCTTTAAAATGAAAAGTAAAGTTCGAAGTAAAAAATAGTTACTATCTCACACGCCTTGAATACTTGTGGTACATATAATTTTATGAAAAGGAAACTTTGTGAATTTTGTCCACAAAGTATATTTTTTAAAATTTTATGAAAAGAATTGGTGTGTTAATTTAGAGAGCAACAAATTTTAGTTGTTACAAACTTTCCTATGAAATGAAAAGTAAAGTTTGAAGTAAAAGTAGTTACTACTTCCTCCGTTTTTAAATAAGTGATCATTTTGCATGTTTATTTTATTCTTAAATAAGTGATCATTTAGGCTTTCAAAATTAAATTGATCATATTCTTCCAACCAAAAACCATTAATTAGAAAAGATCACATTAAATGTACAATAGAATTTAATCAAGGATAAGATAGTAAAAATATCTTTTATTTTTTAAGATTAAATAATTTCTTAAGGAGGTGCTCAGCCTAAAATGATCACTTATTCAGGATCGAAGGGAGTATGAAAATTAAAGTTAAAAATTACCCAAAAAAAAGAAGAAGAGAAAAACAACAATTTTTTTTAACGGTGACGTGATGCGGGGGAGTCTTGGGCTAAAATTATCCCTCATCTATTAGAGTAGGTTCATTTTGGTCCCTCAAATATAATCCTGAGCATATTTAGTCCCTTAACTTTACTAAAGTGAAGCACTTTTGGTCTTCCTAACATAATAATGTTAAAAATTAACGAAAAGGATAATTTTCTAACGGTGTAGATTTGACAGTGTTATCTCTTTCTTAATTGATATACATTTTCTTTCTTTCTTGTCTTCTTAACTTTTTAGGATTAATGTAGTAGTAGCTATTTATATTTGAAGACAATACTTTAGAACACAATAATCTGCCCACTCGAAAAAAATAACCATTTTCTTAATTGCAGTAACAAAATGGTCTTAAAATCAGTGGCGTAGCTAGTAATTTGGTGAAGGGTGTGCGAATTTCTTCTTAATTGTGTTTAAGAGCGTGCAAAATTAAATATATACTCATAATAGCTAATACTTAACCTCTATGAGTTTGTATTTTACAAGTCAATTGGGTGTCACATGGGTTTAACACTATTATTTTTAAACGGATTTTGTTAGGGAGATCAAAAGTGCTCCACTTTAGTAAAGTTAAGGGACTAAATATGCTCAGAGTTATATTTGAAGGACCAAAATGAACCTACTCTAATAGTTAAGGGACAATTTTAGCCCCAAACTCTGATGCGGGGATTCAGAAACCTACTCAAATTGGGATAGGCAAATACATAATTTGTGGATTGAAGTCGGTATATTTTGGTCAATTTACCCATTCCCACTCGAATACAGCAATCCGGTGTTCCAGCTATAAATAGGGTGCACCACCCTAAACTCTTTCTCGAGCCTTCACTAGACCGTCTTTTTTTCCTCTCTTTTCTTTATCGTCCTCACTTTTAGAGAGTGAAAGCAAAAGTGCTACTCTGCCATCATGTTGGTTTATCAAGATCTTCTCTCAGGTACTTTTTCTCGTTTTCATGCTTATCTTTTATCGTTTTTCGGCCTCTCTCTTGGTTATGTTTTGTGTTCAAATTTTTTGGTAGAAAATTGTAATCTTGAGTTTGAATAGTGTTTTATCAATCTTTGGTGACTCTTGTTGGATTCCAGATTGGCTTGTATCTGTTGTTGATGGATCAGTTTTTGTTCTACGATAATAGAACTTTGTATGAATTTATGTTTCTTTAATGTTTCATAAGTAGCTGACTCTGTGTAAACGCCTAAGGCCATAAGCTATTAAGGCCTACTGCCTCTCTTTTTTTAAAAAAATAAATTATTGTGGACTTAAGGGACTGGATCTGATTCCCAAGGTATGAGTGACTTGGATCCGTGAAGTCTCTCGATCTTGGTTGCTTCTAGTATTTCTAGCCTTGTGTCACATTTAATTTAGGAAATCCTAGTTCTACCTATCTGTTTATAGTGCAAACTCTAAGCAATTCTATGTAACAAACATAAAAAGATGTGTTCTTGCAAGCCCCATAGATCTGCTTTTACTTTTTGCGGAAGTCAGTGGATTCTAGTAATTTTCAAGATCTCTTAAAGCTTGTCTGCGCTATGGTAATCATCAAGAAAAAAAAGAGAGTACGCAAGCTTTTTTTGGGTTTAATCTTGCGTGCACCTCTGAGTTGCTCTAGTTGCTTTATATATACAAGTTCACTATTTTTAGAGTGCTGTAACAATGGTTTTGGACAAACTGTTGATTACCTTGTTTTGCACTCAAAGGGGTTCCTTATATTTTATATGGTAGATTAAACTATTGCATTGGCTGAACCGTTCTTTCTAGATAGGCTACAATTGAGACTGGTTCCAGAATTGTATCAAAGTAGTATAGGAATTTGAGCAGAAAATATAAGATGTGTGGTGGAGAATAAGCTGTTTTAGCTGGACTTAATAGTATAAATAAGGAGGAGAAAAGTAGCTACCTAGCTAGATGTTTAGAATGTTTATTCAGTAGGCACTTTCTTTCCCCTGTAAGCAGTCCTGAATATTCAGGGAATTCTTTTGGCTGTTTCACAGGCTTAAGCCTAAGCTTGCTTCATGTTTTGTTTGAAGCAGCTTCTTTGGCTCTCTTGTAACCTTGCATCTTCCTGATACTTTACCAATATGATTTGATTACTTTACCTAAAAAAGTAGCTACCTAGCTGTGGACTCGTAGTCATCTTTGCTTCGATTACCGTATTGTTTGTTGTTGCTACTGGTCTCCTTTTCCTTTTTTTTTTAGCATGGGTTCTTTGCTATTGTGTTTCCTTTTCATGCTTGATTTTGATATGTTTTACTTGAGTTAGGGTCCATTGGAAACAGCCTCTCTACCTTCACAAGGTAGTGGTAAGGCTCCGTAGATCCCACTTGTGGGATCACACTGCGTATGTTGTTGGAAATGTCGTTACATAATGCAGCTTCCTATATATCTTCGCAATTTGTTATTTTTGAGCATGTCAGCTTTTTTTTGTTGTACTGACTTTAAATGGGCGTCATCATGGTATGTTGCTGTTCTGGAAACTTAAAAACTCTTCAAAAAAATATTGCAGGTGACGAGCTTCTCTCAGACTCATTTCCCTACAAAGAGCTTGAGAATGGAATTCTTTGGGAGGTTCAAGGCAAGGTAGGGTCTCCCGTTAATTATTGCCCCAAATATTTCCATATGTTAGCAACCATATTTTTGTGGACCATCTATTCTTAGTTAAAAGGAATAATGTGGTGTGGGTCGATTACATTGCAGTGGGTTGTTCAAGGTTGTGTTGATGTAGACATTGGGGCAAATCCATCTGCTGAGGGTGCAGATGAAGATGAAGGTGTGAATGATCAAGCTGTCAAGGTTGTCGATATTGTTGACACTTTTAGACTTCAGGTTTGTATACATTCTTATGGTAACTTCAGTCAATTTTAGTAGACCTGTTAATTATATGTGAATAAGAAGTGATTTGCTATTTGCAGGAGCAACCTTCTTTTGACAAGAAGCAATTTGTTGCATTCATTAAGAGATACATCAAGAACCTGACACCCAAGCTAGAAGGAGAAGCACAAGAATCATTTAAAAGGAACATTGAATCAGCTACCAAGTTTCTCATGTCAAAGCTCAAGGACCTTCAATTGTATGTCCATTTTAACTCCTTATCAGTTTATGGCATTGTTGAAGCTAATTCTGACTGAAGTATAATTCTTTTTGTTTTCACTCACATAATTTGCACCTTGAAATAGAACCTTATACTTTGTGTTTGTGCTGGCAGCTTTGTTGGTGAGAGCATGCATGACGACGGTGCCCTGGTGTTTGCGTACTACAAAGATGATGCAACTGATCCTACCTTTTTGTACCTTGCACCTGGCTTGAAGGAGATCAAGTGCTAGATGTCTTCAGCTAGAGTTTTATTTCTGTCCTTTTTTCTTATTTATGTCTGTTTCTTATGAACCTTGGGTACGTGTTGACCAGTGCCTGCACTTTTTCTTCATTATATAATCTTATTATATGGGACATCAAATTATCCTGGTTGAGTTGGAAGTTTTCTTTAATTGATTAGCAGTTTTGCCTATTCAATCTTTATCAATGTGTGAGGTGATATTTTTAGGCCAGCTATCCTACTTTATGAAAGGGAAAAGAATTCTCTTCGGCTAGTGGTAGTCGAATGTGAATAAAAGCAGCAAATTGTGTGATGGAGAGGATTTTGCGTTGCAAAGATATGGCTTAGGTGGTGGACCTAGTTTTGTGCACATATGATATTTTTACTTTAGCTATAATTAGTTGTGATATACTATATGTTACTCCAATTTATCATTTAAATCATTGATAAATTAAATAATGTTGGGTGTTTATGCATGATTATGTTAAATATATATCGTGCCTTTAAGCGTATATGCTGTCTCGGTTCCTTTCTTGTCCCCCTTTTCTTTATTGGACAGTTGTAAGGGGTGCAGTACTCGATATGAATTAGACTTTAAATTAGTCTTTTCGTTCTTAAATAAGTGATTGTTTAGAGAATTAAGAAGCATTAATAATGTTCTTTTAATTTTGCCCTTTTTTAAATAAAGAAAGAAAGTTTTACAAAATCAAGAAACTACTAAAGAGTTAAAGGAGTGTGCAGTGTGCTCAAGTTAAAAATATCACTTATTTAAGAAAGAGGAAGTATTAAATTGTTCTAGCTTTCAACACAAAATATCATAAATATTAGGATTAATATATAATTAGTCCCTTAAACTTGTCAGAATATTTCTTTTAGACACTCAGATTAAATTTTGTTTCAACTAAATGCCTGAACTCTTAATAAAGTGTTCTAATTAAACACTTTCTGTTCAAAATTTGAAATTTCTTTTTGCATGTGTTCTCATTCATTTATTAGATAATTAAGTTAACTACGTAATATATGTCATTCGCCTCAAAAGCCTTAACTATCTAATAGACGAACGAAAGCACGTGCAAAAGTTTTTTTAAATAAAATTTAAATTGAAAGTGTTTAACTGGAACATTTTATTAGGAGTTCATGTGTTCAATTGAAACAAGACTTAGTTTGAGTGTCTAAAAAAAGATATTATGCAAGCCAGAGCAAGACTTCTCTGTGGGACCGGCTATCTCCTACTTTAAATAGAGAAAATCCCTGGAATTCTCTGATGCCGGGAATTCTGTCTAAAAAACTGCGTATTGCGATCTCCACTGACGATCGTCTGACAAATTGATTATATATTAAGCCTAAATATTAGTAGTTTCCAACTTAAAGTCCTACTTTCAAGAAAAATAGAGTCCACTTTGGGTGTGTTTAGTACTCCCATATTAGTTGACCATCATATTAAAAATAATTATTCCATATTAGTTGGTCACTTTACTAAATTAAAAAAGTATTAATTAAATTTTTTTCATATTATCTTTGCAATTAATTCTTTTTAAAAGTGTTCACACTTATTTGTAAAGTTACGAAGAAATTTCTTAAGAGGTGAATTAGTATAACTATCTTCTTATTTATAACTTTTTAACATGCGTGTAAAAATAAAAGTGACCAACTAATAAGGAACAGAGAGAGTAGTACTTCCTCCGTTCCTTTTTAGTTGGCATATTGCGCTTCTCGAGAGTCAATTTGACTAATTTTCAAAGTTTAATTAGATTAGATTAACTTAATATTTTTAAATAAAAATTTAGATATTCAAAAACTATAGGAAAAATACTATAAGTTACAATTTTTCTTATATCAATAAGATAAAAAAATACATGTTTAAATATTGGTCAAACTTCATATTGTTTAACTCTCAAAATAGAAATCATGACAACTAAAAAGGAACGAAGGGAGTAGTTTTTTTTACTCCTCCCTAGAAGCTCTCACCCTTTTTGCTTCCTTAGTAACTCAAACTCACAATCTTAAAATAAAAAAAAAATGGGTGTTTATCATTCAAGCAACTCCATGTTATCGAATCATGGGGAGTTGGACGGTAATAATTGTCAAAAAAAATAATGGCCCGGGCACCCCATTAACACGAAAGGAATAAGAATATTCATGGGATAGCAGACTTGTTCTTTGTCTACATGCATACTTCGAACCTTTCGGTAACCAATAAAGCAGCAAATAATTACTCATTACTTAACAAAGTAATTCAGAATTGTCAGTCTGGTTGCATTATGGTTCATACAGAGATAGATTTCTGACCAAGAAATTAAATCATCGTGTTAGTTCAGATCTAATGATTTTTTTTCGCTAAAAAGTCATTAAATGCTTACTTTTCTTGTTAACTACGCCCATCAATTCTAAGTAGGCGTTTGTCCATAGGTTTCAAAACACTTTATTTGAAATTTGTGAATGGTTAGAGTTGTGTTTGATTATACTTTTTGAAAAGAATATTAAAAATTTATATTTATGTTTGAATATATTTAAATACAACTTCAAAAGTGAAAAGTGAGATGAGAAATAAGTTATAAGGTATTTTTTAAATTTAAAATATAATTTCACGTTGGATTTGGAATTTCATGACTAAACACTAATTTACAAACAAAGTAAAAACTAATTCCAGAATAAGTGAGTACTAATTTTTAAGGCCAAGCGTATCCTAAATGTTAATCGTTTTTATTAAAAAAAAAATTATAAAGTGCTTATTAAGTGAATCATTTTGACAAATATTCTTTATCATTGAGGTGAAAGATCATAAAAAATCAATAATATGAATCAAAAAGAATAATATAAGATTAAAATTAACTAGCACTATGCAATTGCAAATGGTCCAAAAATTGTTACTTCTGACCTCTCGTCAAAATGATGACTAGTTCTGACCAAAGTGCAAAAGGTGAAACGACCACACAAGTAACCATTCATAGAAGTCATAAAAGGTACATTATTTAGGTTGCCTAAGCAGTACTCACTCCGAATCACTTTATTTATCCTGCTCACTAAAAATAGATGGATCAAAATATTTCTCTGTTTATTTTTACTTATTCATTATACTAAAAATAAATATTTAATAATACTTGTTCAGTTTAAAAAATCAATAAATAATTTATCACTTTATGTCTGTTTTACCCTTGTTACTAACTATAGTCATCTTCCCAATGCATTTTTCAAGATATTATATTTATTATAATCAAGAGGTGATATGGTAAGATTATCGTCAATAGTGGACAAGTAAAGTTGAATGGAGCCCGGAGGGAGTAGTTGTCATTTTAAAAAATCAAGGAATAATTAATTATTTATTCTCACCTTTACCTTTAGTCATAAATATGAAGAGTTATTAATGTAGTGCATATGTAGTGCAAAAGAGAGAAGTACTTTTAAATATTGAAGTCTCATATTAGTTGGTCACCTTACTAAATTAAGAGATAATTAATTAATTTTTTTCATATTATCTTTGCAATTAATTCTTTTTGAAAGTGTGAACACTCTTTTGTAAAGTTCCAAAAAGTTTCTTAAGGGTGAATTGGTAAAATTACATTTTTATTTGTGATTTTTTAAGATGCGTGTAAAAGAGAAAGCGATAAACTAATATAGGATGGAGAGAGTAAATCTAGTTAAATTTTTTTTTAAGGGGCGTGTAAATCAAAAAAATATGATAAAGTAAAGTCATCTTGAGGAAGTACAAGTGTATGACTAAACTAATTGGACATGCCCATGTTAAAAGATGATGTGAGGTTGACCAAATTTAATGGACTTTGAAGTTGGCCTGTTTTGATTTTTCTCTAAGCAATCCAATTCCTTCCCAACTGGCAAATTGCATTGCCTCTTTTTCCCCCTTTCTTCATCTTTACTTCTTTTGTTTAACCCAACTTGAAGTTTTCTTGAAATGCTCTAACAAACAAGTAAAAATGTTGTCAGGATCAATTATTGCTATTGCTACCTAAAATGTATTCGCGATTATATTAATATTGATAAATAATTCCGAGTTTCTAGTAATTCATTTTTAATATTTTCTTCGTTTTAATTTGTTTGGCCTATTTTCTTTTTTAGTCAATTTCAAAAAGAATGTCTTTTTCCTTTTCTAGAAACTCTTTAATTCCAACTTTCTAAATTGCATATTCAAGACCACAAGATTAAATAATATTTTAATACATTTAACATATCTTTAATTTAAGACCACAAGATTCAAAAATCTTCTTTACTTTCTTAAACTCCGTGTCAAGTTAAAATAGGCATTGAAACGGAGGGAGTACTTTTTATATTTCCTTTTTTTCAGCTCGAAAAAAAAATATTTCTTAGATATGTTAGGTATAATTGTGCACAGCAAATATTATGTAACTTTAAAGTGAACTAGAGTTGAGGCAGTTTGTCATTGAGTCCACAAAGCACCAAGTACAAGAATCTCTCATGCTATTTCATTGAGTCCATAAGTTAAAGTGGATTAGAGTACTTGAGTTAATTGTCATTGTGTCCACACTCCACAAGTTTTGTATGGTGGTTAAAACTATTATAGATTTTATTTTCATTTTTTTCCCTCTTCTCAAATATGTCAGTTTTCATTGTTTCAGAAATACTATGGCTGGTAGAATTATGCAAGGAGTTATATACAGGGTTCAATTACCTGTGACATTGCATTGTAATAGTAAGTCAACGATATAAATTGCTGCAAATCTCTTATTTCATGAATTGATGACTTGGCACTGTAACAGAAATCAGTGACACATGGAAAAATTTATTAGAAGGATTGATTATTGTTAAATGGTTAGTTAAAGGTTGTTAGCAGAAGGTTTATTATATTAATTAGCCTATACATACAGTTGTATATATAGGTGATTAGACATTTTTCCTTGTAATTTAATTCTAATTGCACAAGTTCATTAATTTGGCTTGCTCACAACCGACTCTCTCAATGTTAGTACAAGAAATTTGATATAAAACTTGTTTGGCTAAGAGGCACGTTAATACGTTTTTTGAAGATAGTTGAAGTCTCTCCCACGAGCAAATGAAAGAATAAATAACAACTCTATCTTTGGAATTCAACTAAGCCACAAACAAGTAGCATTCAAGAAAGTTGCTTTACTGTTCTTGAATCGGTGATTTCATCATTTGATCAATGTCTCAAATATTTTTCTAAAGAAGGTGTTTTTTAAAGTGTTTGCCTTTTCAAATAAAAGAAACACTATTTATAAGATGAAAATTCTTCAAAGAGAAGAGTTTTCATTAAGTAAAAGTTATTACTAATAGTTATTAATATAGGTTCATGAATTTTATGAATTAAAATGTATTTTTATAAACTTAAAACATAAAAGCTAAATGAAGAATGAATTGTTAAAATTCACATTCATTCATTTTGAAAATAAAAACTTTTATCAAATGAACAGTTTCAAAATTAATTGAAACATTAATCCTAACATTACTCTACACTTTCTGAGTTTGTGTTGATACAATGATACTTCCATTAATGGAGTCTCTTGCGTGGAGTCCGAGATCAAACGGACAACTTTTTGAATCAAAAATGTTAAAACGGGCAACTTTTTAAATCAAAAATGCTAAAACGGTCATTGAAATTTGAATTAGACAAAAAAGGATAAAATATCTATACATAAACGTTTTGCCCCAATTGTGGGCCCAAGATTCTTAACTTTCAACTAAATCGTTGAAGCATGAACGATTTTCTTAAAGCTTTTTTTTTTGTTACTCTCTCAAAATCGTTTAGACACAAACGATTTACTCTAATGCACAGTTCATTGTAAGAAGTGCATTCTGACTTCTACTTTGCTGAACACTTACATTGAAACTACAACAAATATACACATAGTAATAGATTAGAAATTAAATTATCTAGTATCATTTAGTTATTTATTTTACGAAAAGGATAAAAAGGGTCTTAAACTATGTGAATACTTTGATCTAAAAATATCCATGTCGTCAATATTTTGATCCAAAAAGATTCATATTGTTACTTTTGGATACAAATGCTCTTTTACTAATTAACATATTATTTCTTTCCTTTTTAAACATATTCTCTTCCTAATTAAAATATTAATTGTAACCCATCATAAATTTTTATACTATATATAAGATCATAGTTTCCATCATTAATTTTCATTTAGATAACGATAGTTTTTTTCCTAATAAAAAAAGAAATATTTTTATTTCTAAATAATTTTCAAATTGAAAAAAGGATAAACATTTGTTAATATAATTTTTGATTTTAAAGTTAAGATACAACAATTATAATGTCATAAAATACGAAAATTTATTACATTGTTTTAAATCACAATATATCTTTAAAATATCATCAATGTAGTTATATTGTTCACCATTTTTCATATTAACTTTAAAATCAAGCATTATATATTAACAAATATTTATCTTACTTCAATTCGGGAAAAAAATAAGAAATAAAAATATTTTCTACTTTATTAGAATTTCTAAAAGTAATTTTATTTTAATTGATAAAAGGAGAATAGAAAAAATGAGGCATTTTTAGACCAAATTAAACGCATGACATTTTTATTCAATTTCACATAATTTAAAAATATTTTTGATCCTTTTCTATTTATTTTAAATTAATATATAATGCTCTATCTTGTGAGAAACCCTAGATAATTATCATTAAAATAAATAACTAAATGAAACTACATAATTTAATTTCTAATCTATTACTATGTGTATATATATTTGTTGGAGCTTCAATGCAAGTGTTCAACCAAGTAGAAGTCAAAATGCATTTTTTTACAATGAATTGTGTATTAGAGTAAATCGTTTGTATCTAGACGATTTTGAGAGAATAATAAAAAAAAAGCTTTAAGAAAATCGTTCATGCTTCAACGATTTAGTTGAAAAATTAAGAATTTCGGGCTCAGAATTGGGGCAAATCGTTTATGTATGGACGGTTTGTCCCTTTTGGTCTAACTCAAATTTTAGTGGCCGTTTTGACATTTTTGATTCAAAAAGTTACCATTTTGGTCTCGGACACTCTTGCGTGCAACTGATTTCATCACATATTTGACTCTCTTTTTTTCTCCTAATGTTACTTTTTTCGTTAACTTTACATAAATTCACTTGTGCACAATCAAAATTTTGAATATTAGTGTTGTTAAATGTATTATTCTAGGTGAACCAACATAGTTAACGTAAGACACTAACCAAATAGATCGGGAAACACCAATTTGGCCAGTTAATTAACTTGTCGATAAATAGTTGCTCAAATATAAGTAATAGATGTATTGTACGATTAGTTGGTGATGGGTTGGAATGAAATAATATTTACTTTAAATTATCACAATATTATAATGATAATGAATATTAGTCCCACAAGTCACAAGAAACCAAACACTATCTTGTTCCATTTTTATTTGGACTCTTGGAAACCATGACCACACTTTGTCTCTCTAATTGATATAATAAAAATATCCAAAATGATCATAGTTTGACTATTTCTAGTCGACCTAACTATTCCAATCTTTTTTTTTCTTTTTTACATTCTACAATTGGTTTACTACATTATGGTCAAATAATTCCACTATTTTTCTAAGTAAAATTAATTATGACCTGTTCTATTTTCCTAATATTTGAAATAAATTTGTTATTTGAAAAAGAAAGAACACATCTAGTAAATAGCACAAAAAATGCAAAATATATTTATTTTCACAAAAAAATTCTTAGGTACGTTAGATAAATTGACGAACATTGAACTATAATTGAATAGCTGATGTTGTACCACATAAACTATTGAATAAGTTGCAAAGTATAATTTTTTTCATTTTAGAGAACTTTTTATAATTTCTTCCTCTTTATTCTTTTCTTCCATCTTCTCCTTGTCCCACCTGGTATGGGGCAAAATTACTTTTTTCTTCCTATTTTTTCCACCAAATTATTTTTTCCCTTCTAGCTTTATGTCTCATTCATGTCGATTTGTTTGTTCTTTTATTATTTTTTTAACAGTTGTGAAGTAACAATAAATATTTATATTTCTTATTAAATACAGTAAGTGTTTTACTTCTAGAGTAAACGTTATAAATGATTTCACACCACTGAAACTATTTGGGTTGCACTTAATAAATGTTCTATGGAACTTTATTATTTATAAAAGTAAGAAATAATTATAATTAATAAGATACTAGTCATTTGTTTATAATATATTACCTTAGATGTTGTTGTAAAATATTTATTTATTAATTCAAATGAAATTAAAATCATAAATGCAATATTAAATTTTTTTTTAGGTCTCAAAATTTTCAACGTGCTGCATGTATAAGTCCAAAGAGCTATGATGACTCATGAAATGAAATTGGAAGAGCAAGACGGGGCCTAAAGTAAATATTTTACTAGACTCACCTTTGAGTAGTGGTGTCAATGTTACGGTTTGAGTGGTTATTTTATAATATTTATATCATACCAATTTTTTGATTATTTTATTTTATATAACCAAAATTAGACTTTTCAAAACCGTCCCATCATCTCGATTTCTCTTCGATATCGGTACAGTTCGGTTAATTTTTGATATTTTTAAATATATGATATATATATATATATATATATATATAAGTTAGAACTCGCTATCATGTTTACTTGTTTATGACTTTAGCAAAAACTCTCTAGACATTTTTATTGTTTAAAAAGTGATGAATCAAGAAAACATGAAAGAAAATAAAGTAGAAATTCATCCCACTATTTTACGATAGTGTAAAATAATATTAAGCAAAGATAAAAAATATAATTTAAATTACACGAGTAAGAAGAAATCCGTTAATGTGAAACACAAGAACCGAGTCCACTTAAATTAAAAATCCAATAAGAGAGAAAAAAAAATTAATAACTTGTAGCTTATTAACCAAGATCGTTGAAAAAATCTTGTAGCTTACTAGTTACTACTCGAGAATCGAAATGCTAGAACTAATTTAGTTTCAATTGAAGTAGTATGATAAATTTCAGTATTAAGACTTTGAGTGTTAATTATGTTGCCCCTTGTAGTGGATTTCATCACCTCGAATCTAAAGCAACAATTTTAATATTTTATTATTTATAAACATATACATAAATTACATTTACACATATATAATATTCGGTACGATTTAATATTTTTTGGTTAACTTTTATAAAATAAAAAATCTACCTAATTGTTCAGTACAATTATAACTTAGATAGCTCTAGAAATAGGTGGAGCTTATTAACTGATCAATTGAAAGGCACTGGTCTACTGTGGATGTCTGCCAGCCTGAGTGCCTAAGCCTGCATTCATAAAAATGCAGTGTCCCCGAATATAGGAACGTCAGTACATATAAAACATGTACTGGTATGTAAAGCAAACTGCATAACAAGTAGACATGTAAGAATGCTCAATGAATCAGATATTAAAGATAGAAAAATCTGAGCATACACATATAAGAAATATAATCTGAAACTGATACTATGATCAATATGAGGTGTCCTATACGTTATTCATTTACATATATTAAAATCCCTAGAATTTGCCTAGTCATATCTTTACCTTTTTATATTGCTTCCTTCTTATTTCTGTAATACTAACTGTCGGGAAGTAACAAGATGGCCTATTGTCGACGATCAATGACACTTGTATGGCATTTGTAGTCAGTTGTCACAACCATGTGTGAAATGTCATAGTCTAGATAACGTGGTCTGTTAAGGTACGCCCTCCAGGGCTCCTGTAAGGTCTTCCCACAAGCCTGTATAGTCAAGAGAATATACGACGGAAAGTTTCAGCTGACTCTATCTGAATTTTGTGTACAGAATAGCGTCGTATGTAATGTCCCTAAAAATACCCACCCTACTGTCACGCCCCAAAACTACCCCCTGGACGTAACACGGGATCCAAGATCACAAGTGACCTCAAGATAACTCTCTGACATCGGCATGACTTAAAAATTGAGCATAACATAAGAACGGAAGCTTAACTGAAGTAATGAACAACTTAATTTGTTATATAAATAAAGTCTAAGATTGAATATATGAATACAGCTGAATATCTGACTCTATGTCTGAAAGCCTCTACTACTGGCGAGTTGTTGGGACATGCCCACATCTAACTCTAAATACTGAAATACTGAATAAACAAATTAAATACTGAAATAAAAGAACTAGTAGTCTAAAATGAAGCTAAATTCCAAGTCCTCAAATGAGGAGGACTCACCAAGCTGGATGGATATGCTGTTGATCTACTAGCCACGGATCTGGGAACGGGCTACATGATCTACATCATAATAGGATGCATCACAAAAAAGTATGCGATCAGTACTATGAAATGTACTGAGTATGTGAGATATGCATGTGTCATGATAAAATATATTTGAAAGTATGCTTAAAACTAATGTCATGCATGTGCCATAGTAAAACATGCTTAAAGCATAATCAAAACTGAAGTCGTATAGAGATAGTAAAATCTGTAATAAAATGACTCAATGCAATATCATAAGTCAAAGACACCTTTAGAACCATAGTAATAATAGAAGTTCTGAAATCTGAAAGCAAGGAGTCAATGCACTTAAGACCTGAAACCATTTCTGTGGGAGATTCTCTAACCGACATAGACCATGTGAGCTACATGGAATCTGATGTATACGCCCCATCGAAAGGACCCAATATACCTTGTCAGGGTATAAAGGCATGAATATGGCGTGATCACTCAATCTGATGCCCAATAGAGGGGACTTAAACCTACGGAGGCACGTAGTTTTGGGACTAAGGGTACTCTCACTTTGTCCAACTTGGTGCTAAATACTACTCCCAAAATATATATATAGCTCATATAATACTGGGGTAAATCTGATGCCAAAATCGATCATAACTAATGACATATCTGATGTCAAATCTGTATGGATGCATAAAGACATATCTGATGTCAAATCTGTTTAAAAGCATAAAGAGATATCTGATGTCATGCATTACAAATTCATGAGTCTTAGAGCTTAGCATAGCCATCATTCAAAATATACTTTCCTTTCTAAAATCATAACTTGAAGAATTTGGCATGCAATTTCATGAAAATAGAAGTCATGTTATCTAAACATACCAATTTTACTTGAAGACATGTAATTCAATGAAATTATGCTAGAATTCATCCTCAACATATGGGCCTTTGAAAACACTTAATATATCTCAAATAAATCATGGGTGATGGATGGGAAACCATAAACTGACACTTTAAAACTGAACCCATAAGTTCTCCTCAATTTGGGTAAGAACCCTACTTTCATACATTGGACAAGGATTAGCCTTAAAATCATGAATAGGAAGCCACTTACATAAATCCATGTAAAATCAGGCAATTTAGAGTTAGAATTCATAGGAGATCATGAGGAAATAATTTACAGAAGAACCCCTGAGAATTGGGTAAGAACCCTAATTTAGAAATTCCTAAAATCACTTTAAAAGATTGGGATTTTGGGCATAAAGGTGAAGGAGTTCCCTCATTGAATACTCACATACTTTATTTGAAGCTAGTCCACTCAGAGCTTGAGAAGAATGGAGACCTGGAGTGAATCCCTTGCTATGGAGCTTGAAACCCTAACTTGAAGCTTGAGAGGATGAAACTCTTTTTTCTTTTTTGGAACTTGATTGAAAAAATAGGAGAGAACGTAGGCTAAGTGGGAATAAAAACCCTTCTAAATAGGCTTAAAACTACTTAGTATCGGAGTTAAAAGGGTGGGTAAAGACAAAAGTACCCCTGGGACTTAATTAAGAACAAGCTAGAAAAAGTTGACTTTCAGGGACCACGAATGAGTTTCACTAGTCGTAGACCAAACCACGGCTCTTGGTTTCCATTCGTAGTTCCTAGCCAAAGGAACAGGCTACAGAAGCCAAACTACGGGTCAACATGATGGACCTGTAGAATGGACTACGGTTTGTGGACCTGAGTCGTAGTCCTAGGATTTGATAGACCTCATGCTTAGGTTTCAAGAGTGGACATTACGGTCTGGAGAACCTTCTACGGTCCGTAGGACACTCTCGTGGTTCCTGGGAAAATAGTCAATCCTTAGGCTAAATTCCATGAGTGAACAGTACGTGACGTAGACTGAACTACGACCCGTAGAAGACACTCGTGGTCTTCAGACCAAATGCTGAACCTACAGAAGACGAATCACGACTTCATTCCATGACTCGTGGTTCAAATCACGGTCCATGGTTTGGACCCGTAATTTTTGGAAAACTCAGAATTTTCAGAGATTTTGATTTTAAACGCTGATTCAAATTTTGGGGTGTTACACCCATGCTGTAGAGTAGGCTATAATCTCGTCTTTCCTCTAAGGTCTGTAGTAAGTAACTCATGAATCATATAACTCGTTATTTGAATATTGATTACTTTCTTTAGCTGAAGAATAATATATCTAGGTGATCTATATACATATGGATAATCTATGGCCAATTACTTTCTTTAAATTTCGTGACATCTATGCTCTGTAACTTCTAGGAGTTTCAACTGAAGACACATATGGTCATGTGAAAAATATGACTTGTTTGACAAGAAAAAAGTACTATAATTCTATAGATTTAGAACTCCACATGAAAGAACTTATAATAGTAATAAGTTTTGCTTTCAAGTAGCATATAATCTATGATGACCTTTATAGGAGAGACATGTGACTCTAGGTCGTGCCTTGATGGCAGAAGATGTTTTAGCTTTACATACCTTACTTCGAGACTCTCTCTCTGATGATGTATCGTCGATGTCCTTCAAAACACTTCTTATCTATAACATAATATCATATGCAGTGGTATAAGTAGCTAACAAAAAAGTACGATGAGGTCGAAAAGACAATAATAGCTTACGAGCCACAAGCTTAGCAAATATGATAAATAAATAGTGTATCACCACACCTCTCTATTTCCCCCCTTTACAAATGAACTTATGAACTTCTATGAGGTCAATATTATTCCCTTCATCCTTAACATACAATATACAACCCATTACATATTCCAAACAAGATCATAAATTTAAACTCCCGGCTTTTGAACACTATCCCGTGAGTTCTTTATCTAATGGCTTAAAAATACCCTTATAACCTCATTGATTACACTGGGAGAGAAGTATACAATCTATACTGTAGTAGAAATCCATATAAATAGATTAACAACATTCTTCATCCATTTAAGATTTTCATCAAACACTTGACGAGCGACAAGCTTGCAAGAGCTCTATAAATCATATTTTCTATACCTTAGTCTTTTTCCTCATCGTAGCAAGCTTACTGCCTCAATACACAACTATACACCCCTCATTTAGTCAACAACACAACTAATACAATCCTCTAAATACTCCTTCCTCACCAAGTATATCAATTACAATGGGCAAAAGATGGACTCACGGCTTCCTATCACCGTCCCGTGAGTCCTACCTGTAAACTATACTCAAAATAACTCTTAGAGTCATATTTATGGAGATATATGAGCAGCCATTCCTTTATCAATAAGGAACCAATCCCTGCCCATTTTTTCTCTTCAAGAACCACACTTTTTCCTTCAAGAAAATACTTGGCTAAGTATGTTTTCATGATCTATAATGAGAAATATACTTGATTCTTGAAGGAATCAACTTACCTTAGGCTAGGGAGAGATGGAGATGAAAAAGAATTGAAGAAAAATACTAAAAAACATGTCCTTTACATTCTGAAAAACATGGGAAATGAAATTCTTAAGTCCCAATATAAAAAACTTGACTTTTTGGCCGACTTACCCAAGGGTGTCACATGTCTCAGAGTGATTGAACAGTGCGCATATCTGTAGTAAAATGCATAACCTTTTACTCCGAACTCATATGGACGAGCGGTTTATGATGTTGGAAACTAGACTCAAATACCTTTAATTTAATATATCGTAAGACTTCTAACTCCTTATTTATTGGGAATATACCCGTTACAAATCAGATCATATACGAACCTATTTGAAATACTCTAATAAACCCTTCAACTTGAACTTTTGTTTCAAGTCTCCCTTTAGTCTAGCACATCAAATGACTTGATATGAGTGTAACTTTATATAATTATTCATTTACATTCTTATTCTCCTGGTTCATACCGATTCATCGATGTTTACGAGTTGCACAAATATCTTAAGTTTCGGAACATTACAAGATAAACCATATTATATCAAATTTTCAGTATGCAAACTAGAAAAGCTAATCTCCACACACAAAAAAAATCTCCACATAAAATTGTACATTATTTGATGCAATGTTTATTTTCATTTTTTACTTTTCACAAATTTTTTATTACAATGTTCAATTGTTTTCTTCTTCATATAATTGATATCCGCATAATGA
This sequence comes from Jaltomata sinuosa, assembly GCA_003996215.1. Classification (NCBI taxonomy): domain Eukaryota; kingdom Viridiplantae; phylum Streptophyta; class Magnoliopsida; order Solanales; family Solanaceae; genus Jaltomata; species Jaltomata sinuosa. The sequence continues at coordinate 658,834 of QJPP01007297.1, read as the reverse complement.
TGTGATAGAATATGAGGATTATAACAATATAAGTATTGAAATTACTAAATGACAAAAATAACTCTTCACGTGCGGTAGATCAATATTTATAATTTGCTAGAAAATAAAATTATATTTTGAAGTATCCGTTGTATAATAATTTTAGTACAACATATAAAAAATCTAGTAATAGATATTAATTATATTACCGTCTCTATTCTAATTTTGACATTACTAGTTCTTGCATAATTAGCTACCAAATCAAACAAGTCCAAGGTCTTAATGGACATGATCAAATTATGGCGGAGTAAGAGAATTTATTCATGAATTAATGAGAAACAAAGTTAACTAATGTCTATGTTATTAGGAAGTAGCAAATATTATGTAAAATTAATTGAAATGTGCACAAAATGCTTGGATACTAGAATTATAGTAAAGTGAAAAAGAGATTCAAAAAGTGCCTCCAATGTATTGAAAATGACTTAAAATTGTCCATCTTCTACCTATTAGACTTCAATTGTTCTTATGTTAATTTTCAAGTTAAAAATGTCTCTTTTTTCACCTACTAGACTCCAATTGCTCTAAACGTTATTTTTTCAGGTTAAAAATGTCCTTATTTTAACGATATATGAAATGACACAAGTGGAGCTTTAATCCAATAATTGACAATGATTTGCTAATCTGCATGACCCAATTATTAATATCCCGACCCATCTGAATTGAACCCAAAACAACTAAAAGATCATTTGAGTTCTAATGGTCACTAGGCTAGAAAGTAGAAACTACCGAGTTCAATAACCAATATACTTTAAATGAAAATATCTCAAGAGTTATAACTAATCTATATAACAAGTACAACGCAAGAGTTCAACAAAACTTGAGGGCTATAATTCAATTTTTTTGTTGGTTTCTTGTAAAAATAATGTACTAAAATCGAAATTAATAAATCAAAATATCATATTCAAAAACACCCAATTGATCCAACAATAAATTTTTGGGATCAAATTTCAGTTCAAGCTCCAATGATCGTTCAACAAGGACGATCCACATTTTCTTGACATAAATTCAATTCAAAACATAAATATTAACATAAATCGATTTAATTATAATTTTTCAGCTTCAAGAAATAAACAAAGTTAAACAAAATCACAAAATCCAGACTTATTCGTGCCCAATTCTTTTATGTTCCTTATTTTGCAACTGAATTGATTCAAAAGACAATATTGTCTTCATCATTCGAAGCTGTAATTTTTGGTTCAAAATCAATACAAATAAGTTTCAATCGATTTTAAATCTAGATTCAACTCAAATTCTTCCCCATTTAACAATGGTGAATTCCTAGAAATCCAGCTTCAACAATTATCGAACAAATAGATTCGAATAGATTGAATTATTCATGAGTTGAAATTGATATTCACGTGAACTCAAAAATTAATATTTTCTCTGTTCATTTTTATTTGTCACTTATTTTTAAAATAGATTTTCATTTTTACTTGTCACTTTTGACATATCAAAAAAATACAAAATAAATTTTCCTCAAAAATGACCCTTAGCATTAGTTATTTATTTCTCAAATATTTTTTCAAGACTTTATACTAAATAGTATGAATTAATAGGGGTAGTGAGGTAAAATAAATATGTCAATTATTGTTTTCTTAATGGGCGTGCCAAGTTAAAATGTAACAAGTAAAAATATACGGAGGAAGTAGCGTCTACTTTTACTTGTCACTGTTTTGTTTCTTGAGGTCAAACTGCATGAACTTTGACTAATATTTTAAGACGTAATTTTCATCATTATTAATATGAGAAAGATTGCAACTTATAATATTTTTCGTATAGCTTTCAACCATCTAAATTTTAAATTTTAAATATTAAATTAATCTACTTCAATTTGGATTTAAAATTTAGTCAAATTGACTTTCGCAAAATGAAATGTGACAAGTAAAAATAAATGGAGAAAGTATTTAATTAATGTTCCACATATGTTATCATAATTTTATTAAAAATAAGTATTTCACCCCAAAAATCAACACTAAAGACAATTAGAAAATCTAATAGGTAAAAAGAAAATAAATTTAAATCAAAATATTTTTGACCAAAAAGCAGACTTCAAAGGCGTCAAATGTCAATTTTTGGTAGTACGTAATAAAACATGGGGGAATAAAAAAGAAAAAGAAAAGAATAAAATGGGGTCCGTAAAACAGGCGGTGAGGAGAGAGGAAAATAGAAGGAAAAGAGGTTCACAGTTTTTGTACAGCCTCATCCATCTTCTTTCCCCACCTATCCCCAAACCGCTTCCTCTAACGCCTCTAATATTCTCTTTCATCTCACCCAGACCCCTTTGCTCAGCCTTCGCAATCGGATTCTCTTCTAAATTTTTCTCTCTTTTTAATTTATTTTTCATAATAATACTTTTTTTTCTCTTGTTTCTCGCACTCACAAAGAAAGATCAAAGACGATTTTAAGATTATTTTTTTTGTGTGTTAATTAAGGTAGGAGTAAAGTTGTTTTTGCTAGTAAATTATGGGATTGAACGATGTGGATCTTACGGATGATGGCGACGGAGGAGGAGGAGGAGGAGGAGGAGGAGATGGTGGTGGTGGAGAAGATAAGGCATCGGCGGTTGCGTGTTCGATTTGTCTTGAAGCTGTAACCGACAATGGGGATAGATCCTGGTCTAAGCTCCAATGTGGACATCAATTTCACCTTGGTTAGTTCGTATACCAATTTTTTAATTAATTAAAACGTAATTGATACTTCTTTGTTTCGTAAGTAAGCAAAAAATTTGTTGGTAGTTAAATTTAGCTCTGGATTGTCTGAGATCTGATTATCCCTAAAGTTGTAGACTTCTGCAGAATATTTGATTTTCTGAAGAATTGTTGGTTAATTTTCTGCAATCTCTAACTTAAAACAAGGGGGTCGAGCAGGTTTTGTGCTAATTTAGACCACAATTGCCTAATAGAGAGAATCAACATTCCGTAAGTTGGAAACTTCGTTTTTCCGAGTAAGATAGTGGTATGTCTTGCACTTTGAAAGGACTCATCCTCATCTATTTCCGAAATTGTGACAACTGGGTAATAGAGTTAAATGGACTTTATCACGCGATGATGATTATCCCCTTTACTTGGTATTTAGGGTTAGCAGTTTCCAAAACATGGCATTGCAAGTGTTAGCTGCCTGGGTGACTTGTGTATGTTCTAGAGCAGCTCAGCGGCTGAAGTTTCATCTAGCTAAGTTGAAGAAATACCAAGAATGGCTAGACAGTCTAAGCGAATGTCAATTTGTTCTTTGTACAGCAGAATGTTGTTAAGAAAATTACAGGTTCAAGGATTTTAGCAGAATGCGATTAATAAAATTAAAAATTCAAGGATGTTAAAGTAACAAGGAGCAAAAAAGGAGGAGGTCAATTGATAAAGAAAGAAAAAAGAAGTTGATTAATCAAAGGTTCAACTGATTATCATGCCTGTGTTGTAAAGATACAGTCTTTATACATAATACCATACTAAATAAAAGAACTTCAATCATACTTCTGTGTTTGAGATTGCGCCTGTCCAGTTTTTGAGTCTTAAAATCTGGGGTCAGGTAGATTAACAATGATATGATTGCATGAGATATTGCCAGTTCTATGATTTTCGTATGAGAATACAAAGAAGGTTTTAGATGAAAACCAGTGAATAACTTATCAAGTATGAAAACCAGGGAATAAAAGGAAAAGAAGTGGATGAATCTTCACGCTGATATTTTGAAGCTCAATGTACCATAGTCTTTTTATGACTTACAATCTGAAATTGGAAATAAACAAAACTACAATCTTTGTTCTTTTTTTAAATTAGTACTTATTAAATTACTATTTGCACAGTCTTTTCTCTTGTGCAGTGTTTTGGAAAGTGAAAAGCGGAGAAAAGCGACGAGGGCTCGCTTCATGGAAGCGTGAAGGCTTTTTTCAACTAAAGCGCTATTTAGTACAAAAATAAAAATATTAAATATGCATAGATAAATAACCAAAAACTCAATAGAAATAACATATTAAGCAAATCTTTCAGTTCTTAAATCAAAAAATAAATAATAGATACTAGAAATAGATAGTCAATAATCCTTATAAGTCATAACGCGCAGTAGCAGAGAAGCTTATATTGCAAAACAGAAAAAAACAAACAAAGAATTGCAGAACGCGACCTACAGTAGCATTGCAAAACAGCAAGTTGAACAAAAAAAAACCCTAGCAGCAGCTCACAACAGGATCGCAGCAGGGAAACAGAGAAGAGAAGAAGAGAAAAAGAGAAGAAGAGATGAAAAACTTTCCTTGGAAAGAAGTGCTTGAAAGAGAATCGCAGCAGTCGCACAAGAGAAGTAAACATAGGATATGTTTGGAAAGAAGTCTATAAGTGTTTATTACAAAATTAAAAAAAACCTAGTTAAGCTAACCTCGCTTAAGCGAGTTTTTTTCTCGCTTTTACTATTGTCTCACCTCTCGCGCTCGCTTTTTCACCATAACCTCGCTTCAAGGCAGAAAAGCGATAGCCCGGCGCTTCGCTTTGCGCTTTAAGCGAGCGCTTCGTCACTTTTAATAACACTGCGCTTGTGGTTACCGTTGATGATTTTCGGCCGTCTCTTCTGCTCCTTTCCTTCTCATTGTCCTCTTTAACATCATCACTCTCACTTAACATCAAGAATACCTAACCCTTTGGCTGCTTCTCTTAATATATAATATTAGTCATAGACCCTTCAGTAGTAACAAAAATTGGAGAGCATGTAGTTGTTTAGCTTTCCAAGTCTCTTGTGCTAATAGTATTGCTGTCTTGTGCTCGTTTGTCGAGGTGATTGACATTCAATCATCCCAGAATCCTACCCAGACGATTTCATCTTTTCGTCTAATCTTCTAGATTCTTACATCGAGACTAGATCAAACGTTACCTCACTGGGATTAGTTTTCTATTATTGGGGAAAGGATCTGGGGTACATCTATGGAGTACAACCCAGATTTTATCCCTGGCAAAGAGAAATTTTTACCATCGGACCATATCCGCCACGTTACTTTACACCCCATATTAGCTAGGAGTATAGCAAGGGTGGGGTGCATGTGAGCAGACGCGCTGAAAGACATCATCCATTAAATAAAAGTGTGCTTGCTTTAACAACTTAAGCTTTTAGATGGGATGGTCACACATTTCAACAGTTTCTAATGCAAGTTTAATGACTTTTAATTGTGCTGTCTCTGCTTAATTACTAACATATCCATTCATAATGGCTCCTTAATAACTGAGTTATCACTATAGTAGTTATATTTATTTGTTTAGAAGACAGTTTACGGGCAATAAGACACGTGTTAGCATCTTTGTGTCTACACCAAGGTGTTGCCTTTGTGAGATGAAGCGTCCATCCTGAAGTTAACTTTGTTTCAGGGCTTAAGCACATTTTCATTTTTGGGTGAGCCTTTTCTGGAGCTTCCCTGATCTTGAATTGTAGTCAAAGCAAGTCCAGTGTCCTCTTTACCGACATAGATATGTTTGCATTTGTTAATGGAATCTGGAATGAGTTGTCTTGTGGATCATGTAGTGACCAACAAACTTGAATTTCTACTTGTCTGCCACCATTTTCTTCTTTTACAAAAGAAAAACATTGTAACCAGAGTAGAAGAAGAAAGGAGAAGTATGGCTATTATTGTATTCTCTCTCATTTAGGAGATTGTTGTGCTAATATAGTTGTTTTTCTAAAACTAACCCTGTATCTAGTAATTTACATGATGTTCTACAGTTCCATTTTCAATATGACGTCTGCCATTTGTATCCACTATTCATTTCTTTGATATTATTTTACAGTCTGCTTAATGGTGGAAGCCATTATCTTTCTAGTAAGTTCCTTTCAGAAACCATTTTCCATTAAGCATCACTTAATGGAGCTTCGGAAATTTAGGATTATCGACCCTTATCATTTTTTTAGGGGGGTTGGGGATTGCGTGTAGTAACATCTCCTTTTGATATCTACAATATTGTTGTTGAATGTATTAGGGCGAAGAAGCTGGGGACTATTGAGTGTAGTAATGTTTGTTTGTGACGTTCTCTAATAATTTCTTAATGAGTGTATTTCACCTTGTTGCCAACTTCCCATTCTGGCAATTGGCATGCAGATTGCATTGGTTCTGCCTTTAACATCAAGGGGCAAATGCAGTGTCCCAACTGTCGGAAAATTGAGAAGGGCCAATGGCTTTATGCAAGTGGTTGCCGTCCCCTACCTGATTTCAACATGGATGATTGGGCCCATGATGAAGACCTATATGATCTGAGCTACGCTGAAATGGTAAATATGAGTCATCTCTTACCTACTGTTCAGTAACTTAGTCAATCTAACCTCTTTATCCAAAAAAACTCAGTCAATCTAACCTATAAAAAAATATTAAAAAGTTCTGGTCTATCTGGTTTTAATGTGGGGTTCATTGGACGTTCCTGTTCCCCTTCTTCTTTTCCGTGATAAGACCATTGAGACGTTCCTTTATCTGGACGTCATAAGTATCTTGTGGATTTTGAATGATGTGGTTCTCCTACTGGGAACTGATTGAAGATTAGTATTGAAGAAGTAGATAGACATGCCTTATCTGACTCACAATTGCCTTTTCAGTTATGTTTTTGTTTATATATGCTTTGTCTACTTTGGAGAGTATTGCCTAATCGCATCTCCTTGTCATAATGTCTATATTCAGTCACCCAAACCTCTATTGTTGGTTTAGTCTCTTCTTGTTAACAATAAATGTTCTTTGACTTAGAACTGTTAATTTGGTATTCCAAGAAATCTGAACAATCCGAATTAAATATTTTTGATATATGAGTTTGCAGTTTGCTGACTTCAACAATTTAGTCTTACATAAACATTATTATTGATACAAATGGCCTATTAAAGTGTTTTCGTGGGCCTTCTATTCCTTATTCCCCCCTGATTAATAGGATAGATTTTTCTTAACATGTCCTGTCTGAAGTATTTGCTTGTGTTATTTACAATTTGTGTCATAGATGTGTTATTTGCCTGCACATCTTGTCAACAGGGGTGGCTCAAGCACATTATTGGCCTAAGGCCAAAATCAAACGGAGGTCTTAAGTTTCTAAGAAAATTAACTTTTTTTTTTTTGAAACTGGTAACTGTTAAGAAAATTAACTTTTTTTTTTTTTTAAATAAAGTCTATTTTAAAAATTATATAATTGATTTTTCTTAATACTATTCTTTTTTAATTAATTATATAATCAATGCATTTAATCTTTCTTGAGACATGGTAAGTTTATTTTTTTGCAAATAATACTTACTATTTTTTTTAAAAAAAAATCTATAATCTATTATTGGTAAAAAGTGAGGCCCCTCAAATTTGGGGGCCTAAGGCGGTCCCCTATCTTTTATAAGGGTAGAGCCGCCCATGCTTGTCGACCTGGGTTTGTCTCCAAAACATGCATGAAACAATTAGGATAAATCCATAACACGGGATATCCTGATCTTTCACATTTCTAGAAAGTCATCTACAGCAACTTATTGAAAGGGTAAAGGTACACTGGATTTCTGAATAAGATCCTGTTTGGATTGGCTTTTGGCTTATACTTTAATGATATTAAGTTGCCTAAAGAATTCCAGCAGGTTACGAGGTTTGTAAGTCCACATAAGTCTAAGTATTTGTCAACAAAGGTGCTCCATATTTTTGTCCATCATAATTGCTGATTCTATCTCATCATGAATATCCACTTGAGAACCATTGCCTGTGAGTATAGCAACTGTGATATATACACTGGCTGCTACAAAGTTGGATGTGAGGACTTTTCTTTTTCAAACGTAGTTGTCAATTATTTTTAGTAGCAAGAAACTACTGCAAATGGTGTGTGTAAAGTTCCATTTCTCCTGTACTTTAAAAAAAACCCTCCATTTTCCTGTCTACAACAGGGAAAACATTAAAAAGAAAAGTCCTGTTTGGCTCATGAACATTTGTTGTTGCATTAGTACTGCCTAAACGTAACTTCCGCTTTTCTGTTGCCTTTCTGTTCTTTGTGTGATCTGTTTATGGTTGATTGCATTTGTTTTCAAGCCAAATATAAATTTTACTTACTGAATGCTTTATTTCCTATGTGTGGTTTTGCAGTCATTTGGAGTTCACTGGTGTCCGTTTAGTGGATTAACTCGGCTGCCATCATCTTTTGAGTAAGAACGATTTTACTTTGAATTTTTCTTTTTACTTTGCCTTCTTTGGGCTGAGCATATCAGTTTTACTTTTTTGGGTGGAGATTGATTGTGTCTTTTAACCCCTTCATGATTTTGTTACTGATATTGTTGCCTCATTAGGGAAGTTTGTAATGTTGAGATGTCACTGTTCTGCTTATATAGTCTTTGAAAGAGAATGCTGCCATGCTTTAAGTGATTTACTTGGAATTCTTTCTGTTAGACCTATTAATGGAGGAGGTAGATTTCTCTTATTAAAAAAAATGGAGCCAGATTTTGGTGTGACAAAAAAAAAATACTTGGAAGGAATGTGTTGGTGTATGTATAGAGATGACATACTGGTGATACCATGATAGAGTTCATCAGTTCCCTACATAGTTGAAGGGAAAATACTTTTGCTTTTTTTGTTTCTGTACATATTGTAAATACTACAGCACTATGCAACTGCTGTCTTATTTACCTTGTCAAGAGAGATAAAGAGAAGAGGACATACTGGTCAATGAAATTTGGCCTCTCTCCATCTTGCTAAATATATTACCAGCGTAGGCGCACCAGCAGAAGGATAGCAGGTCTGGTCCTTTTTAGAATTATGTGTGGTGACTGGTAGTCCCTGGGGGTGGGTGGGGGAGGGGGGGGGGTTAAAAGCAGGATGGTTTTTTTTACCTAACAAGCAGTTAGAGCCGCGTAGGTTAAGCATATGAGTAGTAGTCTCCGATCCCTTGTATCCTTTTGGTGCACCCATAAAGTTCCTTGTTGTGTTGAAGATCGGATGGTGTTGTAGAGAATCATGGCCTTTTGTAGCCAAATTTTGGCCATGTTGATGAATGATAATAGTTTTAATTGATACCCAAAAAAAAGGTTAAGCATTGATTCTTTGCTATGCATTTCCTTCTATGCTGTATTGTGGCTGAATTTCGAGTAGAGTTTGAATACATTTCTTTCTATGCTCTATTGAGGCTGAGTTTTGAGTTAAGTTTTGTATACAGTGTGAGGCTGAAGTAAACCATTCATAGAACCATTTTATATCTTCCTAGATCTGACACTGGCCTATTTAGCTAGTTTGAGTTCAGGATGTTGATTGTAATGAGTTTGCTGTTGGGACTAATTAGCCTCAAGCGTCTAAGTATCTCATTGTTTACAGGGGCCTTGAAGTATGATATGCCCTCAGATTGTTGCTTTCATTTTGATGGGCAAAGAATTGAGATTATCATTTATTTATTTTTGCCTCATTTGATTCTAGCGAATTTGGTCCAAGTCAGGGTAAGGAATATAATAAGCTCTTAGATTTCAGCATCAATTCAAGTGGATCAAGCTTCTATGCTGAGGCTACAAAAGGCCCATATACAACAACAACATATCCAGTGTAACTAATCCCACAAGTGGGGTCTGAGTTCAGGATATAAGAGAAAAAGAAGTTTCAAGTCTTCTAACTATTAATTAGCATATTCAGAGTCTACAAAGTATGACGCTGATAATGTTCTGCTCTTTCACTGAGAATGGTCTACCAACTCTGCAGTTGGCACCTTGCTATAAAATGTTGCCCTAGAATTGGCTTGCAATCTATTTTCTCTACACTGAAGCTGGAATTGTGCCTACATAACATTCCCCTAAAGGAGACACCCGAGACCTTGAGGCTTACACCCAAGCTACAAGCTCATTGGCAATGTGTTTTGTACTTCCACTATTAGAACTGTTTCATTTGGACAATTAGTGTATGGTTTGCAATTGGTTGGGCGACGTGCGTGGAAGCTTTACTCAGATGGGCCTGTGTGACTCTTAGTGGGGTTGGTTGGAGAGGCTGGGCCACTGCAGTCTATAAGCTGATTGAGGATAAAATATGAATGGAAGAAAATATTTAATTTGATAAAAGGAGGAATAACTGGGTGGGATGGTTGTAAAGGAAATTGAAGTTAAAAATATCTAATCTGATAGAAGCATAAGTATCTTTTTTGTGAAGGAATTGAACATAATGAGGCAGGCTGGACGGAACAATGTAGGGCAGTTTGTAAGGGTGAAAGTCGGACATGTGTGGATAAGGGATACATCACCAGTTTGAACCCGCTGTCACGGAGCCTGATATTTAAATGGGAGCAGGATAGAGGAGCGGGTTCATACTCCTCCGAGTTTCAAACATGTGAGCCAACTAAGGCTGGGCCAAGTTCGCGTGAGAGCAAGTTATTACCCCGTTTATTCTTGAATGGGAACAGGATAGAGGAGCTGGGCCATACTCCTCCGAGTTTCGATCATGTGAGCCAACTAAGGCCCAGTTCACGTGAGAGCAAGTTATTACCCTGTTTTATTTTATTAAAGGCTAATATAGAATTCAACTCTTAATTTTATACATTCATCTTTTTTGTTTTCAAAGGAGAACAGGTAGTAATTTGTTGTTTTTGCTAGAAAGTGTTATGGAATTCTGTTTATCTTTAAGCATATTAGTTATTGAACTCTCTAATCTATCCCAATATATATGACACTTCTTCGTTTTCGACGATGTGTTTAACACCATTCTACTAATAATATTATTTTATACAACTTCTTGCAGGTTCCAAAGTCAAAATTCATTTTAAGTAAAATCTAATTTGAACTGTGATGTGATGATTACTCTTATCAAACTACCTTTGTTAATTCAATTTCTACATTAATGTTTTTTTACTACAACTTATATCATGCATAAGTCAAATCGACATCTTTAATTCCTCCTGCTATATCACATGGGATGGAGAGTATACATAGGACTTCCATATATCCTAATATTCCCTGTGACATTAGAGCTCAACTGCGGATGCTAATACTCTGTTCTGTGCCTGCTTGCCAATCGGTGAGCAAACATTATGTGCCTGCCCTTGAGTTTCCTTTTATTTACACAGAAGAAAACAAAGAGTAGCTATGAGCTAATGATGAGAATTATTCCTCAACTTTCTTGCTGTTGATGGAGTAAGGTTTTTCCCCTCTTCTCTTGCTTTCGCTGTGTTATAGATTTTGCTTGTTTTGTCATGTCTAGGCCTTTTTTTCCCTTTTGCTTCTCTTCTTTTATTTTCTAATAATAATTCCTCTGACCACTACAATTCACATGCCTGCAGCGAAGGGGATCTTTCATCTAGTGCATGTAAGATTTCCGACTCTCTGAACTGCTATGTAGTACTAAATCTTTTTGTCAGCTTCAATAATGAAAGGGTTTCTGTTATTACTTTGTAGATCATGATATTCTTGGTCAGCATGCTATATTTGCTGAACACACGGCTGTATCATCTGCTGCTCATCCATGCCCCTATATAGCCTATGTTGGAATTCACCCATCATCCTCAAATTCGAGTGGAAGTATCAATGATGGTCCTAATTTTAACAATCACTGGACTAGTCCATCTGTTCCCAGCGAGATGCCAGCTTCTTATGCTTTCCCTGGAATGGATGTGCATTATCATAGTTGGGACCATCATTCATCTTCTTTTCCTATGGCAAACAGTCGTGTTGGTAGTGCTGATCAGTCCTCGGTTCCGTCTGTTACTCAGAGAGTTGCCAGAACCAATGCTGATATCCCGAGACCAGGATCTTTTGTCCCTCCATTCCTTGTTGGTCACGGGTATGATATGTGTGTGGAATCACAGGCAATTAATTTGTTTCTGATCAAAAAATTATCAATTTCTGTTAAATATGGGTTCTAATTGTACCTTACAAAAAAGGTTCCTCCTACATTCCTTTACCTTTTTTTTTTTTTGGGGGGGAGGGGGGGAGGATGGTTAAGTGGTGAGGGGCCCCTAAAATGTTAGAAGAAAAAGGGGTATAGAGTTTGAAGGAAATATTGAAAAAGGACACTTATTTTTTCCAATTCAATTTAATCCTGCTTTGAGATTACTTGAATCAAGTCATTGTGTGGTGCTCCTTTTGGAAAATCCAGAGTAAAACAAACTTAGTTTTTTATTACTGTTGTTTTTGCCTTTTACAGTGTTTTCCCCCCACTACTTTGGGGTGGGGAGGAATGTTGTTTTTGTACTGACATTCGGATTTTGATGTGCATCGCTTTTGCAGTTCTGCTGCCAGAGCGGGAAGTTCAGTTGCCTCACCAATGATACCTCCTTATCCTGGAAGTGTAGCTCGGGCTCGTGACCGTGTTCAGGCTCTTCAAGCATATTTTCAGCAACCAAGTAATTCACCAGCTGTACGCACCCCTGTTATGTCTGCTACGCGACGATCCAGCAATCATAGAGGGTTGGCTCAAGTGGGGCCAGCTGCCTCATCATCTGATCAGGCTGGTGGCTTCTACTTTTATCCTTCAGGTTCTTCAGGAAGAAACTTTCAAGAAGCAGAAAATTCAGTATCTAACCGATATCATGCTTGGGAACGGGAACACTTGCCCACCTTCCCCTTGAGTCAGGTTGACAGAGATCCTATTTGGGGGCCATTTCATCACACAGGCGTTGGATCTGATACTGGTAGCCGATCTGGCAGCTTCCGCCCGAGGCATGGGTCTGAGAGGATGCCGTCCCAGAACCGATCGTGAATTTCTTGTGCTGTTTTGATGAGAACTGTGATTACTATGAATGAACCCAATTTATGTATGTTTTGAGAAAACGATCTATAATGGTTGGAGTCTTGTCAATTTGACAGGTTCAAACTGTTTTGTGGCCATGAATGATCCCTTTCTGATGGCCATGAGTTGTGTGATGGGACTGTGGCGTCCTCTTGTTTCTATGCCGTGGGGTTATAAATAACATCACAATGTTAATGGCAAAGTTCAAGCTAGTGGTTGCCTCTTTTATCTGCAGTGCTTGTTTACTCAGATTTCTGCCAGATTAGTAAATGGTTTAACATTATGTCATTGATGAACCAGAATATAGTTTTGTTCGACAGAACCTGTTGTTCAGGTTGGTTCTATAGTTGAAGCACCCACTGCATCCTTGTTCCAAGGGTGACAAAGAGGTGTTGAAGCTATTACTCTTTAATTATCTTATAGTAGCGGTAATGGTTCTTTGGTACATTTTGAATGAAATAATGTTTATTTATCGCGTCTTTGCTAGGAGAGCCAAACGTAAGAAAAAATAATGTTCAATTATGTGGACTTTTGTTTTGATGTTTTCCCACCAGCATTGCATGTTTCAACATTGTGGAATTGCAAATCTTATTGCTCCTAACTACATTTGGTACATAAAAAAGTAGACCTCAGAATTTGATAATTTCATTACTATCAGCCTATTTTCCTGAAGTAACTCTCTCTTTGTTAAAATTTTTACTAGCATTTTATATATAAGAGTCCTGAGAGAAGGATTTGACATGATCAAAAATTAAGAAAAGATTATTGTGATCTGTTGAAAATTGACCGGGAGGGGTTGCTCGGATAGTAAGCATCTTTCACCTTCAACCTTAAGGTTGTGGCCTTGAGCCACCAAGGGAGCAAAAAGTGTAAGCTCTTTGGGAGGGGTTAAAAAGAACTGTTGAAAATTAAGATTTGATTAAGTGATTTTTAATTTTAAAACATAATTTAAAAGATGTGAAGAGAATTAAGCGACATAGAATATGCATTAAGTGAGACACAAAGACGAAACTCCTTCAAAAAACCATCACATTGATGAAAATGAATTAATTATTAACCCCAACTATATTTCTAGTCTCTATTACTGCTATATTAAGTGTTGAAAGAAACAACATGAATATTATTGTGTTGACATATCTTTAAAGAGCACTTATTCCTGATCTTTTTCGTTTATTGAGATCGACAAATCATAGTTATCTATGTAAATCAAGGATATTTCTCTAGCTCTTCAACGACAGGTTCAATCGAATTCATTTTTTTTTTTATGCGGAACATAATTTATATGTGAGAATTCATTAAATTTTAATAAATATTAGATCTGAACCTATATTTTCAAAGGTACAAAGAGTTCCATGATCATTAAACTTTTAAACTCAAATCTATCAAGTCAAAATCTTGGATCCACCCTGAATTTTTAAAATTCTAAACTTTTTATCTTTTAGTCATGAAAGGAAGCAACAAATTCTTTTCATTGTGCGTTTTGAGTGTAAGAGATGTGGTTAAAGTAACACAAGTGAAAATTGTTAGTAATTAGTTTTGATCAAGTGTTGTATTATGTGATCCTTGGCCTGGATCTATATTACATTATATTTGTTTGTTCTTCTCAAACTAAAAATACTTCAAAATATAGTGTGATTTGAGCTTGAAGATTAATGCTTATATTTCAAATTTTACTAAGAGAGATATCTCTCTAAAACTTGCTTTCACACAATATTTGTCTTTATGACAGTTCTGATTTGGGTTCGCAATTCATTTGTTTGAAATGGATTCAAGAGTATTTATTAAAAAAAAAATTGTGAATCAAACATCTTTTAATATAAATATATAGATATGTTCTTATCTTTTTTTTTTCTTTGGCTTTATGTATTTAGATAGCTCTATGTAATTTACTCTAATCCCACATCGAGAAAAATTAAAATTAGTTTAAGGTTTAATTGTAATTAGCTGGTTATAACTAATCGCCGAGCCATGGCTTGTAAATCAGTGGGGCATTAAAGTGGTTTGGATGTTAATAAATATGGGTTCAGTAATGCGGATTCCAACAAAGAGCCAGCAAGTGTTAATGAAGAATCATAGCTATCTATGTTGAGGTCAACGGTATCAGGCCAGGGAGTAACTAGCCCTTCGACAATAGATTCTTCTGAATCAATATTTTTAATGCGGGGCATAATATATGCGTGAGAACTCACTAAATTTCAATAATATTTTTAGGATCCTAAAATCTCATTGTTATATCCTTTTAGGCAACGCTGTGGAAACAATTGAAGAAAGAAAAGAAAAAAGTAGACAAAGAGAAGAAGCACTAATAACATGATTAATCCCACATCGAGAGAGAATAACATTGTTTTAGGCTTTAATTAGAATTAACTAGTAATGATTAAATGCCGAGCATCCATTGATTCTGATTAAGCGTGCATATTGGGACTAATATTCTAACATACAACTACTTTTTGAAACTTAGCAATTTTTTTTGCCTAAATATAATTAAAACGTTGAACTAGAAAAAAAAATAAAAAGCTACGAATACAAACATAACAATCTCTTTTTAAGTGTGGCAAATTTCTTACGCAACTAAATTGTTTGAGAGATGTGTGTTTGGTTTGTCTTGAAAAGGAACCTCGCAAGAAGAAAGGGGAGTAGCTTAATATAAGTCGTTCAAGGCCATCGTTTTCTTGTGGTGTGAGGTACATAGAGACGTACATTGCACATTCAAGATTCTCCATAATAGTGTCATTTATCCGAATTTCAAATTATAGTGATAGACTAGTCACTAGTATATATCTATAGCAATATTTGATATTTACATTTTATCCTATTTTATAAATAAAATTTACCTCAAAAGAGAGAGAATTGAATAAAGGAATATAAGGTGGAATGTGTAAAAAAAATGACATAAGACAATAGGACTTAATTTCTAATGGTCCAAGGTCACAAGAGTTGATGTTTCAGATTCCTCGTTGGAATTTCAACATATACTTAATGTGTTGCTTCTTGATTATTATAAAATTAGGTCACATATATCGTGTAAAAGATATTATAAACTAAAGAGGTAGTTAATTCTATAATAAATATTTTATTACAACGATAGACTATGTTATCACACAGATATTACAGGATATTTTAGAGAGAGGCCAGTTTCCTCTCAACTTTCCTCCCCAAATCTCATGGCCTAATTGAAAACATTTGACGTGCTTATAGCAGCAACAACTGACAATCACGGATCAAATGTTTAGCAGATATACGTCCTCGAGTTTCACTTAGCAGCTCGAAAAGCATACATGGCGGTGATTAACCTAGAACAAGTTTCTAAAACGTGCAACTAGCTAGCTCTAGCTAGAATTCAAAGCTCCATCTCTAAATGTTACAACAACTGGAGAAATTAACTTATATTAAACACTGCGCTAAAAGCCAATTAACATCCAGCAAGTCTGCATACTACTTTATTTTCGCTACAATCTGCCCTGTGTTTCTGTAGAAGTCTCAGTCGGATCTCCCCTGCATATAACATCCTCAAATGACGAACATGGAAATAGGTCTAATGATGAAATGAGCACTACATCCACATAATAACTATTCAAACATACCGAAGAGCGAGAATAGGACAGACTCCTGCTCCGGCTCCTGCTTGGGCTGGGGCTTCTTGCGTGCCTCCGACGAGGCAGCTACAAGGGGCAGCAAGGATTGTGAAAGTATAACGCATATAACATGACTTAATAAAGCACAGTTGAACTCCAATATCCATAAAGAGGAGATAAAAAGCTAGTGCTACTTACAGGTGAAAGTGGAGATCTGGATCTTGATAGAGATCTGCAAAAACCCCAGAAACAATTCTAGTTAATATCAGTAGAATTATGTGGCCAAAAGGTTCCACAACGACCTTTCCAAATGGATCCATGCTACTTCCATATCGACAATCATAGTAGTAAGCAATGGCTGCAGCAACCTCTAACACCAATCAACCAATGGGATCAAATTGAAACAAAAACCATTTGCAACACACTTCCTGGAGGTTGCATGTCCAATTTATGAGCGCCATAACAACAATACAAATGCCTGCTCCAGCCCCACGCGCTAAAAAAAAATCATTTTTATTTGTCTATGGATTGCATTCCCACGTTCAGAGCCCTCAAGATTAGCCCAAAAACAACTTGATATAGTGCTGTGAGTTGGATCCACCTTAATAAAACATATTAAAATGCAATTTACCATCCAGAGTTTGCCGGAGGTGCTCATCCACTAAATCAGGTTACAGCCACAACCAAACGAGTTGTCTGAATTTGAGCACCATTAACCATCACCTGTCTATATAGCAATCCCCAGATCGCCGCGGAAGCCAGATCTAGAAAACAGAAAAGGTAATCTTCGTAATCAACTTACTAAACCAAAAAGCTGGTTCGCTCTGAAGAAACCCCCATTCAAAAGGAATGCGTAGTGGAAGAAGAGAACAATGGAAACAGGAAACTGCATCTCAATTCTTCCTGGAATTTTAGAGAACTAGACAAGAAAATTTAGAGTCATCCACCTATATTATTGCTTCAGAGTTCTTTCGGGATGTCATTCTCTAGTGGTACTGGAAATCAATTTTTAAGTTGGAAAATCAAATTGAGTCATTCATAACAAGTCTATCGAATCATTCAACTAGAAAGGCCCGACTTACAAAGTCCTTCCTCATAACTCAATGACAGCCAGATAATATTCAATGAGAAACTACAAGAAGTCGTGATGGTCACGCCCTGAACTCCATTCCCCCAACCAAAAAAAAAAAAAATTAAATTATCCTGCTGTTCTCTTCCTTGACCATTCCTTCCCTACACCCCAAAACAAGATGGAGTTTTCGGTCACAACCCTAGATTGTGGCGAGAACAGTGTGTCGCTTTATTTTTTTGAGGAAAAAAAAACTGGCAATCTTTACTTAATAAAAGGAAGTTGGTATGCAAAGTACAATAGAATTGCTATACAAAAACTTCAAAATACATGGTACAATAGAATTGCTATACAAAAACTTCAAAATACATGGTTCTTGGATACTTGGGAAAGGTAGGATGTACGCAAACCTTAACCTACCTTTGGATACATATAATGCATGACATAATAATCACAAAATACAAACAATTGTGTGGATCAAAAATTAATATAGTGCAATTAATTGAGATAAATTAAGTTAAATAAAACCACGTAATCAAGTTCAAAACCCTTTTTTAAAAAAAAATAATAATTATTTAGATGCAAATTGCAGTTTTAGACATCTAACTCAGCTTGAATGACTAGCTTCTTACACTAAGTTTCTAATTTCCTATTTCAATCAATCTGAAACTCTTTCATGACACTTCTTTAATATCACTTTACAGGCTATATTAATTGTGAAGTGATATCCTCTTGATAGAGACTCATGAATTAACTTAAGATCTTTTACCAAAGCATTTAGTTGGCTGGTTTTGGTTAAGACTTGAGACACACAAATTAGCAACATACACCATCTGCATTGCACCTAACTTCAGACCTCAAGTGCCTCTTAACAACATCGAGGAAAGAATAAAACGTATGAGAAGATAGCAAAAGAAATTTAAATAGATAGATGTACTTGGTAACTGTAAAGCTACGCATTCATATGCTTCCACTACTTAGATTTCGAAATCTTCTAGATTAATAAAAGTGGAGGCATAGCCCTACAGAAAATAGAAGGTACAAAATCCATCTTTCTTAGGCAAAAAGAGAGCTAGGTCATCGCATAGTCTCATTCTTAAAGATGGACATCTCCTTTTATAACTTCTTATCCAGTAAGGACTCGGTTGACTCTGATAACTTGGTGCTGCAAAATTCCCCACATAACAGACCAATCTATAACTTTTAATCTTCTCTCGTTCGTCATTCTAATAGCACCAAATTCCCAAATCCTCATCTATCTACTGCATGATAAGTGTCAAATTCATATCCCTCCCCAAATTTATATAATTATATGGTCATTGCTATTCATTCCTATAAATTTCCAGTATTATGATATCCTTCTGTAGCTCAGGAAAGATAAAGAGAGACACTAGATGTCTACTTCTCCATACATTCTGGTGATACTACAGTGAGTCTTTTCGACTCTACATATCTCCAGAAAATGATCAGCTAACCAGACAGAACCGCAGGAAATGTAGAACACAAGCCACTGTATAGAAAATTGTGAGAAGTCCTTTCTCCAACAAAGGTGTCAATTCTTAAACCAGTCAAAACCACGAAGATAAGAAGAGCTAAAGATGCAAACAACAAAGAGACTCCCGATTCAAGATAGATTTTTCAATGTACAGTCAAACTGCTGATTCCTCATGCAGAATTTCTGTCAAACAAGCATAAAAACACCACCAAAGAGGGGATAATGCTCAAATGAAGGAAAACGGGGATCCTAAGAACAATATTAGCAAGCACACCGTACCTAGCAATTAAGGTAGACTGCATCTGAGAACTTACAGAAAGAATTCAAATAGGACATGCTCATATGAAATCAAAACATGAATTGGGGCTGTTTAAAAAACTATCTTCAAAACATACATGAACACATGATAATTTCGGAAGCATAAAAAAAATTATAAAACTTGATGTGAAACAAAAAGGTACCTTGAAAGAGAGCGAGCAGGGGAAAAAGACCTTGAGGGTGAGACAGACACATAGCGCCGAGAGTATTTACCCCTAGGGGATACACTGCCAACTGACTGTTAGTAAACAGGCTAAATTATCTGAAGGTGCAAAGATGGAAAAGACAGTCAGGAACTAAACCTTCTGCTATAGCTTCGTCGAGGACTCCTGCTTCTTGAGTAACTTCTGCTTCTTGAATAATAAGGACTTGGACTCCTGGAATAGCTATGCCTCTTATCGTACTTGTCCACCTAAATAGTAGATAACCGAGTTAAAGTTAAATTGGTGCATGAACACAGCATTGGACCCAGGATTTCTACTACCAACAGAGAACAGACCCTAATATATGCTCGAGAGAATTGATTGCGAAACAGAGAGTCATCAAGTTTCTTTATCTGCAAAAGAAAGAAGCAGATAGAGAGATACATGAAGAGACTGACAGAAAAAACCAGTGATGATGTTGTGGATCAAATAAGTAAATTTAAGCCTTTATTAGCCTACCGCATATTTCATATCATCATAGTTGGTATAGTCCACAATCCCTCTCATACCTGCAAAAATAGCAGCAGCAGTTAACATCAACTGCTTCCATTACAATGTTTACACATCCTTCAAATTTTGCGCTCTGACTAGAAACAACGGAAGACAAAAAGAGTAGATGTTTTCCTTTAATCGTCAAAAGCTTAGCATGAAACCGATGTACAGAGATCTAGTGCCATACGGTGTCTGAGTAGGGAATTGTTTGCTAACTGATCTTTATAGTGCTTCCCCTCAACTAAAATTTCTATGTAAATTGAGCTAAAGACATTAGAAGCCAAAGAATTTCTTTTAAATGCCTTTAGATGCTATTAAGGAGTTTCATTGGGTAAATGTTTTTCCCTAAATTTATTATAGAGCAAAACGGAACATCAGGTTAGACAGCTTACAGGTCTTGTAAGTGATCCTACATCCTAGAGAGTCCCCCCTCTTTTGGTTCATGTAATTGTCATTAATTTACGCTTTATTATGAATTTATCTGATCCTTGTTTTCATTGGAACTTTAAGAAAATAACAGAACTACTGAAACAATAAGCAATAATATCTTTTTATATTTTGTGAAATCAGTGTAAGGATATTCTAGAAAATTTTGGAAAGTTAGAGTTGTCTAATCCTCTTCCACCCTACAGACAACTTCCCAAAAGCTTCCTGATTCGATTGATTGAGGACTTCAGTGATGGTAAGGCGATCTTTGAATTCCGGTCATGGTGCAAGTTTGGCTATTGGAAAACAATGCACGTGTTTGGATTTTTCAGGAAAGTTTTGTTTTCAAGACATAGTTGAGTATGAAAAAAACATGTACGCCCCACTTCAAATGATCGATAATTAATATATCGAAACTGAATAAACGATGGAGAAGCCAGACTAAACATCGTGATTTGCTACTAAATATTTCATTATTCTGATAAATCACGAAAAAAATTAAGCAGGAAATAAAATAAAGGAGCTAAAATGGAAGTATTGAGCAGTGAAGGCTATTGGTTTTTGTTGAAAATCAACATTATCCTGTTTGGTTTCAAAAATAAACATGTCAGGTTTCTAAAGTCGAACAAATAATAAGTATCCATTTAGATTTTGATATAACACCTGTTTCCTATACACATAGTACCAATTAACTGTGGACATGGTCAAAGACATCGTAAAGAATTGAGTTGTTACATTGTTTTTTTTTAAAGATAATGGTAACTTGGATTGTTACATTGTTGAAAACAACACTTCAACTCGAAATTGAGAATTTGAAGTGGAAAACTGGTTTGGAGGAGTATTTCAAGTGAAATAATGATTTTCACTGGCAAAACTTCACTTTTACCAAAGTGAAATTCATGTCCAAACATCAATGATTCCAAATGATATTTTTCAACTTCAACTTCATATACTCTTTTTTCCAGCTTCAACCACATATTGTCCAAGCGCCTACTTAGTAAAGTCCCAAATCATTATTGATAGCTTAAACTAGAACAGATCTTGATATATTTGGGTAACTATATTTTCTGAATTACTTGGCCTATTGCAAGCAACACTTTTGAGAACCATGCTTCTCGAGTCTTTCTAAGATACAAGCACCAGAAGATCAAGGCGTAACCTGATTGTCTCATGTGATAATTTGTAACGTTAGGCACTCCTTCAGCAAAAATGTCTAAAATACTACTCACTCCGTTTCAATGTGTTTGCGGGCAGCCCGGTGCACTAAAGCTCCCGCTATGCGCAGGGTCCGGGGAAGGGCCCGACCACAAGGGTCTATTGTACGCAGCCTTACCTTGCATTTAATGTGTTTGTCTTGCTCTTTTTTAGTATATTTTCAAAAAGAACGCCACTTACTATATTTTTTATAACTCTTTACATGCAACATCCCATATGACATATTTAAGACCACAAGATTCAAGGGGCATTTTGGTGCATTACACACATCTTTAATTTAAGATCACAAGATTTAAAAGTCTTCTTTATTTTCTTTAACTCCGTGCCGAGTCAAAACTAAGACAAAGGGAGTATAACTTAGAAACAAATGTGGATGAATCGAACACATTAAGAATTGAATAAATGCAACCATAAAACTGCCACAATAAACCAAACTAACCGTCATGATCTCGGAAAACTTGAGAGAAACAGACATCTCCAGCTCGTCGCATGTGATCCTAGCATGACCACAAGTAAGAGAAACCACATTGATCCAAACCTCTAGCAAGTTCCCAAAATTTTTACTGATCATAACATGACAACTGTAACAAATTCTAACCTTCAAGTCTTGCCATGAAGCAGAAGATGGTAGTCCAGAGATCAGTACTGAAAATATTTACATTTTAGCATGTAATTGTGACCATATGAAATAGCTTAACTTTCAAGGAGGCAAATCATGATAACACAATCACAATCAGACTAACCGCGATAGTCAGAGCGCCTAGAAAGTCCACCACGACTCCCACTACTGTAACTACTGTGGCGATCATATGATGATGGTCCTCGCCCACCATGTGCAAGTTCAACCTACAAAGATCATAATAAGCAACTATATGGTGAACATAATCTGACTTCCAACATCACCACATCACCAAAAGAGGGAGGATGTGAGACAACTAACTCGCAAGCGATGTCCGTCAAAGTCATAGCCATCACGCCCACGGATGGCATCATCAGCATCACGAGGATCTTCAAACTGGAACATAACAAAAGAATGACGCATATTAGATCTATCAAACATTCTGTAGAATAAAGAAACTCATGCAGAAAGAGCTATCTGCCTATACAATAAGGGATTGTTTGGTTTAGAGGCCAGTTACGCCGGGATTAGTAATACAAGGATTGCATAATCCAAGGATTATTTCTTGTTGGATTTTTAGTTTGATAATATAACATATTAATAGTATACGTGTATAATTTAAAATATATGCTTACTTTTAAGCAAAATAAATATATTTTAACTATCATGAATGATATTCTTGGCATTTTTAATCCATGTATTACTAATACCCATATTCTTATTTCTCATACTATCCCACATAAAATGCTTCTCGCATAGCTCATACATGTATTATTTATGATGAAAACAAAAAGGAACAACTAAACAGTGTAATAATTAATGTATATGTGGACAATTTCTAGCAAAGAACTCACCTCTACAAACGCATAACCAGGTGGTCTAGGAGGAACTTTCAAATCAATTTCCACAATGGGCCCATACTGCAGAAAATTCAAAAGATTAGCACTTGGCATAGGGAACAAAAAGAGGAGGGGCTGTATCGGCACAAAACAACCAGAAGGTAAGTCAATACATATCAAAAAATCCATAACTTATAATATATTTTCAGGTAACCATCTTAGAATTGGACGGAGGAAGTGTGTCTGACAAATATGTATTTTTAATTATATGGGACAGAGGAAGTATGTTTGACTATTTTTGGGAATTAAAGAGGAGCATCAAATTTGAAGATTTTGTACATATGTAGAGTGTGAGTCAGAGATCTACAATATTTACTTATCAAATGTATGGAAGTGCCAAAACGCCTTCATGCCAAAGCCCTATATTCCAGTTTGTTGGTACAAGTCACGCCCATTGTTCTCCACTCTCTCCCCACACGGCACCATTCTCACTCTGCTCTGAATCTCCAGTTACTCAACAATGGACGCCGACCAACCGAGAATGTCGAGATACGATCAGAAGGTTCAGGTTGTTCTTCGTTTCCCTCTGCTTCTTTTTTTTAGCTTGGGCTGTTTAATTAGGAAAACGAAGAAGAACCTGAACCTTCTGATCGTATCTCGACATTCTCGGTTGGTCGACGTCCATCGTTGAGTAGCTGAGATTCAAAGCAGAGTGAGAGTGGCGTCGTTGGGGGAGAGAGTGGAGAACAATGGGCGTGACTTCTGACAACAAACTAGAATATAGGGCTTTGGCATTAAGACGTTTTGGCACTTATATATATTTGATAAGTAAATATTGTAAATCTATGACTCACACTCTACATGTGTACAAAATCTTCAAATTTGATGCTCCTCTTTAATTCCCAAAAATGGTCAAACATACCTGAACCTTCTGATCGTATCTCGACGTTCTCGGTTGGTCGGCGTCCATCGTTGAGTAGCTGGAGATTCAGAGCAGAGTGAGAGTGGCACCGTGAGGGGAGAGAGTGGCGCCGTGAGGGGAGAGAGTGGCGCCGTGAGGGGAGAGTGGCGCCGTGGGGGGAGAGAGTGGCGCCGTGGGGGGAGAGAGTGGAGAACAATGGGCATGATTTCTGATGGCAAACTGGAATATAGGGTTTTGGCATGAAGGCGTTTTGGCACTTATATATATTTGATAAGTAAATATTGTAAATCTCTGACTCACACTCTACATGTGTACAAAATCTTCAAATTTGATGCTCCTCTTTAATTCCCAAAAATGGTCAAACAAAAAATAAATATTTGTTTCAAATTATTTGTCAATTTACAAAATCAAGATACTTTAGCAATAAATATAGTGACAACCATCTTAAATTACTGACAAATATAATGACAGAGAAAAACTTTAGCAATAAATTTAAAACATGTCTCATTTATGTTGCAAAGTTGTCTGGCTTTTCCATTAGGAAAAAACACCAAAAGTACCAAATTAGATGACTTTCGCAAGCTAATTGAAAAGCTGAAAGGCTAAATGGGTACGTGACAGTAATGGAAGCTCACTGGGTAAGTCCGGACCATTGAAGAGATTAAGCTAAAAGAAGGAAAAAGCAAGTATCCTCCCACTCCAGAAAACTAAAGAGAGAACTAAGCTTTCATTAGAACATGATGTTTGATCACACACCTCTATCACTTTATTAGTTTGATATGGGAGGCAAGAAACCTGAGAAGACTAACAAAGATAGACAAAGGTTTATTAATCCACTTGAGCACAACTTACACAGATGCAACCAGATATACACCATATTACAAGAATGAAAACTTGCATTTCTTTAACCCTAACTAAACCCCGTGTTAATCAAATTCATTCCTCCTCCAATCCACCCAAAAGTACAATTTATCATGAAACCTGTTGGCGCTCTTTTAGGTGACATTAACATAAAAGGAGCAACAAAAAGGTAAATGTATAGAATAGTGATATGCACTGAGTATATCAAATTGGAGAAAATATGTCTCTTCCAGCAGCTAATAATTTATCTAACCTTGTAAAACAAATCTTCTACTTCTCTCTCCCGAATGTCGCCAGGAAGATTTCCGACGTAGATAGTGCGACTTAGACGACCCATATCTCCTGAAAACATTAACCAAAAGAATAAGCAGCTTGTTCAAACATTAGAAGTGGTAATGTGAACATTTTTTCTTTTTGATAAGGTAAGAATAAGTGGTCATGTGGACAATTGCAAATAAGAGAAGTTTCCATTCCTTTTCTTCTTTTAGTTTGGAGGGAGGAGGAGATTACCAGAGTTGACTGAAGCTCATCAGTGAAAGGCCGTAGGGAATGGCCAAACTAAAGATAAAACAAAGTAGAAAAGTAAAGTAACAATGCAACAAAATACAAGAAGATAATATGGAACTATAACAGTTTTTGTTTTGTTAAAGAAAATCTTTTACATAAAGAAAAATGTTACAAGTTACAACCACCAAAATCAAAATGAAGTTTTATAGAATAAGCACCAGACCAACAAAAATCATAAAATGAACAATCTAAATCAATTCTATAAGATTATGCGTGTCAGCAATAGTAGTCACATCAAACACCAGATGTATAGAGAAAATCACAAGTTCTTTTACTTTCCAGTGTACATGGTACGCCGAAAGTCATTTTCTTATGTTAGGTTATTCGATAATGTTTTCCAAACATTTCCTATCAAAAAGTGAGAAATAACTTCCAATAACTTATGGACTGAAGTCATTTTTCTTACACTTATTTTAAGTTTTAATTTCATATCACTTGCTCTAACACACACTTGGACATTATTATCAATATGTATACCTAACTTTCATCACAACGATACCCAAATTCTTGATATTATGGTTAAAAGTTAAATATATATTTTTTTTGGGAAAATATTCACCACGCGAACACCAGAAAACATTATTTAGGAAAAGGCAGACTCAAACAACCGCCGGTTAAAAGGGCCGAGGGAGAAAAATCAAGAACTCCAACCAAATTCGTTACTGATATAAATTCTTTTGATATTTTTAACGGTTCTTCTATAAGTAGTTGGATATGATCACAGAAAAAAAAACAGAGCAACATTAGAAAAACCCTAAAGTATCTTCAAGAAGTACCAAATCAAAAATTCTGTTAAAACAGAGTTTTGCATACACAAACAGAGAACCGGAGAAAAACTATATGTATTTATTTAATTATTTCTAATGAATTGGAACAAGAAGAAAGAGAGGAACAGCTTACCTTGAAGAATACCAAACGAGATATTGCAAAGAGAGAGAAAATATTGCAGTGATGAGACAAAGACAAATGGCTTTAGAAGAAGAGCGGAAGTTATATATAAGGGGAGAAGGAAGAAAAGCTTTGCTATCGTACGCTACATCTAGAAACTTGTCATAAATCTAAAGACGTCCAGTATATGACATGTGTCCTGGGACACTTTTGAAAAATTTAACATTCAAAAAAGCAAAAAACGGAAATTAATGAAATTTCTAAGCGGTGGTTGTTTTTTCAACAAAATCCCCTATAATGTCACTTGGAGATTGGTGACTCCCTAAAGTTTATTGAAGCATTTTAGGACCCGTTTGGCATAGATTTGGGGGGGAAAATTGCCAAATATTTGTCTGGCCGCAAAAATAATACTTAGTTTTTGGGAGATTAGTTTTCGAATTTCGAAATCTGCTTCAAACCTTTTTTGGGGCCAAAACGTAACTGTCGATTTTATAAAAAAAAATAATAAAACTTGCCTTAATTTTTATATTTTACACAAAAAGAAAAGAAAAAAATTATTTAATTCAACTGTTATTTTATAAAACTTGACTCTTAAGAAATGTCATTCGCATATTGAGTCTCTTATAATGATTATTATTTGCACGTTGAACTCGTTACGTACATATGTGTGTAATTGCTAGAGTGAATCTCAAATTTCTCGGGATCGATTTTTTGATGAAGCTTATTTAATCGATCAGAAACGAGCTATCAATTGCTTTATTTCAAAGCGAGATAATTCGACAAAATTATATAGAATTTAGAATAAAATATGTTACCCGACTTCGACCTTAATTGGATTTGACTAGACTAGAACGGTCATATATCGAATTCACACTTTGACCAATACAATGTTGACTCCAAAAGTAACACGTCTATTCCTCATTGATAGTCGTGAGAGGCAAGCTCTCTAGCTAATACCAAACTTACAATATTTAACCTCCAAATATAATTCGACTGCTATTTTAAGTCATTAATTTAAGAGTAAATAAACACCGATAAGAACTCTTTAAAACGTAGGCATGAAGGGTTGGTTAAAGAAAAAGACAAAGAATTAGATGGTGAATTTCAATAAAAAGGGTAAATAAGATAGCACAAGCAAGTAATAAGATTACAATTTGATCAAACAATTCATCATGCCAAGGAGTTTTAGCTCACAACTTAATCCAAATGCTTATAAACAGTTGAGCAAAAGTCAACATGATCAGCTAAATCTCCCACAAGTCATTTCTATGAGTTTCTCCACTTGCTACTAATGAGAAATTACCAAACATTTTTTTTTTTGACAACTAAATTAAAGCATATGTGAAATGATCGATCAAAAAAGCTTCTATACTACTTCCAGAAAAACTTTAAACTAGCCTAAAGATAATTGTTAAACTAAGAAATCATATGTGAAATTGTCAACCTTTCTTCTTTATTTCAAGCACAAAAACAAAATTGTTTTTGTTGGTTGTTAAAATTTGAATAAGAGGACAAAAAAAAAAAGTAGTGGCGTATTGAAAGAGGGCAACTTAAATTATTTTTTTTCCACACGCTGAAAAGATAGGTTGCAAATTTCGCCTCTTCTTTCTCCGTCCATCTCTCGTAACCTCAAATATTAAAAGCATGACAATGGTACGATCTTATCATTTTTCTTTCTCTTACAGTATTAATTGTTCAAAGCTTAGATTTTCCATCTTTGTTGTGTTCTAAAGATGGAGGGATCTAATAAAAAATCTACCTTTGAATCTGCAAGGGAATGGATTTCCGACCACAAGCTTCGCACCGTCGGTAATTTTTCAGTAATTTCCTCAAATTCCTTTCAATTTTTCAAATCGATTTGTTAATATTTGAATTCCATATAACTGATGAGGGGGGTTGGGGTGTTGGTAGGGAGGAATATACTCTATACGTTTAATTGATGAAACGTTCTGAAAAATATTCCTTTACGAAAATAAATTGCTTAATGAATAGGAAAAACAAGTTCACATTCTACAATAATGTCTCTTCTCAACCCCCATCCACCCCGGACTTAGATTTCAATAGTATTTGTCTATTTTTAACTTAACCAAAAAAGGCATATCCGAGTCATTTGTATAATAGTAGGGGTATATGTGAGCCATTTTTATAACGAGGGTATATCAACTCTAAATGGAAAAGTTGAGAGATATATCAGACCCTTTTCCGTTCTTAAAAATAAATGTGATTCAGCATACCAACATTTGTTTCATGCACATCTTATATCTCGACTGTTGATTATTTAAAAGTAGAGAGTTCTACTTCTGGTTGAATTGTTTATCATATATATATATATGCACCAGAATATGTTTATTTTAGATTTTCTTGTACTAATATATTTCTCGTCTTACTAAAATTTACGCAAAATAATTTTGGGTGCTTACATGATAGTCTAATTTATCATAACTGATTTGGATCCACATTCTCCCAAGGATCTCTGTGGCTAAGTGGAATAATAGGATCGATCGCTTACAATTGGTCAAAACCCAACATGAAAACCAGTGTCAGGCTCATCCACGCTAGGTACCAATTCATTTGATCAACTTACTAATCCTGAGCTAATTAGGCTCTACTACACGCTGTGGCTATCAAATTGTGCCCATATAAGTTAACCTTTTTTTTTGTTGTTGTTGTTGATGTGAAATTAGGTTGCACGCACAGGCACTTACACTCGCTGCGTTAGCTGGTGCTGCAACAGTTGAGTATTATGATCATAAAACAAACAAAAATGCCGAACGATGTCCCACATTCATCAACATGAATTCGTATACACAAAAGAAATGAACCAAGGACTATGGCTTCATCATACAATATACTGTAGGTTATTAATGAACAAAGTATATATTGTGCACACCGTTCTACTTTTATAAAAAAATTGTGGTAACACGAGCCCTATGCTAGCTTGCTAACATATCTTTTGTAATTGAAAGTGTTAAATAAGAAAATACCAAAACATAAGCATTTTTCCTATATACTGTTTTTGTTTCTTTACCTTTTCCTTTTCTCTGTCCATTGAGTGAATGAACAAAATTATTGTTGGTTGGGATTTTCAATGGCAATAAATTTTTATCATGATTGAATTTTGTCGATCCTTTAACTAAACATTTGAAAAGAAAATTAGTAAGTGAAAACACTGAGGGGTATGTGACTTTTGTCATTTGAAGACATCAACACATGTGATTAATTAGTAATCCCATATATTAGGTTTAATGGGAAACGCGTCACTATTAAAAAAGTGCCAAAAATTGATTCAGGAAATCAATCTCAAACCGAAGGTTAATAAAGTTCTGATCGGTAAAACAAAAAAAATCGACCTTCGTAGGTCTTTTTAAAATTTTAATAGGAGGTCAATTTTTTTAATAACAAAATAATAAAATGCATCGTGTATGATTCAACCCCATCTTTATCATGGTGGAATACACTTCTACCACTAGACAATTGGTTCTTATTGATTTAATCTTATTGATTTAAGACTTTGAATTTTCTTTTTATTTATTTATACTCAAGTCATATTTTCTCGAAAAAAATCGACCTCTGAAGGTCGGTTTGCCTTTTCTCGATTTTTGTCACTAAAATATCAACCTCTTGAGGTCGATTTTGTTAAAAAAATATTTTATAAAAAAATAAAAATAAAATTATTTTTTTTTGAGGTCGATTTTTGTTGATTTTTAGTAGTGGATTTGATAACTTTGATTGATCTATCGTGCTTTATTTTTATTCATGACCACCATATATATGTATTGTGAAGGACTAGAACAAATGGCTAGGTTAGTCGAGTTAAACTCTCACCAATTTATATCTTTTATGAATCAAATGATTTATTGAGATGCAAAATATACTTGATGAATGAATTTATTTACTTATATCGAAAAAATCGTCCTTTTAATTGACAATATAATTTGTAAATAGAGGTTAAAGGCAAGTGAGTTAAAACTGATCAAGTTTATTTCATTTAGACTTAAACGTTAAGATCATGGTTCAATACAAGTATATGATCTTCTAAAAGAAAATGAATAGTACAAGCAGGGTGGGGATCTAAGGCTTCTTTTTATAGAAAATGTTAAATAGAGAAGAATAAGATGATAACATAAAGCTTATTGGGATTTTATTGATGCTTTCTATTCTTCGCAAAGC
The DNA here is from genome assembly GCA_003996215.1 of Jaltomata sinuosa. Classification (NCBI taxonomy): domain Eukaryota; kingdom Viridiplantae; phylum Streptophyta; class Magnoliopsida; order Solanales; family Solanaceae; genus Jaltomata; species Jaltomata sinuosa. The sequence goes on along the minus strand of QJPP01007297.1, from coordinate 628,481 downwards.
ATCTCTTCATACAATCCGTCTTGGTGTTATGATGTAGACGTGAGAGTCTTCTCAGATGTGACTAGAGAATAGCTCAACATAACCCGATTATCACGTTAGCGGGACTAGTGACTCCGCACTTTCTTCGTCCGAATTCATTTGATTCCAAGTGCTCCCTATTTCGATCGAAGAAGGATTAAACTAAAAAAAAGAGTTAGTTTGATGATAAAGAGTTTTTTTTGCTTTTCTTATGAACATTGTTTTTGGAAGCTCTCACTTCTTATAACTTATAATAAGCTCTGACACTTTTTCATAGGCCACGAAAAATAAATTATCACCTCAATGCGAAACGACGACACACTTTGGCACTGAAAATTTTATCTCATAGCACGTGCCTACATTCTGACGTCTCACTTGAAGCTGATTGAAGTAGGTGAAAATACTACTCGAAATTGATTGTTGGGCTCTCAGGAGTCATTATAAATGCTTATAGCTGTAAGGTGGACTTTCCTGAATAAGAGCTCTTTCAAATGATTAGTCACGCGCTAGTATTGCACAAACAAATGTTTGAGGTCATTCACAACATACCACATATGTTCTTCTTCATTCTCCCCCGATCGCTTACGAACTTCCTTCAAACTCGACTTCACCACGTGCCGTGGTGTGATTCAATCCTTTTACTAGATTCAATTTTGTCTTATACATATATTAGTTTAGTGTAAGGTCATTTCTATAGCACAACCTGACACTCACATGACCTATTAGCAAAAATTGCAATAAACAATAAAGTTTGAGGGGTATAATATAATAAAGAATCAGACACTTCACTTATTAGTTCATAAATGTTCAAAACTTCATCAATTATTTTAAAAGTTAAATCTTATTCTATATAAATTATTACTACTATTGATAAGTGGGAATGTTGAGGAGCTAACCGTCAATGTAAATTGACAGAAAAGTCCTCACATTTCCATATAAATTACAATAATTTATTTCTATTTGTTAAAGCTTAACATGTGGTTGTTACAAGTGACTTCTCAATGCATTGTCATCCATTTTTTGAATATCATTCCATATTGAACCTTATAATTGGTGTGTTGGGTAGATTTTTTAGGAACTCTTCTTTGCAGTGGGTCCTACAGTTCAATTTTACTTTACAGGTTTTACTAGAAGCTGTTTTTCGTGCTTTGCACGGGCCCAATATCGATACTCGAAATTTTAAAATATGTCTAATTTAGATATACATATATTATTTTATCTAGATCAACGAATTTTTTAGATATGAATACTATATTTTATTTAGATCAATGAAATTCATATAATTATATTTTAAGTTGTTAATTATTGTGATTTATAGTATTTGTAATGTAATTTTTTATTGTGATTTATAATATTTTTAATGTAATATTCAAATATATAAAAAGTTGTTAATTATTGTGATTTATAATACTTTTAATGATTTTTTTTTTATTGTGATTCATAATACTTTTAATGTAATTTTTAATTATATAATGAGTTGTTAATTATTGTGATTTATAATACTTTTAATGTAATTTTTTATTGTGATTCATAATACTTTTAATGTAATTTTTAAATATATAATGAGTTATTAATTATTGTGATTTATAATATTTTTAACGTAAGACAAATAAATTAAAATGCAGAAGAATGTAATTTTTTTGGAAGTAGGTCCCGCTGAAGGAGGCATGTCGTCCATGAGCAGCCTGCTTCAGCTGCTCACTCTCACTTCTTATATAGGAAGATTAACTTTGTTTTCCATCTTATTATACTGAACTACAATAATTAATAATTTAAAATATTAATTTTCAAAATTTTATTTGTACCATATAATTAGGGGAAAAAAAGTAACGTATATTATGTGAAAATTACATAAAAAGTACTATAAATCATAATAAGAGATAACTAAAAATATCTTTAAAAAGCATATAAAAATTGATTCTCAAAATTTTATCGTTGTCACATAAATTGGGACAAAAGGATTAATATATATTATGTTAAAATTACGTAAATAATACTATAAATCACAATAATTAATAATTTAAAATATTTAAAAACATATAAAAAAATTAATTTATCCCAAATTCTACCCGTATCAAATAAATTGAGACAGAAAAAGACTAGGAATAACATATATTGGACCCGTACTAACACGAGTTTCTGTATCTAGTATGGTTCATTATGTAGAAAGTATCAAATTCAACCCATCAAATGCAATATTATTGATTTTGGATTGTTTGAAAAATGAGAATACTATCTCAAAGAGAAACAACTTCTCCTTGATTAACAAAATGTCCAAATCCATTTTCTTGATATTATAGCGTATCATATATAATATAAATAAGCGATTATTCCAAATTTCTAGTTGTTACCATATATATGAGTATATGACCATTATTGAGTCGATATAAACATTTTGATTTTCTTTTGCATCCTTTCTAATTTGTTGAATTTTATTCTTTAAAAGTTATTCTTTGTTACTACCTCAATCCCATATTAGTTGGACACCTTATAAATCAAGAAAGCATTAATTAAATTTTTCCTATATTACCCTTGCAATTAATTCTTTTTAAAAGTATTTACACTTGTTTGTAAAGTTCCAAAGAAGTCTCTTAAAAGATGAATTAGTAAAACTACCTTTTTTTTATGATTTCTTAACATGCGTGTAAAAAGAAAAGTGACCAACTAATATGGGAGGAAAGGAGTATTTATTAGATTCTTACTAATAATGGGCCTAGGAGAGTGGACTCATAACATTAGCCCAAAATGCTGATGGACCGCAAGGACGATCCACAGAGACATAAATCTCACCCAGTAATATATAAACCCATGCTCACAAACCCTAACCATTTTCTCTTCTCATTGTTCTTCCCAAATCGCCGCAGCTTCTCAGGTCAGTTCTCTGATTCTCTCTCTCCCTAATATCGTTTCACAGTTCAATACTTCAATGTGTGATATACTTATGTGTCTTTTGTGGAAATGCAGGTAGTTTTTTTTTCTGTAATCGTAGGAGAAGATGAGTAAAGGAAGCAGCGGAGCCACCAAGGGTGGGAAGAAGAAGGGAGCAACGTTCGTGATCGATTGCTCAAAGCCTGTTGAGGATAACATCATGGAAATCGCCTCTTTGGAGAAGTTTCTCCAGGAGCGCATCAAGGTTGGAGGAAAGGCTGGAGCTCTTGGTGACTCTGTGACTGTCACACGTGACAAAACCAAAATCACCGTCACCTCCGAGAGCACCTTCTCCAAGCGGTAAGTTTCACATTTGTTGTTCCTCTCTCTTGTATTTGTTTATAGAGCTGCTGAACTGTTACTGTTTTGAATGCTAAGGACAGGTAAATTCTGAAGTCAGTTACATGGATAGTGTCAATGTACTAATTCGGATGTTCAATCCGTTGATAATTTCTCTATGCGTTACCTGATTAAGAACAAATAATAGTGTCAGATGTGATAATGATAAGTAGTGTTTTGATTTATACTTCTATCCACATATTTTCAGACATATTTAAAATGTGAATATAGATTATGTGGAAGTGATAGAAAGAATTAAATCCTCAACTGAGCACAATATTCTCTGTTTGTTTGTAGAGCTGCAGATTGTGAAGTTATTATATGTTGGTGTTGCAATTTGATGTTGAAGTGAGATGTGTATAGTGTCAATATATGGATTCGAATGTTCAATCAATTGATAATTTTCTATTTGCCGTACCTGATGTAGAACAAAAAATAGGCCAGATGTGATAATGATGACTAGTGGTTTGGTTTATACTTCTATCCATATATTCATACATGGAAAATGTGAATAGAAATTATGTGGAAATGATAGAAAGAATTAAATCCTCAATAGAACACAATAAAGGCATTGACTAAGTAGGATTGTAATGTGAAATTACCTGTGTTGGATGGATTATCCAAAACAGAACGAAGTCCTTAGATAAATGAACTTAGAATGGTGACTTAGGGGAGTAGGATTGTATCAAATTACTGGATAGCATAGTGTTTGTTGGCATAATAGTGACTTGGATGCTCAAGCTCAAAGCTAATCCTGTGCTTGGGTGCTGTTGCTATCATGTGCAATGGTGGAAGGCAATTCATAGTAGTGAGTTTAGTTAAACAGAATTCATTTTCATTTGAGTGGATCATATTATTTAGTCTGTTTATTCACTTGTCTTTAATAACACCAAAGGTGGAGGTGATGTTATTTTGGCAACATTGAGGTGCTTGGCAATTCAATTTACAGTTCTATCATCTTGCATTTCTTTTGTGGTTAAAATCCTCTTTGCATATTAGGCTCATTTTTGATAATTTTAATCATAAATCTTCTTGGATAATCCAATTGCAATTGTTCATCTAGGACTTATTTTGCAGTTTTGCAGTACAAGGGTCTTCTTAACTTTCTTTGTCATGAGAGCTTCTCTTAACTTTCTTTATCATGAGAGCTTACTCTGAGCTTATTTTCACTGAATTTGGATGTTTGAACTGCTGAGATTTTCCATATTTTGCTGGCTGATGCATTTCTGTTATCAATGTATTTTCAACCATTGTGTTCTATGTAGTGATGTTTGCTTGTTTGACCAGGTATTTGAAATACTTGACTAAGAAGTATCTAAAGAAGAACAGTGTCCGTGATTGGCTCCGAGTTATTTCCTCAAACAAGGACCGTAATGTTTATGAGTTGAGGTACTTCAACATTGCTGACAACGAGGCTGAGGAGGAAGATTAAGAAGCTGGAATTCGTCAATCTTAATAGAACATCCTTTGTTGAACTTTTTGTTTGTAGTTCTCTTATTATCTGATATTGTTTGCCTTTGTGAGACATTTACAATTTTGTCAGTGAAATCAAAACTTTGCTCTGTTGCCCATCTAAATGGAGAATGTGATTAGCAGTCTTGTAGTTGCTTATTGTTTCTACATTGTGATGATTTAGGGGTCCAGCTATCATCAATTTTTTTCCATTGTTTTCTAAAGGGGTTTGCTGTTTAGAAGCTACAACTGATCAAGGGTGTGTGCTGGCTGCTTGCAGTGTTATCTCTGCAAGAATATGATTTGCCTTTCTTATATCAATCAGCTTGGTTGGTGTAAAAAGTTGCCCTCTAAGTTGCTATTTGAAGGGGTCCCAAATAGTTGTAGGTAAGGACATCACCTTGGATGCTTATATACATGCCTCTTTAGCAAGCAATGTTGTGAATTCTTTCTGCTAACAAAAAGTTGAATTCATTAGTCTTGGTTAAAGCAGACTAAAAGCTTAAAGTTAAAGATTCAAGTGGTTTTGGCTAAACATAAACACACTAATCGAAAGTATAGAGAGTGTTGATGTCATGCATTTCTTTTTATTGCTACTGTTCTCTTATCACAAGTCTTCACTCTGAATGCATTAAATTATGTAAATCTTTTTCAACTTTTACATCAAATTCTCTTATTGGTTAAAACTTGGAGCAAATCGTGTCAAAACACGCTGACCGTGTTTATTTTCTTTACTAGTTCTACTCGGAGGATTTCAACTGTTCATAATGTTAACCCATCAGAGTATAATGCCTAACGCTCTTAGTAGTTGAGCTTTTGACAAGGAAACACACGAATTATCAGATAAGAGTGTCACCAATTATTAAGCTCTGATTTTTTTCCTAAAGTAAATAAAGCAGGAATGGAAACTCTCGATTACTTGGGGTGTTTGGATAACTTTTAAAAAGTAGCTTAACAGCCAAAAGTGTTTAAAAGCACTCTTTACCTCCAAACACCACCAAAATTTAAAAAGTGCTTAAAAGCCAAAAACACTTAAAAATAAGGCAATCCAAACACACTTTTATTACAATGGCATTGCCAGTAGCATCGACCTATTTCCCAGGCATGGGTCGCATTCCATCTGTGACCTGGTATGCAGCAATTTCGTGTTCTTTTTCTTATAAGATAAGATCTACAATGGAAAATGAGATCTTCACACATGCAGGAAATACGTCCCCAAGAAGCAAGTGCTAGTGATTTTTTCAATTAGCTGGCTGAGCAGAGTTGACAAAGATTCCTTCGCAACAGTTGCTATTGCTTTGAATGGAAGAAGCAGGAATTTCACTATCAAACATGAGGGCAGGCAATGTACAAGAAAGTGTAACTACAATATATGCATTTTATGATGTCGTCTGCACTCACTGCATATTGGTTGTGTGAAATCAAATGAAATTTCATGTAGGTAAAACTTATGCTAGTAAAATTTACTACGAAATTTCGACATAGCAAGAATCTGCAATGCTCTGTAATATGTATTACGTCAGATATCAAGCAAGGATTCCATAAAATTAACTTAGTTCATTTGTAGTTTTCATCATAGCTACAATTTTATTTGCTGTCCTTAGTGGCGGATCCATAATTTAAATGCTGCAAGTTCTTGAGAGAGTGGCTATTGAAATGTATATCTAATTTTGTCTATAGATAATTCAAATGCAGGTTCCAATTACATAAAAGTATGCCACTCTATGTAATGTTGGATACAAACTCTGAGATGATTAGAGCGTCAATTTACCACTAAAATTTCATCTTTGTGCTGACATTCCAAAAACTAGTTATGTTCAATTAAATGAATGGATCATAATTCATAGCTGGACTATAATTTTCTTAAATTGTTTTTTGCTTGACAAGGTGGTTTAAATTCCAATTTCAGAGAGTAACTCTAAAAGGTAAATTTGGATGCAGGATTACAGGTTTCATGTGAATGTAAAAAGAGGAAAATCACAAGAGTAAATTGATTAGAAAGCGACTTAACTGAAGAAAAGACAACAAAAGGAAGAAACAGAAGCCTTGCTGTTGCTGGTCTCGTCTGCTCTGCTGTACTATTTAATCTAATGTAAGCAGCATTTAAGAGTTTGCTTGCTTTACCATATTGATAGTCTGGATTTTCCTTATGTATGTCACATAGTCATACAGCTCACTGACTTGCAAACTTGGTTAATTATTCCGTGCTCGTTTCTCAAACCACATGCGGATCTAGAGCAAGTTATGTATTGATCGATTGGCTCAATTGAACACATTGCTTTTGGATCGAATTATGTATACATATGTGAGAAAAACTTAATATATATATATAATAATAAGATCAAACTCATTCTAAACATGTTGATTGTAGATCTCAAATTTACCGGTGTCTGACATTGCGATTTGGGTATTTGATATTTCTATGTAGTAAGAATCCTCTGTATTAACGATGCATCACCACTCCAATGGTAGGGGTGGCAAATGAGATTTGAATTGTATTTGATTAGATTAAAATAGGTTGTCCAATTTTATTTAAAAATTAATTGGATTGAGATGGAGTAGGTCAAAATAAGCTACATAAATATGCTCAACTCTTACCAAATTTTATTTTTATTTTTGTTTTCTCATAATTTTTCAATAATCAAATAAAATTAATTTGAATTGATCAAAACAAGTTAAATTAATAAATAAACTTCAAAGTTAGACAAATCATATGTTCATGAATTTTTTTTGTCACCGCTACTCAAATGGTACTCTATTACTACGTCTACATGGAGTACCAAATATCCAAACTTACTTTAAAATCATAACTGATGGAATGGTTACAAACTACGAGAGAGGAGGGGATAAGAGTTTTCTTTTAACTACTCCCTCCGTTTCAATTTGTTTGATCTACTTTTCTTTTTAGTACATTTCAAAAGGAATGTCTCTTTCTTTTTTTAACAACTCTTCAATTTTAACTTTCCACATAGAATGATTAAGATCACAAGATTAAAGAGCATATTGGTACATTTGGCATATCTTTAATTTTTAATCACAAGATTCAAAAGTCTACTTTACTTTCTTAAACTCTGTGTCAAGTTAAAATAAGCCAAAAAAATTGAAACGAAGGGAGTAATTATTTACGATAAATTTTAAAGTGATGAAAATTGACTGGCGACTGCAATCACAAACAAGATAAGGATAAAGCATAAGAATCTTGTTGAACTATGGTGAAATTGTCAGTTGCACATTTAAACTATGCAAGAGTCTTATTATCTCACGAACATATTTTTTCGCATTACTTACCTCCCTAAACTACATGAGGGTCCTATTACCCCTTCAAGGGATTTTGATGAAACATAGATCTTTAATGATGAATATTTGTGATCAGTACAACTCTGCTTATCCCTTGATTCTTCTCTTTTGAATTTTCTCCATATTTTGAGGAACGGTAATAGTCTCTCTCTCTCTCTATATATATAATTAGACCATCTCCCCCCCAAAAAACTCGGAGCCTAAAGAGAAGAGAGTTCGATCTTCAAGAAGCTGGCAGAGCTTTAGCCATTGGGCCACATCCATTTATACTAAACAAGTATCCATTTTCTATTGTTCGTTGGCTACCTAGTGATTTACAAGTATCCTCGCTGCACTGACCATAATAAACCTCTTCTCATTATACCGAAATAGAGATCTGATTTAAACGACCAGGAATAACATATGAGTTCAATCCATTAGGTTCTTTTTTTTCCTAGAAAAGAAACGAGAGACAAGAAAACATCTTTGATTACGATTAAAAGGAACAATCCCAAATAGACCAAGATCCAATTTCGGGTTATTTCTTGGTGAACATGATCTGCCATAATCTCTCTAACATATATATATATTTTTTCCAAAAACGTCGAGAAATAGTTTGCCTGCTTTGAGAAAGATAATGATCTATTTATGAATACCCAAGAGTTTATGAGATATTTGAGATGCGGGCGGTGCATTAATCTCTTTATGAATATCCAAGAATTTATGGATATTCGAGATTCTTCCTCAAAGAAATATGTGTCCTTTTTATAAGCGTTAAGGTAAAGTAGCCTCCAAAAAATTCTAGCAAACCTTAAAGTTTGTTGATAGATTGAATTCATCTTCTAGAGTCCTATTTTATATCCGGTAAAATTTTGATGTCTACACTCTACACTAATCATCCGGAAACAATTTTTATTGCTGTTTTCTTTACGTCTCTTTGATTATTATTTTCTTGAAATATACTATTTCTTTAACGTGAGAGAAAAGTATTGAGGAGTTGACATGAAAGACTTAAGTTGGGGAACAGAAAAGACATAAATTACCCCTCAGAATCCATGGGGGGAAAGTTCTTTGGAGGTGGTACACTGTAAGAAGCAAAACCTTTCCCTTGCTTAACTTGGAGAATCATATCTATCTTGGGACTCCCCCTGCCTTCCTCAATAACATTTGCATACTCCCAAAACAAAAGTAAAATAATAATTACAGTCTACACTATATATATTCAAATATCATGTCATCAGTTTAGACATCAAAATTTTGTGAAACACTCTGAGACGAGTCAAATCTTGTTAGATTTTTTTGAATATTACTCTATTCTAAATTCTAGCTTGAAGGTTATTGTATCTTAAACCCTAAAACACGCCTATTTAAAGAATAACATGTTCCCTCGAAGAGACATTTCGAAATTCCATAAACTCGTGGGATATTTATAAAGAGATCCAGTGCCTGCCTTTGTCAAAGTTGTCGCTGCCCAACGTTCTTAGCGGTCAAATACATCGCAAGGAGATTTAAATCATCCAACATTTGAGAAATACTCTAATAAAAACCCTCAAATCATGGACAATATTTAGGAGAGAAGAATCAAGGGAGAAATAAAATTGTACTCACATTGTTTATCAATAAAATTATGTTTCTTCATATTAATTTTATGATTGCGGTATACTTTCTGTATTTGAGAAAATTTGTTGCAAACACCATGAAACGAAATTAATTACATAAATAAAAAGGAAAAACTATTTCACCATTTTGTTCTTGAATATTGGTGTTGCTAATTTCTCATGATATTATTAATTTCATCAATTAACACACAGTTGATTTAATCTTTTTTTCTTATGTAAAATCTAGATTAACCAAATTATTTGTCACCCCTGGCCACCATTGTGTAGGTTGCACAAATATTAATAGTGAAGTGAATAACTCGCGGAGAACACGCAACCCCTCTACGTGCATTATTTTCTTACACTGCTCAAGTAAGACTTGTATTCCTGCTACTCATCTCCCTTTTCTTTTCCTATCTCTCTCTTTCTTGAGGATACCAACAAGTCTCTCTCTCTCCTACCATCTAATCTTGTCAATCGAATGGTAAAATATGATTCGCTATAGTTTGAATTATTTAATTCAGTTTATTTAAAAGAATCTAAGGTTTATCGAAATAACCTCTTGATTTGCAAAGTCGCAAAGAGGTACATAGAAATAACGTCCGCGTACACTCAGTGGCGAAGGTAGGAATTTTGCTAAAAAGGTGTTCAAAATTTTAGTATACATCTCTAATATATTGTTTTTAACTTATTTACATAATATTATTTTCAATATCCACAGTATAATTTTTCGACGAAGAGTGCTTAAGTGACCACCCTTGAGTGAATGTACCTACCCCCTGCGTACACCTCACTTTCTCCGGACTAACTTGTGAAATCACACTGAATATGTTATTGTTGTTGCAATTTATCTAAAAAAAATTGAGCTAATTTAAGCTAAATATGTATATTAAAATTGATTCATGAGAAATTTTGTCAATTCTTATTTTTTATTTAACAGTACATTATATATATATATAGCATAGTTGAAATTTCGAGTGCATCTTAACTCAAATAAATTTTAAGCGAATTAATGATGTGTCTATTTATTAACTTAGGTAATTTTGGTATGTTCATAAATTGAGTTCACCCCGCTCATCTTACCCACCTAATCCTGTGGTTCATTGCTGCAGTGTTGTGTGCCGTCATCATTTCATCACTTCCTTTCCCAATTGGTCAAAATTAATAATAATTGAAAGTCATAAATAATTGTTTTTATGACACGAGTGTGTAGTTCTGAATTTGGTCAGTCGTGGCAACAAAATATTTATTATAGTTTGGCAGAAGACTGCAGGCTTAGCTGCAGCAGGAACATTCAGTCTTGTAGCCTTCAATATCCCTTTGCTTATACATCATGTTGCCCCTCCTCTTATTTCCTTCTTTTCAAAATCTTGCTTTCTGTTTTCTATTTTTAGTACTATTTGCTTCCAAACCTCCTGCCTTCAAATCAATTAGAGCCAAATTGCCCGTAAGCATAATTACTCGATGCTTATACTGATAAAAAAATAAATAGTATAGTAGATACGAGAGCAATTAGTCATGTGTGCAAGTTGCTCATGATATGGTGATTGGCTGTGTATGAGAATGAGCAAAGTCTGTAAATTACACCAGCTAATTGAAATAACTAATTACGGTTAGTACATTTAATCGATTTGTTTACAAAGATTTTGTTGTTTTAAAAAAAAAAAAAAAAAGATTAAAAAGAAAAAAATGGAACCATTCGTAAAATTGGCAGTTTTAATTAAGGTCAGAACACATAAATGATAAATTTGTCTGAATCTCAGTTTTCTTTCCATGGCAAAGTTTATAAATGAGTGTAGAAACCCCGAAGTGGATTTTTATGCTAGGACCTTACTTAATTGGTTTCAAAAAGGAAATTTGAGTGTAGAAAGTAATACTAATTATTGATGTTTGAATTGTCCCACTTGATTGAAAAAGAGAAAATAGGAATGAATAATGGTGAAAATTCAACAATAAATATTCGTTTGTTCGATCTCAACTTACTTGGAATCAAGTCCTATCTACTATTATTGTAGTTCCAAGTGACCAAGGTACAGTTCCACCTCAAAAACTAAATCATTTTTTTAGCAGAGCTTAATTAAGTTTTCATCAACTAAATCCTGTTTTTTTAACAGGGCCAAGTTAACTTTTCATCTCAGAATTCTATCAAGCATGCTAATTTTGATGTAAGTATATGAATAGTAACTGTGTTGGTAAAAATGCACCAAAAGCAAAGACTATTTGAATGGATATGTGACCCGGAAAAAGAACCATAGTCCTTTGAAAGGGCCAACGTTGCCACGATCCAAAGGTCAGAGAAGTGGTCTCTAAAGATCCTACTGGACACGCTCTTAACGTAATCTAGGGAGATCTGTCCGGGAAGGGTAATAACGGCCGGTTAATGAATAATGTGAATATCGATCAGATAAAGGAAAATTCCTCATTAACTCCCATGATTGTAACTGTTGAAACGGGGCTGATGATTAGTCAATGTTAGCTACCATATAATATCTGATTTTTCATATGGATACTGAAAAGCTTAACTATTCTCTATGCAAACACAACTGTTCATCAGTAACATGAGTAAGGATTTCTCTCTTTTGTGATTTTATCTTTAATTCACTATTTCTTTTATTATTTTATTGCTTCCTCCATAGTATCAAACGAATAATATAATCTAGATTAGTTACGTTTCTTTTGATCTCATTCAAACAAATTTAACTGATTTTTCTAATAATCAAAATTTTGGCTAAACAATAGCTTTTCACACCCACTCAAAGAAAAGCAAAGAAAGTGGTCATATCCAATTTGAAATATCAATTGGATAAGAAGGAAATTAAAAAGAACTTCATTAATGGTGTTGAATTGGGGAAAGTGGGGGGAAAATGGAGGTGTCAAATAGAGGTCAAATCTAATACTCCCTCCGTCCCATTTTATGTGACATACTTTCCTTTTTAATCCGTCCCAAAAAGAATGTTACCTTTCTATAATTAGAATAATTTTAACCTTGAAATTCTCCTTTTACCCTTAATGAAATGATTTACAATCACACAAATAATCAAGGATTATTTTAGATCACAAATTTTAAAAGTTTTTTTAAAAAAAAAAAATCGTGCAAAGTCAAAGTATGCCACATAAAGTGGGACGGAGGGAGTAATATTTCGTGCTTTGATAGGTTTGAAATGTGCCATACACTTTGGACATATGAAACGTATGCAACACGTCCACCCAAACAAGGCTGCACTCAAAAGAGATTGATGTTTGGGCATTCCATTGCAAACAAAAAATATTAAATCATCTATAGTACTTTTTGAATTTTCCCCCCCTCTGTTTTGAACTCTCTCTCATGCCATACATCAATCTTTCTTATCTTTTCTAGTAAATTGTAGAGTAAATAGTATAGTATAGTATAGTGTGGTAAGAGTTATAAAGAGGTAGGGATGGGATGGTCTCTTTTTAATTTCTTGCGCAGTCATGGATAGACTTTTTACTCCACAGCATCAATTGGTATTGAAAAAATAATAGCAATTGTGATAGCCCCTTTTCACTTGTTTACTTGATTGCTTCACCCATGGGTCTTTAAAGATTTGCCCACTCCAAGACTCCAAGCTTTAACTCTTCTTGTCCCTCCTTACTTTAATTCTGTCTCTCTCTATTCACCCCACCCCACCCCCCACCCCCACCCTCTCCTAATCTTAACATCCCCCAACCCATCTTTTTCTAGCTATAAATACTTGAGCTACCCCAAGCTTCTTCTTTGTCACCTCAAGTTCAAAAATGAACAATTCCCTCCCCAAGAAAATACCTTCTTTTTGAGTGTAGTTTTGGTTATGGAAATGTTGGCAATTATAATGGGTGGGTAGCTCTTGTTGGAGAAGCAGGGCACGTGCAAGTTCTTGAATTCAAAGATGTGTGCATTTTCCATGCATGAATCTTGCACGTGTTCTCCTTCTCCAACCCGAGTTTCCTACCTCCTCTGCTCTCAAGATTCTTCACAAATTCAGACGAGTAAACTATTTCTATAACATCCTAAACTTATTTTAACTTAATGTGACTTGAGACGTAATTATTGTTATCGTTACCTTTTAACGGCTAATGGCATGCATGACCATGCCCTTAATTAAACAGAGTAGTGGAAATTTCTGGTTAGATTAATAGTATAATATCAACAACTCTTTTTTGCAGGCTTTCTATAGAGAATTGACAGTGGGAGTTTCTGTTACTAAACATAATGTTGTGTAGAATGAAGGAAACCTACAGATCTATAGGTCTTTCTTGTCATGCTGTTTTTAGGTGGCAATGAAGGGAGATGGACCAAACATATGGTGCTAGTGGTCCTATGCTGTATGGTTTAAAGCAGTCTAGTCTGTCTAGGCCCTAGCTTAGCTACACATAGTGTTCTGCTTCAACGTAATATGGCATTTGGCAATTATTTTGAGTGCATTTTTACTCTCTCAAGAGTTCTTGCATTTTTACATCTTGTACTTCTACTGTAAAAAAAATGCTATCCCCACTGGTTCTATTCTAATTGTATATATAGATGTTAAACATAATCACTTCAATAATATGTTCCTACATATATACGAAGGCCGTTCCAAATTTATCTCAGTCTTGGTTGCAATTTGGAACTTCATTCCTCGTGAAAATGTATTAGCTACTTCATCTGTTTCATTTTACATTGCCCCTGTACTAGAATCAGATGTTTCATTTTACTTATTCATTTTAGCAAATCAAAAGAGTTCTATTACTTTTTCTCATACTACCCTTAGAGTTCCAAAACATCATTGATAAGGTCAGCTTAAATAAAATACACCTTTAACTAAATCTTTCTTAAGAAGTGTGCAGGGGTCAAGTAATATGAAACAGAAGGATCACTTCTTAATTTATATAAACTCCAACTAAGGGAAAAAACGATTGAAGACCTAAACTTCCTGATTCCAATTAAGCAACGGAAGTAAGTTACCGTTTGATCATATATTTTTGGAGTATATTTTGGAAATGTATCTTCTAATATCTGTTTGGCAATGAAATTAGATCATATTTTCAAATTCTCAAAAAATGGTTTTTTTGGGACTTTCACTCACAAAATTTCATTTTTTTTATAAGTAAAATGCATGTACAAATACAACTTCAAATTTCAAAACTCACAACTTTAAAAACTCAAAATTTTAAATTTCAACCTTTTAGGGTTAGGAGATATATTGAAGATAAGTTTGAGGTGGTCTTAAAAGTAGTGTATCTTTTGTTAGATTTTGTTGGAGGGGGAACATTTAAAAAAGCAAATGGAAAGCAGAGAATTGATGTACTAGAAGCTGCTTGTTACACTCAAAGGGGCAGTACCAGTACGTGGTCCACCAAGATCTAAAGTAGACATGGTACGTACCTTAGCCAACATAAAACAAATTTCCTGCTAAGCTGACGTTCCTATGCCACTGTTTACATATACTAACACATTCGGCAATGTCATTAGAAACTATCATTTAATTCCAACTGACAAAACAACTAGGAAAATAATTTTAAAAAAAAGAAAAGAGAAGAAGCTCAATTTAATTTTGACACAGATGGGCCTCACTGTTTTCTTGTGACTCTTTCTTCTAAGAAGTACTATACTATTTATCTCTTACTTTTTTGCAATTATCACCAAAAAAATAATAATAGCAACTTGCAATAATTTTTTAAAAATTTATATCAAGTAAAAATTTGAGAAAATGGAAAGTTGGAACTATATAGTTGCTAAAAATGGAAAGAGACATTCTTTTAAACGGACTAAAACTGAAAATAAGACAAACAAATTGAAACGAAGAAAGTAATATAAATGTAGTATAGTAAGCAGTTCTAAGCATCAACCCTTTGCCAGATTACTTAGACAATATCGTACTTAATATGTTAAATACGCAACTTAATTAGTACCACTATATATGAATAAATATATGATATGTATTTACACACAAATTTCTATCATTAAATAATGACTAATTAATTCTTATATATTTTTACTTTATTACACCACTTAATCATGATAAGTTGAATTCGTTAGGTATAAATAAAGAGTATAAGTACATATTTATAGACATAAAAAGAAAAGGGTTTAGCTGTAGATAATAATGGAGGGAATTCCATCATTTCCGTAAACCAATTTCAAGCTTGCTAATAGATATTTCGCCAATATGCAAAGTTATTATCATATAGAGAGGAGTTATTAGAAAACAATCCAGAATCTTTTAATGTATTAATATTTATTAGATTGAAAATAATAAATAAAGCATACAATGAGTAGAGAACTATTGCATTGGAAAGTTTGTTTTTCGACAATCATAATTTTTATGTCAAAAAATATAGATGCGTGACTTTATTGGGAAAAAATCACAGTTATATGATCATCGATGAAATTTACCCCTTACAGTTGAGGAAACTTTGATAGTTAGAAACTTGAGGTTTTTAACCAAAGCATAAGAAGGAGAAAAAGCATATGTATTCCATCTATCTATTTTTACTTGTCCATTATATTAAAAATAAATGCCCACTTTTACTTGTCCAATTAATAATTAAATCAAGAGATAATTTAACACTAAGGGGTCGTTTGGTGTGAGGTATAAGATATAATAATCCCGGGATAAAATTCAGGATTATTTTAATCATGCGTTTGATTGGAAGTATTAGTTAGTCCCCGAATTATTTATCCCACCATTTATACCATACTGATGAGATAAATTATTACATATACATGGTGGGATAACTTATCGCGTGATAATCCTGGGATAACTTGTTCTCAACCAAACAAGCTCGTTGCTAATTTACCCGTATCATTAACTATAGTCATTTCTCCAATGCATTTCCCAAGATATTGTATTTATCATAGTCAAATGGTGATACGATAAAATTATTTTTCTATTTATAATTTTTTAAGAAGAGTGACAAGTCAATACTAGATAAGTAAAGTTGGACGGAGGGAGTATTATCCGACAGAGCGGTATTGGCAATAGGTATTTTGTGAGGGGCAGAATATTAGGAGAAGGTAACCCGCGATGAGTACGGACTGTGTATGAGCAAAGACACACGTTTGGATCTGTCCTATTTGCAGTATATATACTTCTCCCCTTAGGCTTGCGTAAGCACCTATTTATATATAATCACATCTTGATTTGGCAGTCAAAATGAAAGTAAAATACTGTAGTGGTGAGGGTTATAATTTGCCTAAGAAAGTGGGGGATTTTCTTGTAGCAGTATCAGTTGAGACTTAGAGACTGGAGAAGGTTTCTTTGCTATAGGGCCATTACTTGTTGGAAATTGAAATCAATTGTAATTAAAATAATGTTGCAGAAGAGTTAGAAAGGAAGAATGACCCTTAGCTAATAACTATAGTAGCGTAAAAAAGTGAAACAACAGTGAAAAGTAAAGGTGTAGTTGCAGAAATGGGAATCAATGTAGTTACTACTCACTACTCACTACTCACTACTTCATGTTTGAACACGCAATGCACAAACGTCGAGGCTTTGACAATATAGTATACTACACTCATTTGGTATTTGATTATAATCTCTAGACTAATTTATCCCACTAAAATAGGATAAAATAATTTAAAACTGGATGGGAGAAGATGGGTTATTCTAGGATAAAATTTATACCGCGTCTGGTAGACGGTATAAATTTATCCTACCGTCTACTCAGGGGGCGAATCTATAATAGCGATCGGGGTTCCATCCTGTAAATATATTAAAAAATAGAATAAGTCAAGGAAATTTTGTTAATGGGAACCCATAAAGTGAAGGCTGGCTCAGTCGCATCGATGGGACCCTTGAAGTTCTTATGTTCTCGATGAACATGGGTTCGATTCTTGCATTCCTTTTTGTTTTTCTTGTCTTACTACTCAATTATCCCAAAGGCAAATGAATAAACTGGAATGGCTGCTTGGTATGAATAAGATAAAAATAAATTAACATACACTAACAAAAAAGAAAATTTGTACACTAACAAAAAAAAAAAAATTGTTCGATTATTATTACATATTAATTTATTTTACTGGGAATCCACAAGTTTAAGATTTTAGATTCACTGCGTTTACTAAACACGATATAAATTTTATCTCAAATTCAATTATTAAATATCTCATTTTCTCATGTGTACCAAATGAGTAGTATCTTTTGCTTCATTCTTAATTGCAGAGGAGCAGAGGTCGACAACCTCAGCTGATGAAACCCAAAGTTTTTTTTTTCCTAGCCTTTGATCACGAATCATGATTATTTATCAACAATTATATAGTATGTGCATTCAATTACATACATGCGTGCACTTTCCTTTAATCATGTTCTTGCCAGTCTCTCATTTACTTCTCTTTTGAAAATAGGAGACTTGTAATCAAGTTTGCTTCGAATTAACAGATCAGCGAATTTAAGATTAAAGTTTGTAAGATTATACGATAATTTTAAATTAATATAAAATAATAATTAAGTTTATTATTTATAAATAATTAGTGAATATTTTAATAAATATATAAGTAGAAATTAAGCAAAAATTGTTGGATTCCCTTGAACCTGCACGCACTCCATAAGTTGGATCCGCCCCTTCTCGTATAATTTATTTTGTGTCATATCGGGTTATATAATGATAATGTTACTTTTTCGTACAATATCAATCTTTTAGAATAAGTTAGTTGCTATTTTTATATTTTCATTAATGCTTATTAAAGATATCTATAAATAATTATCTTATATAAGTTGCCTATACTTGTAAGTATTTTCTCACGTTATCAATTCGTAAGACTTAAACTCAATAATTTTTTTCATTCTTCTCCCTCTAGATTACCATTTGATACTTATTAAGATTTCTTTTTTGTAATTAGTTAATAAAAAACTTGATTCTAGAAATATTTTTTATATCGTTAGTGCATGAAAAGTGAACTCATTTGAGAAGGCAATTCCAAAACAGGTAGTACACTTCACAGATTGATCCATTGAAAATAATCCTTGAACCAACCATTCATAATGGTAATTGAGTTCTAGGTATGAAAATATCTTTCCACAAACCTCAAGAAAGGGGCAACGCGGTGCACTAAATCTCTCGCTATGCATAGGATCCGGAGAAGGACACAACTACAAGGGTTTGTTGTACGCAGAGCTAGCATTATAAAAATATATTGGATAATTTTCGAGACCTCTCCTCACGTTTAGCCTTATAACACTCACTTCCCTTATTTTAAATTGTTTGTAACCAAACTTGTTTTAATGAAAACCATATCTAATATTCCAAAATTGCCCTTTGATGGTATTATATTGATTATTGAATACTAAGATGAAAACATTCGAAGTACATAACATTATATTTGAAATATTATACTTACTGTGCTCCACTCGACACCATCTTGGATGCATTTATTTATTTTCTCGTAAGCTTCTTTTTTTTTTTGTAGGATATTTTCTCGTAAGCTACATATATTGTTGATTGCTATTTATTAAAACATATATAATTTTAGATATCATTTTTTCAGTTACATCTAATATTTTAGGTACATAAATTATTAATAATTTATTATAAGTAAAGTTTTATATCAGATAGCTAAAATATTACTCCAACTAGTACATACGTTCAGATTATACAATTTTTTATTTGAACTGATTTTTTTTTTCTTTAAGTCCAAAAAATTCTATCAACCTAGAAATAAATTTTCTCATAAACTAATGTTTATATAAATATTTGTAGGCCAAGTACGAATTATATATTGTTTGGACGCATGTACTGTTTTCTATCCAAAAGGGGACTAATTACCTATCTTCTGATCATTTCTTTTAGATTTTAAAATATAATTTAATTTTTTTTATAGGCTGATATAGTGAATTTAAATTAAAGCAATAAATAAAAATAAGACAACTTATTACTAAGAGTTTGAATGAAATATTGTTCAAAGTTATTGATTAATCTAGGAGAAGTGTTAAATAATTATATTAATGCTACAAAAGGATATTTTTGGAATGTCTCTGAAAGATTATCCTTTAAACAAGTTTGGTTACAAGAAAATTAAAATAATGGAAGGGAGTGTAATAATCAAAACCACAAGGTGAGTGTTATAAGACTAAACGTGAGGAGAGGTCTCTGAAATTATCCCTCCCAAATATATTCTTTATAAAAAGAAGGCAGGGCCAGCCAAGACCGCGGGCCTCTTAGGGCTGGGTTAACATTTATAAGGCCCATCCGAGTGATGGCCCAGTTCGGCCCAGCCAATCAAATTTCAAAGCCCACATGAGTTTGTTTAGATTCGGTTGGGCCCGTCTTTAGTATCCTTCCACATGTTAAGCCAGATAAGAGTGACAAAATTATTTGTCTTTGTTCAAAGAAATGTTTCAAACAACTAAAAAAAAAGAAGCTGTGAAACATATTAATTAAATGCTTATAGTACAGCAATATAGCAGTATAATTTCACAAGCGAAGTATTAATCAAATGCTTATGATTCAACAAAATCTTACAATCTTGTTATATATGCACCATATGGTATAGGTGTTAAATGGGCCGGTTATTGACTCACCCAAAAATTGAGCTGGAATGAACTAAAATGCAGGTCAAAACTCAATTCATCCAAAATATTTTGACAAGATTTTTGATGAATCAATTTGGGTTAGATATCAACCTTAATTTTGATGGGCCAAAATTGATTTTACTGAAATGAGCTGTCTAATAAATGGATGGGTCAATTATCAGCCAAACTTGTACGAACTGGGTGGATTATGATTTCATGGGATAATTTTGCCACCTCTACCTTATTGTTATTTCTTTTTCTTTATTTGGTATGGTGTCAAATTATTAGAAAAAAACAAATGGGTGGTGGGGGTAGGGGATGGGGAAGAATTGTCTTCTTCAGGTAGCACTCAATATATATGATTAGACATAATTATGGTTAGTAGCATTAGTGTAACCTTAAAGATCTTATCCTAATTATCTCATGTTATCTGTCTTTGATCCAACATGTGCTTGTCTATTGGTGGGTTGTCAATTGTTAAAGCCTTGTACAGGAAGGACAATTTTCTTCCTACTATAATAAGGATAAATATAAAATCCAGGCTAGCTGTTTAATGTTGACAAACTTTTTAGGATAGCCAATGGTGAGTGACTGAATTAACTGCCAATAAACTATGACTGAATTAACTGTCAATAAACTATCTGTTTAATCATAAATATTGTTTCAGTATTTTAAGAATGAATTTCTATATCTACAAATACTTTTTAAGCCTATCTGTTTCAGTTTAAAGTACAAGTGATCAATATCCAAAACACTAGTTTGAAACATATTTAAAGTGAGATAATGTTCTTTCACTTTCAAATCTTTTATATGTCTACAAACTTATTTTCTAACTAAATTCATGTTTAAATATAACTTAAATATATTCTTTTAACTTCAATTAGAGACATGCTTGACGCTTCTTTTTCAACTTATAGAACCAATGAACCAAATAAGTTTTCTACTAAAAATTAATGCCTAATAATATGAAGTTCGGGGCAGATCTAGATTCTGGAGTATAAGAGTTATCCTAAACTTTAATTTTATTTTTTTCTACAATTAAATGTTTTATCACAAAAAAAAGAGCATTATTATCTTATTTACTTTGATTTCGATAAACTAACTACTTTTTCGTAACAAACACAAATAAAATAATTGAACTTAGTACTCTATTTGATTTTGTTTGACTTTTCATTCTGTTGGTGTATGAACATTTTAATATTAAATATATTATATTAAAGTGCATCATATATATTTGTGAGTTACATTTGTACTATTTACTTTGGTGGAAATTGATATTTCATTACTCACATTAGTTGATGGAAGAAATGAGGTCATTATCTTTTTGTGTTAGTGGGTATAAATTGACAAAAATGTGGTCAATTATTCTTGGTGTAACTCTTGTAACCACCAACTCTTTACTACCCACATTCTACCTCTTTATGTCTTGTAACTCTTGTAACATCCAAGTTATAATCTTCCCATAACTCATCCACTTTACTACCACACATTCATCCTATTGATGACAAGAAAGATTTCCTCACCTATAAATAGTGATAGTCTTACATTGTGTTGGAGAGATAGAAAGTGAGATAAGATGAAATATGATAAGTGTGAAAAATATTATAATATGTAGTAGTGAAAGAGAGAGTTGAGACAAAGAAAATATTCTAAGTCTTCAACTATATTCACTACTCAAAAGAGAGTATTTATATGTTGAAGAAAGATGTTCTTTTTGTGGAGCTTTGAACTCTTCAACTAATCCGGAGTTGCTTGAGTTACACAACGTTGTTGGGCTGTTGTATCCTGGAGGGGACAAGTCAAGAGTGATACTACTGGATCGGTGTAGATTATGCCGCAGTGGGCTTGAATCTCCTTAAAAAGAGTGAGATATCTGCGCCTTAGCCATGAAGATATTTTATTCAATTTTGTTCATTTTATTTTTTCAACTGTAATTTAATTATTGTAATTTGTGGTATATTACACCAACAATTTTAAGGAGATTCATGTTTTGTTACAGTTTGAAAAAATGCAGATATCAAGATGGGAATCTCAACATCACCCGCTTCAACATCGCTAGATCTCTTCAAGAGATGAAGAAAAGAGATAGGCAAGCAAAATATTTTCTACTTGCTCAACTCAAGCGGAAAAAAGGTAAAAAAAGTGTTTACTTGCTATGGAGAAAAGGTAAAAAAGAAGAAGCTTTTTACCTAATATTTTTCATGAATAAGTAATACTACTTTTCATGAATATTTATTTTCATTAAATTCTTGAAATAGTGGGGGTTGACGAAATGAAAAAAATTCATCATGAAAAATGTGATTTTTGCATCTTTGAGAATGCTTTAAAAAGAGTATTAAAAGTGTATATATTACTCTTGAAATAATCACATGTTATTATTTGCATATGATTTGGTGTATTTGGCTCTAACATGAGTGTTATAAAAAAAAAATATAAAAACATGTTGAGTAGCTATTTTGACATGCAATATTTAGGTGAGATAAATTTCATTCTATGAATGAAAAATGTCATAAAACATGTGATGCAATATTTCTTGATAAATCACATTATGATGAAAAAAATAAGATTGTGAAATACAATTTTGTTGATTGTATGAGCCTTGCAACTCCTTTTGATTTAAATATGTGAGTGGTATGACAAATAAAAAAAAGAAGAAGTTTGCTAGCCTATAAAAGAAAATATGATATATGTGACTACTTGCATTTGGCTGCAGTAAAAGTACTTAGCATGTACAAGAAAATTATGTATACTTACTTGGTATAAAAATTTGTGGCTTGTTATAATTTTTTTTTATCCTGCTATATAAAAAATTTGGTGCTATTTGTTGAAAATAAAAAATTACTATGACGACTCTATTATAGAGGTTGAACTAATTATTTTAGCTTCAACTAGTGAAAAAGTGAATTGTCTAGAGATTTATTATATAAATCAATCACTTTATTTTGAGAAATTAATTTTTCTATTTTTGAGTCATGTGATAGCAACAAAATTTATTCGTGAGTGTAAGCCATTATTATAATGGTAAATTCAGACCATAAAGAGAAAACACAATATTGTAAGATCATATTGATCAGTGGTATACCATAATATTAATTGTGTTAAATATTATGCTAATCTTGCAGATTTAGGCCTTAGCAAGAAAAGGGTCTGAAGCACATCGAGGGGAATGGATTGAAGCTCAAAAGTTTCTAAGTCATATATGAGGAAACCCAACCTGGGAACTAGAGATCCTATAATCAGGTTCAACGGGAAAAACGAATCATATGATGACTTATTGTGAAATGCACTATTATTTTATCCCTCCCTATGATGTAAGTGCATTTTTCTGTAATGATGTGTGGAGGTTGAATTTTACAAACTCTTAATGAAAATTTGTATCTAGTATGAGTGGGGTGTTAAAATTACAGAAACACTCTTGACAGATTTCACCTATGTAAGTGTGGAAGTAGGCCGCTTCCTATGAGAATTGAGCTTATTTTCAAAAAATACTTATGAAAACTGGGATAGCACAAGGTCGTAATGCGCTGGCTATTAAAGCTTATGTCAACACCTTGATTATTGTGTGTAAGCAGTAAACTTTATTTCCCTTTAGTAGTCATAGTTCAAGTCTGAGACCACTACTGACTGTGGAGTAAAGATTACTGTTTTACTAAGTGAAGGTTCAATGCAGAGCACACCTTTATTATGCATAATAGGCTGTCTTCAACTAAATTGGTTAATTCTCTCTTATCTAATATTAAAATGAGTGGGGGATTGTTGGTGTATGAGTATTTTAATATTAAATATATTATATTAAAGTGCATCATATATATATTTGTGAGTTACATTTGTACTATTTACATTGGTGGAAATTGATGTCTCATTACTCACATTAGTTGGTGGAAGAAATGAGGTCATTATCTTTTTGTGTTAGTGGGTATAAATTGACAAGAATGTGGTCAATTATTCTTGGTGTAACTCTTGTAACCACCAACTCTTTACTACTCACATTCTACCTCTTTATGTCTTGTAACTTTTGTAACATCCAAGTTATAATCTTCCCATAACTCATCCACTTTACTACCCCACATTCATCCTATTGATGACAAGAAAGATTTCCTCACCTATAAATAGTGATAGTCTTACATTGTGTTGGAGAGATAGAAAGTGAGATAAGATGAAATATGATAAGTGTGAAAAATATTATAATATGTAGTAGCGAAAGAGAAAGTTGAGACAAAGAAAATATTCTAAGTCTTCAACTATATTCACTACTCAAAAGAGAGTATTTATATGTTGAAGAAATGTGTTCTTTTTGTGGAGCTTTGAACTCTTCAACTAATCCGGAGTTGCTTGAGTTACACAACGTTGTTGGGCTGTTGTATCCTGGAGGGGACAAGTCAAGAGTGATACTACTGGATCGGTGTAGATTATGCCGCAGTGGGCTTGAATCTCCTTAAAGAAAGCGAGATATCCGCGCCTCAGCCATGAAGATATTTTATTCAATTTTGTTCATTTTATTTTTTTAACTGTAATTTAATTATTGTAATTTTGTTGTATATTACACCAACACATTCAAAAAAAAGGCGTGGAGCTTAAATAATTCACTCAGAATGCTTTCTAAAAGATTACGTGGTACAATTAGGTTTATTCAACCAGGAGGTAGGCTTGAAAGCAACCATCCTATGAAGAAAACGTAATAGCTCATTGGTCTAGCTCCATGGCACCGAAGATATATCAGGGCTCAAGTGATTCACGGAAACGATGAAACTTTGAAAGTTGCTTTTCCAAGTGTCAGTAGCGGAACGTTCTGTCACTTCTGTCAATGGGGAAGTTTTTTTGTGACAATAATCTCGATACGAAAGATATCAGTCTATGTATCATTTTCGGGTTCACGAAAAATTGATAATATGTATCCAGATACTGTACGTATTAGGAATTTGCTAAATATTTAATTTTAAACTTAATTATTATTGTATATTTTGGCGATCAATATAAGAACATATAAACTTCAAATTTTAGCTCCGCATCTAATGAAATTGGACTTGCGGCTATTAGTTAAGAAAAAAAGGTATAAGGACCATAGGCCAAAGAAAATCTTTGTGGTGGTGAGGGTGTGTGGATCTTTATGCACAAAACTTGAAGTGGAATCTAAAGATCCATGAGCATGACATAGGACCTAAATTGATAATGGCCATCACTTATATATAGTGTTATCTGGAAGATGAACTTATCAATGGCTTCAAAAGTCAAGTCTTCAATATTAAGAGTAGTCCAAATCACAATTAGGTATACTTGAGCAGTGACACAAGATCCTTGTGGTTCAGAGGTCTTTCAAATGTCAAAGTAGTTGAGATATTATTGTTCAATTTATTGCTATAAACTTTGTGGTTCAAGATTAATGCCCCTTGGACATCATGAAAATTCATTCAGATCAAGTCGAACCAAATAATATTAGATTGCATAGAGCATTTGAATTTTATGCAATACAGTAGTATCTAACGTTGAACTAAGTGGGGGAGACAATATGATTAAGTAAAGTGGAATCAATAGGGAGACTATATTAATTAATTAAATTAATAACAATATATAATCATGCAAGTTCTTATTGTTATCATTCAAACATAATGATTCTTCCTCCGCGAATGATAGAGAAAGTGAGACGAAAAAATACGTGTGGAGATTCAAAATTGAGCGTAAGAGCTTTTCAAATGGTCAATGAAGTGACTAGTAAAGATAAAAATTACGTGGTAATTCTCTTATCTACCTAAGGTTTGATGAACAAAGGTATTAGATACATATATATATTGATGGAAATAATGGATAGCAGATAGAATAATCGAAATGTGTACAAGTTAATATGAGTATCATTAATATAAATAAAAGGAAAAAAATTAGTAAAACATGTGAATTACGAGATATCATTTGCCTAGTGATAACCAAAGATGTTTAAAGAAGCTAACAAAGAGTTGAACAATGGGTCATTTGCACTTCTGCCTCTATTTTGTGCGGATATTTTAGTTTGATCTCTTTATGCAATTTTTTTTTGTAAGGCATAAATTGTATTTTTGCATTATAATAGTCCATAAGTTATGCTATGCATTTTTAAAAACTTATAACACATTAGACTTAGACAGAAATTCAATTATTAAAAGCAAAAATTAAAGACCAGCTCAGTTGAAGGGTACTTGATCAGTACCCACAAAGGCCCAACAAGATAGAATTTGAACCATAACTTGAAAGGTCGTTTGTTTGCTTATAACAAAAGTTAAAGCACCACTTGCCTAATTATCAAAACACATGTAGCTTATATAAAACAAAATATGATTAATTAGGTAAGGATTTCCATTAGAATAAAGAAGTGCATCTTGACCTTTTCTAAGCTACTGAAATGGCTTGGCCCCAAAAGGGACCTACTCAGTATGGCATGATTGACATTATTCAGAATTATTTATAGATAGATAAGTAGGTATACTGGTATAATATTACTTTGGTTAACATCAACACACACCTTATGGAAAAAGACAGCGTAACATAATGCTGTTTTTTGTTTTAAAAAAATAAAATTATAACTAGCATAATGGTCATTTTATTTAATGATACCAAATACTGTGCCCAAATTATAATTTGCTTCTTGGGCTTTGCCTAGATATTTCTGCAGCCTCCCCCAGTAAAGAAGATTTTGAAGCACATGAGTGGACTGGTTATTTTATTTATTCTTCTAGAGTGGAGTGTTTATTTTATATAAAAGTTAATTTACAAATAGGGAAAGTTCTAAGTGATTAAATAAATTAATACAAATGAATTACAGTAGTCCTCTCGATTAGAGGTTTCAAATGGACGAATTTGACTAAATTTGAATGAGTCAAAATGAGCTTAGTTAATAAATGGATGGAAAAATCGAGCTTCATCAAAATCTTACACTCAAAGTCGAGCTAAGAAATTCATGAACTTTTCATTGAGTTGCTACAAGGCTTAGAGGGTGCTTGGAATGAAAAGTTGAAGTTCGAGAACATGCTAATGTGGAAGCACAAGGCTCCACGTGGAAGGCTACTCGAAGTAGGAAAAAGTGGCTATCTTTGAAGTGAAGTCTCTGATTAAGAAGACCCTTATTTCATTAACAGTATTTTTGTAATAATTAACTTAAGCTATAAATAGTTAAGAATAACTCTTTTAGACTTAGGAAATTTTGATGTGTTATCAATTGGGAGAGTGAAACTCCTGTGAGAGTGTGGTTGAGTCTATTGTAGCTAAACAATATTGATGAGATTGCTTGCTTGACGAATCATTCCTCTTGAGGGTTATCTTAGTGATAAATTTCGTACTTGAGGAATCATTGCTCCTGTGGGTGTCCGTGTCTTCATATACTAGGTGCTTATTTTTTTATTCTTAATTAAAAATTTAAAGTTTTATATAATCATTATTATCAATTAGTTTCTTACGCGCTTCTATCTTCTAACCTTTATCAATAATTTTTGTTCTTAAAGTTAGAGTTTCGTTTTTTCGCATTTTCATATTACATCAAACCTATATAATTTTATGATACAATACGAGACAGTTTTTTTTTTCTCAACATATGAGACAATTCAAATGACAAAAATTAACGACTTATCCAGAACATTTCCGGGTCAATCTCAGAAAAATGCAGTAGCACCCGAAACCCAGATCACCATTATCCGGATAAAGTTAAGGACATATCCGACATTTCAGGCGGACAACGACCGATCACGTGACATTCTGATCAACTCAATGTTCATTAGCCACGTGGCTAAAAGCCAAAGGTAGAAAGACGCCGGCTTTGTTACGTCGATCTTATCTCTGTATATACGTGCTCCAAAATCCAACCGTCCATTTCATCTCAGATCTAGAAAATGAAAATCAACGGCCTGTAATCGATCTTATCCCACAATTCTGCTGAAGCTTTTAACGCTTCAGCCGTCAATAAATAACACTCCATAGCTTCACTTAACTCCTCTAAATAGAACAAGACGAGAAAGTTCTATCTTAACGGACGAAGATCCTTTTTGATTTTTTCCCCTTCTTCTCCTCTCCCTTAACGTGAGCCGATCCGCTAACCTGCACCATGAGCTTACTTGACAAGCTCTGGGACGACACCGTTGCTGGTCCCCGGCCAGATAGTGGCCTCGGAAAACTCCGAAAGTATTCTACTTTTAGTCCACGTTCAAATTCCGGCAAGGGTACGCTTTTGTTGCTATCTTTCGCCGGTTTTTGTTGATCCATTAACAAACGAATCAGTATCTAATCTGTGTTTTTCCTGTCAAAGTAAATCTGAAATTATCACTTATAACGTATTATATTTATCTGTGAACGTTTACGAATATGTAAGATCGATGATATGTGCATATTTCTCAAGGATCTGATCAGTAATTAAAGGTTAATCGGC